>CM038792.1:74255790-74855790 GCA_021764765.1 Vicia sativa
TGATGATGGTTGTGGGCGAATCATGGATTTCATTGTCTTTCCACAGTAGGAGGCGGATGGGTGAACTCGGTTCACGTTTGGTACCACATGCATAGAGTCGCATTGCATATGGGATTGTAACATGCTAGGATGGTTTCCGGTGTTGCAATTTCCATTGTTTGTTATATACATGTTCATTGTGTGAGAAGCCTTGTGAATTAACTACGATTATGTGTTTGGTTAATGGATTAATGTATTCGATTATTCTGTTGTATTTAAAAACGTATAATGCATTTTATATTGAATAGAAACCTCACCCTTACTTTAACGATTTCGGATCCGTGATTAGGCGCGGGTTGGTGAGGATAGCTCTGAAGTCGAGTCAGTTAGTTAATCCGCGTGTCAGTGTCGTGCTCTGGTAGATGTAACACTGGGGAAACGTTGTTTTGAAATCCTTTAACGGATATCCTTAATGGTTTTGAGTTATGTTTTGATTTATTATCCAGGAATAACTATGAATGATGTATTCGGGTTGTTATGTTTCATTCATTTGTTAAACATAACTTTAATCGCTTTATTTAATGATTTATTCTTCGGTGAAAGCATGACAATTGTGTTGATTGATTTGAATTATTTAAATTGTGGCGCCTCTTGAATTGTGATTTTAAAACTCGATTTTAATTTATAAAAGCGCGGGTAATTAGAAGAGGTGTTACAGGGACTCAACTAATTCTCACCTTAGAGACTCATCTAAGTTATCACCGGAAGATTCAACTAAGTCTCGATTGAGGGACTCAACTAAGTCTTTCATGAGGCACTCAATTAACCTCATCTATAAGGTTTATCTGAAGCTTTGAGAACTTAAGGTAGGAATAAAGATTCAACTAGGCTCACATTGAAGGCATGAATATAAGTAAAGGGTTAAAACATATCGTCATCTATAAACTCTTGTGCTTAAGGGACTGTGTAGTGGTGTAATTGGAACAAACCTTTGTGGGTATGGAAAAGGCATACACTTAGTCCGTTGTTATTCCCAAGTTGCCCTTTATTGGTTCGAATACCCCTTTTTCAGAGAGAGTACCTCTTATCCAGATACATCGCCCGAGACCTTAGTGCTTTCGTCCATAACATGCGATGCGTATGTAAAATATGTATTGAATCATGGGATTTAATCTGCGCCCCTATATTTCAAGGAATCAATCTCTCAATATCAAGTAGGTACGATATCCTAGGAAGACGGGATCCAAATCCATGAGATTATAAATACCTCAATCTGTAATAGAATTACAACTACGACATAAAGAATACACACATACACTAGCTTATTACATCACATGATCTAGCTCTAAATACCACAATAATCATAAAGACTTTAACAATCCTTATTCACTAGGAGTTGTCACATTTGTACTTTTAGCAAGTATAAAACTCATAAGATATTTTGCCTCAACAAGGTCAAGATAAAGGATTTCAAAATGTTATCTTTGAATCGATTCCACTACATTAGTGGATTTTGCTTTACATAAATATTCTACTTTTCATCATACCCCTACCCCTCATGGATATATTCATCACCATCAAATGGGGTTTAAAACGTATTTTCCACACACTCTCAAAGAGACAATGAATATGTAAACTGATTGTAAAATATTGAAGGAAAAATACCATTTTGGTCTCTTAAGTTTACCTCGGGTCCATTCTAGTCCATTATCTTTAAAAGTTCCAAAGTGGTCCTTTAATTGTTCAAAAAAGTCCACGTTAGTCCTTAGTCAATTTTTATTAACGACATTAAATTTTCCATCTTGTCCCGTGTCATATGTTCATACGACGTGGTATTTGACGTAGCATTTACTTTTCACTAAGGTCATCAACATTCTAAAATATATCCAAAACTATGTAATTTGCTGGATTCAACCCAGTAACAATGTTTACATGAAATATAGCTTACCACTAAGTCACCTATTAATTACTACTATTGCATTTTTTATTTGGGTTAATTTGCAATCGAGGTTTTTAAAGTAAATTGTTCTTTCATTGTATTTTATAATAGTTGTTGAGGTTTCTGTGTAAAAACAAAAAACAAAGCTATTGTTGAGGCTTCACTATTAATTATAGTTCCTCTCTTATGCAGAAAATAGGAAGAAATGATCTTGCACCTCTTTTTCCATCATAACAATTTCCAATAGAACTAATAGCACCTTGTAAACAAATGTTAGAGTCAAAAGTAGACAAATCAGGTGCACCTTATAACAATTTCCTTCAGAGAAGCTAAGAAACTTTCTTCTTTTGCAGCAAACTTTTGACCCGAAGGAGAATTCACAGCTTCGTCTGCTAAACCCTTCAAAAGCTTTGCAAGGAAATCACTGAGGTTACACAGCGATGGCAGAGGGAGGGAGTGATGTCTGCATGGAAGAGAAAGAGTCATTTTAAGTCGTTAGGGGGGAGTTGAAGAGAGGGATATCGACAGTGTAGAAACCATTGTGAAAGGTTTCGATTATTTCAAATCAATTTGTTCTGTACATACAAATTAGGGATGAGGGTTTAGGAATAGATTTGGGGCTAAGGGTTTTATATTGTTGTTCTTATTGATTTGATATGTTATTTATTGAGTGACGATGAGAAATATCGGACAATGAGAGATTGGAGTTACTTCCATGGTGTTTTTTATTATTGTTGTTGCGTTTGATTTTTGCTTTTGTTTGTGTTACAAAAGGATAAATTTCTGGGTAAATATTGGATAAATTTCTGTGTTACAGAATTTAGACAATGAAACCAAATAATTTTGTAACTTATACAAACAAGTGTAAAGTGGTGTAGTGGTTTGATATGTTATGTAGCAAACAAATGTATTTGGGTTTGAATCTTGGCTAAAACAAAATTTTGTGGAAATTTTTTGGGTATTTAATACCTCACATGCCACGCGTATGACCAACTAGACAGAAAGGACCATGTCAGATGCCACTCAAGCAAAAATTAACGTCATTAGTAAAAATTGGACGAAAAGGATTAACATGGACCTTTTTGAACAATTAAAGGACCATTTTGGAACTTTTTAAATATAAGGGACCAAAATGGACCCGAGGTAAACAAGGGACCAAAAAGGTATTTTGCCAATATTAAAATATTTGGACTAGTTATTTTCCGACTCAATCTTGTATTGCGAGTTGATGTTGTATAAGGGACAAAATGGACCCAGGTAAACTTAAGGGACCAAAAAGGGTATTTTGCCAATATTAAAATATTTGGACTAGTTATTTTCCCCGGCTCAATCTTGTATTGCAGGTTGATGTTGTATACATTGAGCCTGATTTATTTTCTTTTTCCTAATGTTTTAAATGATAATTTGGTACCATAACTTAGGTCGTGATAAAACAATATTCACAATCGTTGTCACTTTTCCCTATTTTAACAAGTAAATCAAATTTCAATGAAATGTCATTACGATTAGACATAACGCCCTTATCACGATCATTCATAAAAATGGAGAAATAATTTTTTTTTCAATTGAAATAAATGAAAATCACATTTTTAGGTTAGTTGTCTATGCTCACTGTAGATTTCATAATACTTTCAACATGGTATACCAATCAACCATACTTCGCGAGGTGAGAGTACGAGGCCCATATATTTCTTTATAGGTTGAGTTTCTTTATGACCAGACAACAATGTTGTACTTTGGGATGGACATATTTTGTCACCCGTTAGAGTGTAACAAGGAAACCCATTAGGGTCTCCTCTTTTTACTGTTGTGTTACACCCTCTTATCCATAAGATAAAAGACAATCACAAAATCTTTCATTCATAGTATTATTAATGATGGGGACATTATAAGAGATTCAGAGAAGGTGACTAAAGTCATTGACATTATTCGGGAAACAAGTCCAATATTGGGTCATGAATTGATTACTCATAAGGCAAAGATCTTTTGGCATTTGTGTGATATAAGTAAACTTCATTAGGGATCGTTCCTTTCGAATATTAGGAGGATTGTGTTAGGGATGGAATTACTTGGAGGCATTATTAGTCAAGATTGAAGTTTTATTAAGGGGTTGTCCATGAAGAAACCTTCTAAATTTGTTGAGTTAATTCATCTCTTCTCATTTAAAAGAATCCACAAGGTGATTGCATAGGTATTGCCAAATTTTTCTTAGATCTAAGAACATGTAATTTGATTCACAAGGAGGAAACAACTATTTAGTTTGATAAAGAATGATTGAAGTTATAGTGGTTGGTAGAGGTCTTTCTTTAGGAATCTTTAATGTATGGTGACTTCTTTACCTATTAGGGTCTGTTTGGTTCGATGGAGGGGAGGGGGAAGGGAATTTAATAGAGGGGAGGGGAATGGGGGGAAGGAAGGGGAGGGAAGTTAACTAAATATATGTTTGGTTCAAATAAGGGAGGAAGGGAGGAGCAATTTTTAATAACTTGTATGTTTTGTTCACAAGGAGGGGTTTTACATTAAATTACCTTTTATCCTTATAAATATTGTCATTTGTACTTAGTAAACATAATTTTAAATAAAAATAATTTTGACATTCAGACATAGCAGTAAACAACAACACAAATTAGTTGAACTATATCTCTTTGACGCAAATCAAACTATTTTGTTAATAACATTCTCTGATCTTGATCCATCTAACCCAATAAAATAATTTATATACTTAAAATTAAATAAAATAATGTTAGAATATTAAAAACATTAAACAAATAATATTAAACTTAAAACTTTTATTTATAACATATATATACTATATTATTGTTGCTATTAATATTATAAAAAAAACCTTATTACTATTATATATTATAAATAAAAATCCGATATAATAATGTTATTATTATTTTAAAAAACTTTATTACTATTACTTATATTAAAATTAAATTTGATATAAGTTATAATAATAAGAAATACTTTTTTAAAAGCAAAATTTATATGTGTTAAAGCTTGAAGTATTAGTATGATAAATTCAATAAAGACAATTTGAAAATTAAAAATATAATTGAGGGTAAATTAGAGAAATAATAAGATTTTAATTAATGAATCTTCCATTCCCTCAAATCCTTCTAATTTAGAGGCAAAAATGAGTCTAGGAGGGATTTTACTTCCTCCCTCCTCTTACAAAAATAACCAAACAAATATATTTATAAATCTTCTCTCCTCCCTTCATCTACTCCCAACCAAACGAACTCTTAATAAGACCTCTATTTATTGAGAGTTAGTGGAATATTTTATGAATTAGTGGAAAGTTAATCAAGATCATATTGAGAATTAGTGAAATATTTTATATAAATTATAATAACTCTTAATATTAGAGAATACCATTTTTTATAAATTTATTTTGTTTTTATAATTTATGAATTAATCGAAATATATATAACTTATTTAATAAATCAATTATAAATATATAAAAACAAAAGTACAGAAAACCACATCTAACCTTGACTTCAAGTTTTAATTTTTTATATTCGAGGTTAAAACCCTAATTGCACCTTGATTTATAGTGATTTGACATTAAATGTGGCTGATGTGACACTTACAATTTTTGTTGGATTTTATATTATTTTTATTCTACTAATTCCGATAATTACTCCCCTGATTATTTAATGTATTAGGGTTACCACGGTTTTCCAACAAAACTATAACATTAGCGGAATATTAAGAGTTAGCCCAAATATTGAGTATTGGTATTATAACTTCATGATTTACAACCCACAAAATCTCTTTCCAAGATGCAACAATTTATTTGTTTTACTAAGCCATACTTCACTTTCCACCATTATTCTTCACTTAATTGAAATTTCCTCTCTCTCTCTCTCTCTCTCTCTCTTCTATATAACCCTCTTTGGTTTTTTTTCTTTGGATTCTCCATTTAAACTTCGATTCTGATTTTTTAGGACAAAAAATCTAAACTCAAATTTGTATGGGTTAATAAACTTCTTTTTATAACTTGACGATTGATTGCTTGAAGAACTTTTGCATCTTGGTGATACATAATGGCTTCGACATCTTTGAAGGAATGTCCAAGTTGAAGATGGAACATAGAGGTTCCTGAAAACTATTGACAACATCAATAAGTATAAGTATCTATTATAAATATATAAAAACAAAAGTACCTGGAAATACCACATCTAACCTTCTGACTTCAAGTTTTAATTTTTTTAATTCCAGGGCTAAAATCAACTAATTGCACCCTTGTTTGATTTATATAGTGATTTGACATTAAATGTGGCTGACTTACAATTTTTGTTGGATTTTATATTTTTTTATTCTACTAATTCCAATAATTATTCCCCTAATTAATTAATTAATGTATTAGGGTTATCACGATTATCCAAAAAAATTATAACATTAGCGGAATATTAAGAGTTAGCCCAAATATTGAGTATTGGTATTATAACTTCATGATTTACAACCAAATCTCTTTCAAGATGCAACAATTTATTTTTTACTAAACCATACTTCACTTCACACCATTATTCTTCACTCAATTGAAATTCTCTCTCTCTCTCTCTCTCTCTCTCTCTCTCTCTCTCTCTCTCTCTCTCTCTCTCTCTGATCCTCTTTTGGTTTTCTTTGGTTTCTCCATTTAAACTTGATTTTGATTTTTGGACAAAAAATCTAAACTCAATTTATGGATTAATAGACTTCTTTTATAACTTCAACTTGATTAACTGCGTTTGAAGATGGAACATAGAGGTTCCTGAAAATTATTGACAACATCAATAAGTATAAGTATTGTATAGTTTTTTCCCTTATATCTTAGGCACGGTGTTCATAGGTTACCAAATTCAGTGGTTTATTTATTATTCGGTGGTAAAGTGTCTGATTGTGTTTATTGTAAAATAATTGAATTGTTAGTCCAACATTATTTATGTGTGTTTTAATTTGGCATTTT
Organism: Vicia sativa; assembly: GCA_021764765.1. Taxonomy (NCBI): domain Eukaryota; kingdom Viridiplantae; phylum Streptophyta; class Magnoliopsida; order Fabales; family Fabaceae; genus Vicia; species Vicia sativa. Next base: position 74,262,663 of record CM038792.1, read on the forward strand.
CATTAACCATGGTCCACTTTAATTTTTTTTTAATTTGTGAGTATGAAAGTCAATTTTTTAAAATTGGATTTGGCTTGTGATATTGCAAAGATTAATAGTGAAGTATATTATAATAGTAGTTATTTTTGAAAAGATTAATAGTAATTTATAAAAGAGTATATTGAGAAAATTTATTGGGTTCATATAAACATGTTCTACTTTATCAGTGTACTGGCTCGATTTGAAAGATAAAGTTGTTGGGTTGCTATTAGCACAAAGTCCCTATGAATAGTACTCCTATGGCTTGAGATCTTTTACAAAAAGGACAACTTGATATGTAAATGTATTGAAATTCACTGAGATTCTTATCTTTGGCAACTTGCTCTTTGTTTTTTTGGTAGCTTTTTTATTATTTTTCTTCTAGATTCACTTTGTCTTTTCGTTCAGTTTTGATATGAAAATTTAATAAGTTGTTCATACATTTGGTTGTTTTGATTTATAAATTGTTGAAATTGATTTTAAAGAAGGGAGTTGAAGAAGGTGTTTTAATAAATTATAATTATTTTTTATTAATTTATTTTAATTTTCTGTAATTTTATATTGGTAATAAATTGTAATTATTTTGTATTCATTAATTTTAATAATAAATTATAATAACACTTAATATTAGATAATACTATTTTTTTTATAAATTTATTTTGTTTTTATTAATTTATGAATTAATTAAAATATATATAACTTATTTATTTTAATAATAAATTACAATAATTTTAAATAATAAATTTAGGTATTAAAGAAATACAATAGTATTAAGTATCACATATAAATAAGTAATACACACTACTAGTAAGAAGCCTTATGTACTACACATAAACAATCCATTACCCTTTAAGTCTACTACAAAGAATGTTAAGATTTCCTCTAAAAACCGTAAAAATAAACCGGCTACATTGATAAACCTTTACTTTCAAGTCCCAATTTTAAGTTATCCAAAACTTTACAAAACTCTGTCTATCTCAAGTTCGATCCCCGAGCTTCACCATAAAAAAGCAGATGGAGAAGGATTACGATCTTGAGTTAGTGGAAGGTCGTGAAAGGAAGAGAAGGAGGAACACATGGCAGGAACTAGTGTTGTTACAGTTGCAAACCAGCATTTTTATCGGTCACGGTGGTCGGGACGTCGGGACAAAATGAATACTCATTGGAACTATCGGGGTGAGCAACCCGCGGGTTCCAAATTTACGTAAGCTCACTCATGAACACAAACCAGATATTCTATTCTTATCAGAAACGTTGTCTAGAGCTCCAAAGCTTGAGAGTATTCGGGTTTCTCTGAAGTTTGATTCCTGTTTAGCTGTTGATGTTGTCGGTAGAAGTGGAGGTTTGGCTGTGTTGTGGAAGAATTCTGCTAAATGTAGTGTTGTTAATTTTTCTAGGAACTTTATTAACTTGTCAGTACATGATGACGTGCATGGTGTATTATCGGAGACTTTAATGACCTGCTCACCCAACAGGATAAGAAAGGTTTGCACCAACATCCAAATTGGCTTTGCGAAGGGTTTCGAGAGGCAATATCTGATTGTAATCTTACGGATATTCCCTTGGAAGAACATCAATTTACCTGGATCAAAAGTCATGGAACAAGGCATGTTGTGGAAGAACGGTTAGATCGTGTTTTCGATAATAATAGTTGGAGGGAGTTATTCTCGGAGGCTAAGCTTGTGAACATGTTAGCGTCTCATTCTGACCATAGTCCTATTCTGCTTCAGTGTAATCATGTTTCCTTTGCTCGTTCTAGTTACTCGTTTAAGTTCAAAAATGCTTGGTTGCAGGAGGAAGAGGTGAATGACATTGTTACTAACAGTTGGCAGCGTGAGACGTTGTATGGTGATGTTGAACAATGTCTTTCGAACTGTGCTACTGATTTGAGGTGTTGGAATAGGATTCGTCATAAACAGCAAAGGGAAGAACTTGAGCTCCATTTAGCTAACATGGAGAGATTTCGTGAGGACAGTTTCGATGAGGAGGCAGGTAGTCGTTTCGCTATAGCTCAAAGCGAGTTAAATAAAATTCTTATCAGAGAGGAGATATTCTGGAAACAGAGGGCAAAAATGCATTGGCTTCGTGATGGGGATTCTAATACTAAGTTCTTTCCCGGATTACTGGAAAGGAAGCATTTCAAAAATTCTATGCTTCTGGACGATGATGGTATTGAGCAGCGTGGTCAAGGTAAACTTTGTAGGATTGCAAAAGAGTATTTTGAAGTGTTGTTTGAGGCAAGGCATAGTCACAGTGATACAATACTCGATCGTATTCAACCGGTTATACTCCCTCAAGATAACATACAGCTTACTGCTAATATCACCATGGTTGAACTCCAAGCGACTCTTTTCGGATACGGGACAAATCCTGGTGGGACGGGTTTAACCCGACATTCTATCAGCATTTTTGGGATTTGTGTGGAGATGATATTCTTGAAGCAGCGTCTCTCTAGCTTGATAGAGGTTATTTCCCTGCTAACCTCAATGATACTAATATTTGCCTTATCCCTAAATGCCTTAATTCGAAGGATATGAAGGATTTTCTTCCCATTTCTCTTTGTAATGTGATCTATAAATTGGTTTCAGTGCCTATCTAATAGATTGAAAGTGGTTCGAAAAATGCATCTCCGAGGAGAAGTCAACTTTGTGGAGGGTAGGTCGATACTTGATAATGTTATGATTGCTATTGAGATCATTCATGCCCTTAAGCGGAGGTCTAGGGTAATAAGGCTTACTTGGCTCTTAAAATTGATATCGATAAAGCTAACGACAGTGGATTGGTTCTTTGTGCGTGGGATGCTTGAGGTTAGGCTTTGATGAGAAGTGGATTCATTGAATGATGATGTGTGTGGCGTCGGTGCATTATTCATTCTTGTTAATTCGATAGAGTGGGACCAATTCAACCAGAGAGGTGCGAGACAAGGACCCACTCTCCTATCTCTGTATCCTTGTTTGGAGGGCTCACTTCACTTATGAAAAGAGTGGTTCATGATATCCATGGTGTCGAGATATGCGAGGGCACCTAGTGTGTCCCTTGCTTTTTGCGACGATTGTTTTCTTTTTGCGGGCTAATGCTTCCGAGGTCTTAACCCTTGGAGGTACACTTACGCAGGGCGTCAAGGCAAGTTAATCTAACTAAATCAAGTGTTTTTCAAGAGCAACTGCTCGCACTCGGAAGATCTTGCTAAGATTATGGGGTGCGTCATGTGATTGAGTACGGGGAGGTATTTGGGTTTACCCTTAATGATTGGTAGAAGTAAGAAAGAAATTTTTTCTTTTATCAAAGATAGGATTTGGAAGCGTATAAATTCTTGGAAGAGTCGTTCTTTGTCTAAAGCAGGGAAAGAGGTTATGATTAAATTTGTTCTGCAAGCTATCCACCTTACACTATAGTATTTATCTTATTCGGATGGGGTGATCAATGATATTGAGCGAATGCTTAACTCCTTTTGGTGGGGTGGAGGGAGTAATAATAAAGGAATTCATTGGTTGGCGTGGGAGAAATTGGCATGTTTGAAAAGTGATGGTGGTCTGGGTTTTTGTGATTTCAAAGCTTTTAATCTCGCTTTGATAGCTAAACAAGGTTGGAGTATTATGGAAAATCGTTATCTCTATTCTCAAAAATTTTTAAGCGAGGTATTTCCATGACGAGTTTATTGGAGGCTAAGTTGGGCAATAATCCGAGTTTCGTTTGGAGAGGTTTGTGGAAGGCTAGAGATGTTCTGAAAGCGGGGTGTCGTTGGAGTATTGGAGACAGTAGTGGCATTAGGATTATGCAAGATCCTTGGCTTAGAGATGATAGCAACCGTTTTCTTTGGGGTCCATGACTTGCGTATGTATGATCTATCTATTAAGGATCTCTTGGTCCCGACTTCTAAATAGTGGGATGTGACTAAGGTAACTCAGATATTTGGTGATTCTCTGGCATTTGATATTCTTAAGGTCGCTTTAGTGTTTGAGGTAGAGAAGGATAAGATAATTTGGCAAGGTGAATGGAACAGGGAGTATAGTGTTAAGTCTGGGTACCGTCTTTGGAGGAGGAGTCAGGACCTTGGTAGCAGGTATCGTATTGAAGGTAACTGGACAAACATGTGGAATATTACTGCTCCTCCTAGAGCTAAGCATCTCTTGTGGCATTTATGTAGAGGGTGCCTACCAACTAGAGTTAATCTACACCAGCATCATGTTCAGTGTCCTATTAGCTGTCCATGGTGTGATAGTGACGTCGAAGATGAGTGGCATATCTTCTTTGGTTGTCAGGCTATAGCGTCGAGTTGGCGGGAAGCAGGTTTATCTTCTATTATAGACTCTCGTGTGCTTTTATTTGATGATGTTAAATCCATTATTTTTTATATTTGTAGTAAGGAGGATCGTAGAGATGTTGGTAGAGTGGAGGTCTTATTGGATGTTCTTTGGAGATGTAGGAATGATGTTGTGTGGAATGATACTCGTGAAGATGGTAATAAGATTGGTATTTTGGCCTTTAATAATTGGAATGATTGGTTCTCGGCTAGAGATGTTGTTAATAATAACGGTAATATTATTCACCCGCCTTCTAGGTGGAGTCCTCCTTTGGAAGGTTGGACAAAATGTAATGTGGATGCTGGTTTTAATAAATTGTTGGGCACAACTAATCGGGGTTGGTATTTTCGTAATCATTCAGGTAACTTTGTGATTGCAGGAGTGGCTTGGGATTTTGGTATTCTATCACCTTTGGAAGCGGAAGCCATGGCGTTGCATGAAGCAATTCAACATGCAATTTCACTTAATCTCTCTCATGTTACTTTTGAAAGTGATTGTCAAACTGTCGTCCTTGCTTTGAATAATAATCGTTTAGGGTGTTCCGAATTTAGTTTTATAGTTATGGCTATTAAGAATCTTTTGTATTTGTCTCCGAACTTTGAGGTTAAGTTCATTAAGCGCCAAGCGAATTCAGTTGCCCATATTTTAACTAAGGTGGCCAATTCTTTGACTAGGCGTAATGTGTTGAGTTTGATACCTCCTTGTATTGCTCAATATTTATTAAATGATAAAAGTTAAGTTTCTTTCTTTAAAAAAAAAAGAAAAGAAATACAATTAGTAAACCCTATGCATTAAAACTATGAGCATATCACAAGTAATAAGTAATATATTATTAATTGTTACTAAACATTATAAATAGAAATATCTTGAAAATCATATAAATTATGATTTATCACAATGCACGTCACTAGATTCTAAAATTATAAGTATAGTAAAAATCATATAAAGTATAATTTATCATATATTAAAATCAATTAAATCACACATGATATGTGATTTATTCCAAAATAATAAAATAAATTTATTTTAAAATAAATATTTTAATATGAGTAATGATTAACCTGAAATTAAATATATAAAGTGAATCATTTAAATCGATAAAATTTTATATCATATTTAAACAAATTTCATTTTAAAAATAAGTATCTTATTAATAAATATTATAAAATATATTTTTCTAAGAAATATTAATAAGAATAATATTATTTTATTTTATTAGCAAAATTGTGATTCGTTTAAAATTAAAAGTAATTATTATTATAGTTTTAAATAACATTTTGTTACTAAAAAATATTTAAAATTGTTATAAATATGACTCATATTGTAATTGAAATCTACACAAATAACGACAATAATACAATCTTATTTTCTCTTTTCTCTTTCTCATCCGTCTCTACTCTTTACATTGTTTTCTCATTAATTTTATAACACGTCATCACACAAAGCTCCGAGACTTAGAAGGTATTTTTTTTATTCTCTATGTGTTATTTATAAATATATTGATTAGAAAATAAAAAAGAAAACAATGATGATTTCCATGCATCCCAGAAGGATTGCATAATAATGTTAAAGCTATTCTGAAAGAATAATTATATAGTTCTTGAAGAACTTATCTATCCTTGAAGGATAGCAAAATAATATTTATATAGGTTCTTAAGAACTTATCAAACATCCCTAAATTCAAGATAGCAAAATAATATTTATATAAGTTCCAAAAGAACTTATCAAGCATCCCTGAAGTATAGCAAAATAAGAGTTTATTATATAGTTCCTGAAGAACTTATCAAGTATCCATGAATGATAGAAAAATAATAAGTTTATATTGTTTTGAAGAACATACGAAGCATCCCTACAGGATCGAAAAATATTGAATCTCTTATATAGTTCTTGAAAAACATATGAAGAATCCCCGAAGGATCGGAAAAAAAAATCAATTTATTCCTGAAGAAAATATAAAGCATTCTTGAATGATAGCAAAATAATACATTTGTTTTATACTTCCTAAATAACTGTAGAATTGCAAATATTATTTTTATTAATAAAATGATTTGTGATTGAGTTATTGAATAATATCATAATAATAATTATGCAAATGATGATATTTTAATTTTAATTTTGATTGATGAAATTATTTATAGTTCTAGAAGAACTTAAAATTTAATATTATTATTAATAACATATTCTGTCTCTATTGATAAGAAAATCAATGATGATTTTTATGCATCCTACAATAAGTGCATCAATCATGTTAAACAATTCCAAAAAATTGTATCTATATATTAACGAATCCGGAAGAAATCGGAAGGATTTGATTATAATGCATTGCGGAAGGATTTGATTATAACACCTTAGAAGGTTGTATCTATAATATTAACGTCCCAATTTGATCTAAATAATATTAATGAATCCTAGAAGGATTACATCAATTATGTTTAAAAATTAGCAAAATGATTGCATCAATAATATTACCCAATTTCAAAGGATTGCATCATAATAGTGAAGTATCCAGGGAGGATTTCACAATTGCGTAATTTTTTTTCTTTATTCTTACTTGAAGATTTGAAAAACAAGCAAAAATATTACATCATTCCTGAAGGATTGATCAAAGAATGTATTTTTTTTTTATCATCCCATAAGGATTTCAAATAATATCGTTATTTTAATATCAAACATTTTTGAAGAATTATAATTTTTTGTTGATCATAGTTGGTAAATTTTTTTGTTCAATTCTATAAGAATCAGACAATCAAGGAAATACTTTCAAGAATATCTTCAAAATATTTTATATTTTTAATATAGTAGTTTAAAATATTATATTGTAATAATAGTGTCTCTTAATATCAATATTGATTTTTCCCAATTCTTATTTATTCCTTATATTATTCTATTGAAATTTTCTTATGATATTTTTATTTTATTTAGTTATTAATGAATAGCTTTTTTTTTAATTCTTTAGATTTAGTTTATAACAATTAAATCAAATGAAAATTAATCATTTGTTTTAAATATCTATTTTATCTTAATGTTTTGATAACAACAAAATTTCAATTATATTTTCACTATATATTATAAACAAGCATAATCTATTTACAAATCATAATTGTAAACCAGAAGTTTACAAATCAAATTTGACAAATTAAACAAGCATAAATCACAAGCATAATTGTAAATTAGAAGTTTACAAATCAAATTTAAGAATGTTGGCAAAATCGGTTGGGTCATCCGAATGTATTATAATCTGAGCATTAGTTTTGAAGAACCTAAGTTTCTTCAATCCAATAAAATTTGTGTGTTTCTAGAGGAAATTTTGAGAAATTGAGTTTTTATGATATTAATTGTTGCATCGACTAAAAGATCATGCATATGCCTACTCACAAGTCACAACCAGAAGTTTGTGAAATTGTTTTCTCAACTAATTAGAGTCAAATCTTATTATCCGAATTTTCGAAATTTCTTGATAAATATCATATATTATTAAAATTGATATTGAACATCATGTAGCATATGTTCATAAAAATGGACTTGAAGATCCATTCTTTAGACATCTAAAGTTAATTGTATGGTTGATACTTATAAGATCATAAGTTCTAAATTAGATATTTGAAACACAAAATATGAATATTAATATATTCATTCGCATTAAGCCAACAAGGTAGTATATGTTAATTCTCCTCTTAACTTACAAATTATTTTAGGATAATAACCTAATCGTCTCATCTAAGTAAAATTTTGGATGTGTTATGATTATTCAATTGCTCTAAAATAGTACGCTAAGATGAGTTTTGAAAGAATGTTGAGAAAATACTCTTATATATGAATCTCGTATTTGAGGATGTATCTTGATCCAATAATTGGATACTTGTTTGAAGTCTAGTAGGTGACTATCAATTGATAAATTAATTTTCTCAATATTAGGGAAGAATAAGCGAGTTGAAAGTGTGAACCGAAGTCCAAATGTGAACGAGAAGTTCAAATGTGAACTAAAAGTTCAATTGATAAAATAAATTATTGTCTTGATCCTCGTACAAACCAATATGAACAAAAGTTCAAAATGTTATTCATCGCAAAGTTTATGAAATAAATTATCAACATTAATACTCCACTCAAAGTGGATTCTCCTATTGGATAAGCTAATCTATAAATGAGTTGTAGTCGCTGAGCGTATGAAAGTTGGTTCCAATGGTAAAATTCCTCTACTAAAATAAGAAACTAAAGTTAAAAATGACTCAAGTGAGGATATTAATATTCTAAGAGTACTTTGACATAATTTATTTTTCAGTTCCATAAGAAATATCAAGTACTTGAAATATGAAATAAAGAGATCTCGATAAATTATGTCTTGGATGAAATAGAATGGAACCGAAATTAAGATAACCAAATAAAGTCGACATTGGCAATGTATTTGTATACAATATAGCGCTAAAGAAGATAAACGATAACGAAGATCATGAAACAAAGTCTACCGAAGATTGTAGACAAAGTGAGAATTTGTCAAAATGAACAGATCATGAATCAAAGTCTATCAAAGATTATAGACAAAGTGATAATTGACAAAAATGAACATATCATGAATCAAAGCCTATCCAAGATTATAGACAAAGTGATAATTGGACAAAATAAATAGATTTAATTGAAGAATAATTAAACTCGCTTTAAAAGCGAATCTTTTTTGGACTTGTAGTCCGATACCTTGAGGTGTGAAACTAATGGGATATAACTGAGTTTTTGTGAAAAAGAAAAATATGAATTGTATGAAGTTTGATTTGTTGCTCAAAGATCTAAGATTTATTTATATGAAACATATCCACCCGCAGTGGATTTAATTATTTTTTCAATATTTGATTAGCCTTGAAGAGCATGAAGGGTTTAATATGAATATGATGGATGTTGTGACATCTTATTTATACGTCTCACTTGATAGTGACATTTACATGAAAATCCTAAAGAGTTTAATATATCATAGACACATAATTTTGGATATGGAGAAGGCTACTCCATAAAATTGAACAAATCTCTCTATAGGCTGAAATAATCTGGACGCATGTGGTTTCATCGTCTTAGTGAATATTGACTTAGAGAAGGGTATACAAATAACTCCATTTGTCCTTGTATTTTATTAAAAATTAGGAAAAGAATTTGCAATAATTGTCGTCTATGTTAATGACATAAATATTATTGGAACTCTTGAAGAGCTTCAAAAGCTATGAATTGCTTGAAGAAAGAGTTTGAGACCAAGGACCTAGGAAAGACAAAATTATGTCTAGGTTTACAAATTGAGCATTTGGACAAAGGAATATTTGTACATCGAAGGATATATAGAAAAGGTGTTAAAACACTTCTATGGACAAATGTCACCGTTGTACTCGAATGATTGTTAGATCATTAGATATAGAAAAGATCCTTTTAGGCCTCGAAAAGGATAAAGAATTGCTTGGTCTGAGTACCATATCTTAGTGCGATTGAGCAACGATTACTAATTAATTATACGTCGATATATCATTTGCGGTAAATCTATTAGCAAAATAAAATTCTCCACCTACACAAAGACATTGGAACAAAGTCAAACATATACTTCGTTATCTTAGAGGTACAATAGACATGGGTCTATTTTATACCAAAGTACCCAAACTCAAATTAACAGGTTATGCAGATTACTTATCAGATCTTCACCATGGTAGATCACAAACAGGTTATTTGTTTACATGTGGTGGTGCGGTTATTTCATGGAGATCAGTAAAACAAACAATAGCAGCAACTTCATTTAATCATGCAGAGCTTTTAGCAGAGGCAAGTCAAGAATGCGTTTGGTTGAGATCCTTAATCCAACACATACAAAATACTTGTGGCTTGTCTTCGGGAAAAATAAATTCAACGACCATATATGAAGATAATACTGCATGCATCACTCAATTAAAAGATGGTTACATTAAAGGAGACCAAACAAAACATATCTCTCCAAAGTTCTTTTCACTCATGATCTTCAGAAGAACGGTGATATAAACATCCAACAAATTCGTTCATGTGATAATCCTGCAGATCTTTTCACAAAGTCACTTCCAAGTAGAACTGTTAGTTAACTAGTACAAAAGATTGGTCTTCATCCTCGAAGAAATAATCGTTCAGGTGAAGGGGAGAAATTAATTTTGATTTAAAAGGATATTGTACTTTTTTCCCTTCACTAGATTTTTTTCCATAGGTTTTTTTCTAGTAAGGTTTTAACAAGGCATATCTTGAACAAACATCCAATGTGACTATTATGAATATTGGATTATTGTCTCCCAATAATTTTCTTTCTTATTTGTAATAATCTGTATTGAATAGTAACGAGGTAACTCCCTCACATAGAATGTTGTACTCTTTTTCCTTCACTAGAATTTTTTCCACTGGGTTTTTTAGTAAGGTTTTAATGAGGCATATTATTTGTGGACATCAAAGGGAGAGTGTTATAAATGGAATGATTATGGATGTCCATCAATTAGGAGACTTCAATTGATTTTCTACTTATTACATATATCTTATAAATATGACTCATATTGTAATTGAAATCTACATAGATAATGAGAATAATAGAATCTTATTTTCTCTCTTCTCTTTCTCTCCTTCGTCTCTACTCTTCTATTACATTGCTTTCTCATTAATTTCATAACAAAAATTATGTGTTTTAAGAAATATTAATAAAAATCCCACATTTTTAAGAAATATTAAACATAAGGACTAAAGTATTTGAAAAAATCGCGATTATAATTCTTACTATAAATTATAACGTTTTTTATTTAGTTTATAATTCTAACTTCATAAGAATCAAAATTAATATTTAATATTGTAATTTTTTATTGTCAATAATAAATTTATTTTAATTAGTTAAAATATTTAATTTACTTGAGAGTAAATTAATTAGGTATTAAAATAAATAAAAATTGATAAATATCACTAATATTAAGGGTGGCAAAATGGATCGTCCGCCCTGCCCTGCCTAATGCCCACAAAAAAAGAAGGTGGCGGGTTGGCAGGTGCCTAATTTTTTATTTTGTTTTATTTTATTTATTTTTTAATAAATTAAAATACTTTTTTTTTTACATTTCAATATGATTTTTCATAACAACTTTTATAAAGCATCCTTACACAAATTTTACTTCATATATTCATAAGTTAACATATAGAATAAAACCACCAAAAATTACAATTACTAAAATTAACTAAAAAAAAGGGTGTGATAAAGGTGGGACAAGCTAAGCGATCAGGTGCGACAGACTTTAGTGGGCGTCCGGTTCTGGCAAGGATAGACTTTGACAGGTAGCGGGCTTTAACGGAACGGGCTTTAGTGGACGGGGTCCAAAATCTTAGCCCAATCCACCATTTTATGGCAAGTGCGCGGGCCGGTCTGGCGGACCACGACCCATTTTACCACCGCTAACTAATATGCAATATTTATTTATAAATATAATTAAATATGAGACACATATTTATAACTATTTAATAAATAAATTTAAGATGGTACGACTAATATTTATTTTTATAATTAGTTTTATAAACATAAATAACTTACAAATATTTTTATAAACAAAAAAAAATTCAACTATTAGTCACAAGATTTCAAAGCACTTACAAACGAGAAAATTTCTACATATTGATAGAATTATTTGTAGAAACAAAAATAAATTCCAATAACTTTTATAAACAGAAATAACTTACACAATTTTTTATAAACGAATAAACATTCACATATTGATGTAATTGTTTTTAACATGAATAAGTAAAATAGTTTTATAAATTGTCGCATGAGTTCAAGACCTTATAAACGGAAAAAGTCTACATATCGATATAATTAATTTTACAAACGAAAATAAGTTACAATAATTTTTATAAACAGGAATAAATTACAAATATTTTTATAAACAGAAAAAATTTAATTATTGATATAATTTTTTTAAAACACGAATAAGTTTTAAATATTTTTTAAATTGACACACGCATTCAACGAGAAAAATCTACCTATTAGAATAATTATTTTTGTAAACGGTGATAATTAACAACAACAAGTTAAAATTTGATAAATGATTATATATTATAACTATATGAATGTTAACCAACGGAATACATGAAATAGATATAAATGTAAACATATCTATGAGATAACAGTTGTATGCTGTTAATTTTAAGGTTCATCTTTTATATTTTCTTTTGCTATTGTTTTATATAATTAAAGTTAGAGAATCGATTATACGGTTTATTATAAGTACGAATCAATGTTTAAAAATTATGTATATTATTAATCTAGGATTTTACTAATTTTATATGAATTCTTAGACACATAAGACTTCTATTTAAAACACGTTTTGTATGTTTTGTTTCCTTCCTTCCCACATCGTCAATCGTGCCAATTGTGGTGCTTCACTCAGCACTTACCAGCTACCATCTCTTCACCTTAACAACTTCTCTTCTTCAATCTTCAAACCTCTCAACAACAACAAATTTCTTTCCATTTCCTCCAAACCCCAACATATCTCACCGATAATTCCCATTCACCTTCTCTTCCTTCATTTCACTATTTCATTCTCATAACAGAACAAGATGCAACTTGATCTGGAATCATTGTCTGAAGCTACTTCGGAGCAATTGGATCCCTTGTCAGCACCACCGTATTGTACCCACTTGATACCTGTAAAACCAAGTATCAAGCTGAAGTTCAGGCTCGTAATCAAAGAAAATATAGGTTATTATAACTATTTTCACTTTATATGACCCCAATTTGATTATTTGCTAATTCCTTTGGTTGTTGTCATAATTATAATACCATGATCTGATTTTTTTTTCATGTAAACTATTTTATTCTATATCATGGTTGACTTTATTTTCAAAAGTTTGTAGAGATATGGGTTTATCTCTGACAATGTTGATTCTGAAATATAGTTATTTGCTCAAAATATCCATCCGTTATGGCTGCGATTTATGATCATGATCAAAGAGAACCAATCCCACTGTCCATTAGCGGAGTCATTTAAAGATAGAACATAGTTTTGTATGGAGAGGTCCAACACAAGGATTGTTTACACCGGGATTTGAACATGAGACCTTGAGAGGAGCATGCGTTTTAAGGGTAGTCTCAAATTTGATTGAAAAACCTGAGACTACCCTTAAAACGTGTTAAATTTTAGGGGTAATTTCGGTTTTTCAAAGGTGAAAAGGATAGCGGGACAAAAACCACTGCAGATCGCCCCCGCTACATGTTATTTACCCTATATCAGCCGTTTTAGTGTCTGGTCTCCGCTCCGCTATGCTATAGCGGGATAGCTCTGCCATTGACTACTCTTATTTGTCAATGAGTTTTCAGCTTATCTCAATAAGCTTTTCAAAATTGCTTATGAAAACAACTTGCTGCATAAATGAACCGTCTTTTCTCTTTTATTATAGAAAAATAACTTTTACCTAAGTATATATTCATTAAGCATTTAGGAATGGTGTTTATCCAAATGTATCCAATGGCAAATGGTAATATTTATATTCAAATTGCTGATTTTTAGTTTTCATTTGCTCTTATTGTGGCAATGCAAGATTAACTAGGAAGTTGATACTTGATAGTAACTTGTTAAGTTGTGCTTATTTGATTTTGTTGCTCTAACCCATGTAGGAGAATCTCTGATGTTCTATGGGAAGCAGTTTCTAAACGTCAGGTGCTTTCGTTGTACCAAGGCCTTGGGACGAAAAATGTCCAATCCTTCATTTCATCGTTTATTTATTTCTATGGATACAGCTACTTTAAGAAACTATATTTGAAACAAACTGGGAACAAGAGCATTGGAACAACAGCAAACTTGATTGCCGCTACTATGTCTGGCGTTTGTACTATACTAATAACACAGGCAAGTTGAAATTTTAATCGTTGTTTCAAAGAAAATTTAACTTCAGCGTAATTTCTAGGTTCTACTCATAGCACAACATTCTTATCTACCTAAAAAACTACTAGATCTTTAGTAATATACTATTATCTCCTATTTTGCAGCCCTTAGATACAGCATCCGCGAGGATGCAGACATGTGAATTTGGAAAATCCAAGGGACTATGGAAGACCTTGTCAGAGGGTACCTGGATTGAGGCATATGATGGCCTGGCCATATCTATTCTTTTAACAACAAACCCATCTATTCAGGTATCAATCTATCACACTGAATATTTATACCAATGGCTCAATCAGAGTAGTCAATAGCCGCCAATAGTGGCTCTATCCCTATAGCGGAGGGAGGCTGGCTGCTATGGAAAGAGCCTTAGTGGTGCAAAACACTATAGCAAATGCTATAGGGTAAATAGCAGGTACGGGGGCTGAGCGGTTCCCGGCTCAGAGGGGTTTTTCCTGTTATCCTTTCCCCTCTAACAAGTCGAAATTACCCTTTAAAGTTAAAACGTTTTAAGGGTAATTTTAGGTTTTGTTGGAGGGAGTTAATAGTAGGAGCATTGATATAAAGTTGAGGAACAAGCACCTTGTGAGAGACACACCACTTGTCCACCTAAAACCTTAAGGCTATGTTTGAGAATTTGGAGGGGAAGGGCTTCAAAAAATGATTTTTAAAAATATAGAGAAATTTTTAACATTTTTTTAAAAAAGATTTTGTTTAGAATGATAAAATAATGCTTGTCATTAATATATTTTTACTTTTTGAAATACTATAACAACAAAAAATATATTTGAATAGTTTGTATAAACCCTTCAAAACCCTCCAAAATCCTAGACTGAGATTTTATCCTCCAACAGTATACTGCATTTGATCAGCTGAAAAACAGACTACTAAAGGGAAAAGTGAGCAAGAAAACAGATGCAAAGTCGTCCCCTGAATCTCTGTCTGCATTTAATGCTTTCTTGCTGGGTGCAGTTTCAAAATGTGCTGCTACATGCTTGACATACCCAGCTATCAGGTGGATGATCAACTTACATTATTTTCCTCGAGATTTTTCATTTGTGTTAATATACAGATTTTTCATTTGTCTTTTCCTTGAGATTATGGACTGACTGATGAAAGATGTTTTGAATTGCCAATAGGTGTAAAGTTACGATTCAGGCTGCTGATTCATACGATAATAAGAGTACAGAAGCCGAAGAAGAAGCACAGAAGACAATCTCTGGAGCACTCTATACAATTTGGAAAAGAGAGGCCTCTTGGGATTTTACAATGGATTGCAGGCGCAGATATTGAAAACTGTTCTCAGCTCTGCATTACTTCTGATGGTAAAGGAGAAGATCACAAAGTCGACATGGATTCTGATGCTCATGATTGGAAGATACTTTTCTACCAATCCCCCCAAATTGAAAGCAGCTTGAATTTGCACTCGATATATTATAAACAATTTCTCATTTTATGGAGGTAAGTAGTGACAGGTGCATGGAATGCGAGTGTTGCTAGCTGTTAAGATCGTGTTTCTAGAATAGGAATACAAAATAAAATGAAAATTCAGATAACAGTTTCTTTCTTTTCGACTATGATTTTCTCCGTCAAGATTTGTTAGTTTAGTATTGTATTGTGCACTTGCAAACTCTTATTATTGATAACAATGACAACAAATAACAACCCTTTGGGAACAAAATTCTCCGATTTTTCTTACTCTAGCATTCAACAGACATTTATGTTATTAAACAATAGAAAACAGTTATCTTCATTGTCTCCTTTTAACACTCAAGTTAAATCTTTCTGGCGGTAGCATGAGTTTCTGTCCGTAACAAAACTGTAACGATGAAGCATTGCCAATAGCCACCCTTGAGGTTTCACAACAGGAAAATGTTGGCAGCTAACAAGAGCATTGAGGAATAAATCATTCCGACTTGAAATCAAATTTCCAGCATTCGAACTATAGGGAGCAAAGTTTCCTGTAGGAGTGTCAGTGGTCAAGACAACAACAATCCAGTTATCTTCTGAACCAATACCGATTCCGGTAAACTGTGTGTCGTTGAGATTCTCCGAGTAGAGAGATTTTGTGAAATTCGTGAGGACAAGGTTTGAAGCCAGGCCAGGAACACAGGCAGGCATTACAGTTCCATCCTTTGTGTCAGTAATAGCCAAGTGACATTTAGCTAAAAGGTTTGGGTAGTTTGAGAATTGAGGTTCTGTGCCTGGTACTGTATTAGCACCTGTGGTATTTGTACATGGTTGATTCTTGAATTGATCTGCTATTTTATCTGCAAGGCAATCTGCATTTTTGTTTTTTGTAAGCGATTTCAAGTTTAACGATGCTCGATACTTGTTGATACCCTGATAAAGATCATCTTTCTCATCTGCAGAAAAAAATTTAACTAGAGCATGATCATCAAAAATCAAGATGTCAACTTCATAATGTATATGTATATATGTGAATGTTTAACATGCATTGTGATGTCGTTAAAATATGATGTGCTCGTTGCAGTAACGAGATCGAGGTCAAGATTGTTTGATGAACATCTAAGACTTTGATCTCATTAGTACAACGAGGACATCATACAACGAGGACATCATATTGTATATTGTGACTTGTGAGTGCAGTGATCTAAATTCTTGATTTTGATCTCGCACATTCTTTAGTTTCTAAACCAATTCAAAATATGGTCCAAAGACAGCGCAAACGGTTAAATCATGACAAATTTTAAGATGAGTAAGTACTTACCATCACCACATTTAACTGGATGATTTATCAAGAGAATGACATATGAAGAAAGGAGAATCCACAAGAGCATAGAGAATTTGGGCTGCAACACCATTTTTTACAGATGAGTTATGTCAGAAGGAAGAATTGTGATGGTGGTGCTTAGAGGAAGAGAGTTCTACAACATGAAAACACATACTACCTTTGGATTCTCTATATGTGGGTGTAACCTATGGTTGCTTGTGTTAGGTGGTTTACTGTTACTTGAAGAGGAAGGTAGATGTAATAGACATCTCACTGACGTTGAGGAAGACATTGCAACGCTAAGAAATGACACTGTTTTTACGTTTTAGACCATGTTTCAGTGTCAGATATAAGTTTGGTTTAAGGACAGCTGTTCCGGTCTTTTCTTGCATAGTTGCATGCATTGATTGATACATGCCATATTGGAACTTGGAAGAAAAAAAATGTTTAACCAAATTCAAACTCGAATTCTCACGAAAGATTCATTCGGTTTTAAGTAAAGTTTATTAATCACTTGAGTCTAATTATTTGATTGAAGTCATAACATTGTGAATGAGATTTTACATAATTTCCTTGATGATCCTTATACTAAGTTTTGTTCATCTTTGAGTTAGCATGAAATCATCATATGAATATTGAAAACTAAACTAAACCTATAAACCACAAATTCCTATAGTCTTAACTCAATAAATATAAACGATTAATTCAATTCTTCACATTTTTTTCAGTTTTCTTTCCTGAAAACAAATAACATTCTTATAAGTAAAAATACTATTTTCTACTACTTCAAATTTTTGTTTCTAAAATCTATTTTTTATTTAAAATTTAATTAAAAAATTGAAATAAGAAAGAATATTTCAAAACCTTTGTTGTTTAAAAGAAAAGACAAGTATTATCCCAACTAGTTTTGGAGAAACCTGTGATCAAATAGTAGCTTCAAACCGGTCCACCCTATGATTCCAGGTTCAACCAGACAGTCCAAGCAACCAATTTTTAAAACACTGATTGGGGGCAGAGTGGGATTCAGAATTTGATCAATAGCCTAATGTTGGGTTGTTTGTGAATACTTTATCTTGCAATCAGTTGTAGAAATACATTCGCTTGAAAAGTTCACAAATGTGAATGTTCTTAGTCCTGAACCAGTCAAGTCGAAAGTGGTGCATAAAATTACGCTGCATAACTAGTGTACTCGACTAAAACAGCTGTAATCAAAATCTAGGTGAGTACTAGAAACAACTTTTGAACACAGAAGCACAGGACCAAGAGCACAATAGAAGAACAACCCAAGATTAAACAAAATTCAATTTAGCAAAACACAAGTAGAAATCAAAAGCTTACGATCCTAAGTAAGCCAAATTAAAATAACCATGCAAAAAGTAACAGCTGAATTCCATCCCTAACAGATAAAAAAACCTAGTACTCTTCCATAGCAACTTATGAACTTCTCAAAAACAGAAATTGAGTGCATTCCTCATCCTAGTAGAAAAACCCAACACTTTACCACGGCATTCTTTCTCCTTGCCTCTTCATGATCCATGATACCAGCAGAGGTAGTCAAGACAATATATCCAAACTGCATGTTTTCAGCAATCAAAAGTTAGGGACTAATTGAAAAACCACACGATACAACATAATAACATGATTATTTGTATAATTGTATCTATAAGTTTAGCAATTACTTCAATACTTTTAATGTCAATATATTTATTCCCTTTTTATAACTTCTTCCTCGGCTCTATTGTTTCAATCCCACTATACGCTATCCCGCTATACACCACTATCCAAGACTGACTACTATGTTCCCAAGCATTGGGGGATCGAGTTTAAATGGTCTGTCATTACAATACACAATAATAATTTCATTTGCAAAATGGCAAGACTTTGGGAACAACTCATACCACTGTGATTCTAAACGTTCTAATCAACTCTCTACAACAAAACCAGCCAAGCTTCCATACCACTGATTCTAAAAGTTCTAATGAACCCTCTACAAAACCAACCAAGCTTTGAAAGCTACTAAACCTAACATAAAGTATTCCATGCACCAAAAGCAAACTTACATATAACAAGGAAAGAGACAAACAAATATTGAACTAAGCTTATATTTGACCAAAATTGAGTTGGACCAAAATTGATCACCGAGATTAAACAAGTTCATTAAAGTCACAGACTCTATGGTAAAAAGTAAAAACAGTTAGAAAATTAAATTATCAAACTACTTCATTGTAATTTATGGCTGAATTTAAAGTGAAGGCTTTTCAACTGACCTGTCTTGAAGGAAGCAGCCTAGCAGTCCATCCCTCAATCTCCTTAACACCAACATCAAAACGAGGACTAATAACACCGCACTTGTTCAATCTTCCATTCAATTCCACAACAATTTTTCCAGACCGATGATCATCAACGTACTCAAACTCCCCAATATAACCTACAACAACAAACCACATCAACACATAAACTAAAGGACTACAGCAAAAACAATAAACACCCCGAGCCAAAAAAACTCAATTACCATGCTTTTGCATGACCGTAAGGAACTTTATAATCACTTTCGAGGACGGCCTAATCATGACCTGACGCTTCCCACGTTTCTCAGCATTGTACATGCTCTTGAGAGCATCATTCAAGACACTAACCCTCACCATAATTGCTGTAACAAATTACAACAAAAACAATCACAGTTAACATAAATCAATGCTACCAAAATTTTAATCGAATAGTTCACAAACTGGTCCATATATCAAAAGATCTTAAACTGCAGTGACAAATTTCAACGAGATCGCTAATGAAGGTGGCATCATGATACAAAAGTGTTGATTTTTAGGTAATCTAATGCAGTAGAATTTGAAGAAAAAATCAATTTTGAAGCTGCTTATTAAAAGAATGAAAGAAACCCTAAAAATCCAAATTCATGAATGGTGGAGAAATAGATCTTACCAGAGAAACGGAGTGGTGCAGCAGCTACACAAACTCTCTCTGCGTTGAGGTGAAATCGGTGGTAGGGTTAGGGTTTGTTGAGACGATTGCGATTCTTGGGGATTTTATTGGATTCATTCTTTTGAGATTTGGGCCATATAGTTGGGCTATTTTTTAAGGTAGTGATTTTTGTATACACCCTCGTACCTAGTTCTCACATACATAAAAACAAAATCATTTAACATAGTAATATTTTCACTTTAAATTTATGGAATTTTTCACAATTTTTTTTAAAAAATGTTTTGTTGACTGGATTTTTCACAATTTTTTTTTTCTATGAATTATTCTGCTTGAGAACCAAATATAATTGGTGAGACGATGATAAAAGATCTTAAATCAGTGGAGTAAGTTTTCGATATGGTGGAGTGGAGGATGACATGTAAGGTTAGAATTCAACGTCCAGGTCAGTGGGAGAATAAGGTGTAATGTGAGAGTGAGAATGAATTTGATTAATTAAAATGACATATTTTCTTCCTTATATAGTGTGAGCATTTAAAATCGTCAATGTGACATAATGAACACTATGTGGATGGTTGTTGAATTTTATCAAACGATGATTAGTGCATTTGAAATGTGGGATCTTCTATCCTGATGAAGGAACACCTATTCCATGTACGTTTTTGCTTAGTTCCACTATATGGTCTCTTGCTACAGGGCCTTACGAACAACCCATAATAATTTTCCCTCAAGTTCTTCTCTCTACTTTGTAGGGAGAGGAATTCGTCACGTATGTCCATAGACGTGATACTGGTAAGAGCAAGTGAAGAGTCTTAATGGAACGTTATTATCATTGAGAGCAGACACATTAATGTGTATGTATTTGTGGGTCGTGTCTTCAATGGATATCCAAGTGGGTGGAAGGGTTGTGAATTGTGAGGAGTGGAACATGGAGGATCAAATTACATCATTTACATATGTATTACTTTCAGTAAGTCACGTCAGGGAAGGAATTGTAACACGCTAAAAATTATAATTAACTATTTAATTGGTTAATTATGATTTATTGATGAATACGTGTGAATTATTGTTGAATAATTGTGTGTTCTGGGGTAGTGTTAAAGTTATGTGATAATTAGAATTATTTTAATTTAAATAATTTAGTTGAGATTATTTAGAATTAATAATAATTAAAATAGATGTAATATTAGTATGGAGATATTGAAGGGTTGATGATAATTTTAAGAGGTTAAGTGAGGGCATAAGTGGAATGTCATCAAAAAGGACTAAGCGGTAAGATTGACAAAATGAGAATTAGAGAGTTTTGTTTCATTGTTACGATCGTGGAATAGGAGAAAATAAAAAGAAAGAGAGAAGAGGAAGCTAAGGCTTAGAGAAGATTTCCATTGTGGAAAAGAAGAGAACTCAAGTAATGAAATCAAAGGTAAGGGTGGGTTCCAACTTTCTAAGGATATTATATAGTGACAGGTATGTTAGGGATTATGATTGATATAGTTGTTGTGTGTTCTTGTTCATGAAATTGGTTTTTGTGTAATTGAATCAAATTGGTAAATTGTTAACATGTTGTGGTTAAATTGTTGTAATCGATGTCATGGAATGAGTAGTAATGTTGTGTAATATGTATGTATGAACCATATATTTGAGAAACATTTTTTGATTTCAAATTGGGGATTTGTGTTAACAAAAAATGATTTTCGTGTCAAAGTTGTAGAAAAGTGCTTCTGACAATGAGGTAACACGTTACTGTTAACTGGAAATTTCTAAATACGTTTAAGGGCGCTTATTAAAGGCAAGTGTCCCTACGAGTTAAGGGCCGATTCTAAACGAATATAGCTTATTTGAGAAAAACCTTATAAAGCCAAGTTAGAAATATCGGAAAACATGTGTCGGTTGAGAAGTTGAGCCAGAGAAACAACCAAATCGACCAAGCAGCCAGAAGAAATCGCGTCGAAAACAAAACCATATCGACAAAATGGGTGAAGAAAGACTGTTGGTCGATTCGACATGTTTTAGGAGTTGGTTGAAGGATGAATGTTGTCGAAGATATAGGTCAAAGGACTTAGGGATCGTGGGCAGTTACTTCAGGAGGTCGTGATTTTGAAGCGCTAAACGAATGGCGAAATCGTGTGCAGCAATTTTCTTTAGTTTGAATCTCGTCTGTTGGTTACTCTTGGCAGTTACCTTGTAAAATGCTATAAATAAGTCAGTCTATTAGGATTTTGGTGTGTTCACTTGTATATTCAAATTGCTTTCCAAAACTCTGTCCAATTCCGCGCTAAAGGAAGAAAGAGTCATTCGAGCTTTTGATGTACGTGAATCACCGTCTTTACTTTCAATGCAATCAATTTATTTTTAAGTTTATCTTTACTGTTTGTTTACTTCTGTTTCATTTCAAACGTTTTCTTTATTAAACACTTCAACGTCAATTGTTGGTCACAAGTCACCAATTAGTGTTCGGTTGAGTCTTGTTTATCCAACACCTGCAATCGGTTAGCAGGTGGTCAAAATTCTGTTTGTGTGGAAAGCCATTGTACCGTTTCCCTTGGTCTCTGAAAACCGTTTCTTGGCCAAGGTCTTTTTCTGTAGAATCAATATAATATACCAAATCTTAGCACGTGTCTTAAGATGGTCGATCTTGCAAGTAACCCAGTTTTAGGACTTAGGGAGGACCATTGTTTACCATTTTCCACAAAACAAATTGGCACACCCGATGGGACAATGTGCTAAGTGTTAGAATCTATTAGTAGCGTTAGATGCTTAAAGTGAAGTGGAAACAACTTACAAACCACTTAAGGAAGCGTACACCTAAGATGACAAACAATACTCCCGCGTCGAATGCAAATGAAGTTCCATCACGAATGTTGGGTGTCGCCGACCCAGTCATTTCGCAACTTGCATCATTTCCTCTATTAAGCAACAACGACCCACCCGGATGTCGATCCACATTCCTCATACCACACCGGTGAGTCTAGGGCCTGTGGTGGCCACGAGTGTCATTCCGAACATAGTGATACCTCGATTTGGTACTACTCCCCTTATGGAATGTTGTATTCCAAATACATCGACCCCAAATGTAGCAATAATGTCTGATAACGCACAAAACACAAATGCTCATTTGCAAGGATCTGCAATAGGGGGAAATATGGAAATGCTTGCGCAACATCTAAATACTACCTCTGTGGCAGTATTAAGGCAACAAATGGATGATAGCAACCATGAGTTGGTTAATATGTTAACTAACCAAACGGGTAATGTGTTTAACCCCATAGTACAAGAATCGGTTGAGACTACTAATAATCCATTAAACAAACCAACATTATTACATAACTAACACGGTTTGTTACCTTCCAACCCCCATACATGTTCATGGTGACATGGGGCAATAGAAGAAGAAACCGGTCAAGCGCAACAAAAAATTTCGTTGTCGATCCACCTAGGATTTTGGTGTGTAGACAACAAGAGGCTGACCAAGTCCTTGATCAAATTCGACAAGAGGATTTAGTTGTCGAAAATAACTTAACCAATATTGTCGAAAGAATTATGGCCTAAAATGGTATGAATACACTGCCAAGGCCAACATATTTCTCCCCATTATTAGAGTATATTTTACAAACTGAAAACCCTAGAGGATGGAAAATTCCTAAGTACACCAAGTTTGGGGGAGAAACGGGTGAGTCGATAGTCAAACATATCGCTAGATCGCTAGATCGGTAGACATGGAGAATAATGAAGGCCTGAGGGTGAAACATTTCCCTTCATCCCTCATTAAAGCATCCTTTACATGGTTTACTACTTTGCCCCCTGATTCTATCGACTCATGGTCGAAGTTGGAGAAACTCTTCCACGAACAGTTTTACGAGGGGCATTGGAAAACTAGTTTGGTTGAACTGTCAAGCATTAAGAGAAAATTTGCTGAGACAATAGACGATTATCTAAATAGGTTTAGATCGTTAAAAGCAAGGTGTTTTACCCAAGTTCCTGAATATGAACTTGTTCAAATGGATACTGGAGGTTTGGACTACTCCATTAGGAAGAAAATAGATCCAACCTTCGTCAAGAGCATGTCACAATTGGCTGACAGGGTTCGACACCTTGAGCGCCTTCTTCGACTAGAGAAAGTTAGACATACTAAGGCTAAGTCTAAGAAATAGAAGGTAGCTTATGTCGACTTCGATGATACATATCCCATATATGAGGCCGATTACATGTCGCTGACTGAGGAAGATGTGGATGTGGCTGAATTAAAATCAGGGTCGGCATATGAATGTAAATCATTATTTCCTGCCAGAGGGAAAAGCCCTGCTGGTCGAAACTAGTTCAAAAAATCCTGCAAAAACTTATACCTTTGATGTTAGCAAATGCGAGGAGATTTTTAATTTATTAGTTAAAGATGGTCAAATTATAGTACCCCCAAATGCTAAATTACCACCATTAGAACAAAGACAAAAAAGAGGTTTTTGCAAATATCACAATTATCTTGGTCACACAATTTCTCAATGTTTTATTTTCAGGGATCTCGTTCAGAAGTCACTTCAAGAGGGTCACTTGAAATTTGCTGCAAGGAAACAAAAGATTGATACTGACCCTTTAAGGCAAGAAGAAGCCTTATTTGCTGAGCTTGTCGACATCAACATGGTCGACATCACTAAGGTGCCTGACAACACCATGTTGGAGGAAAGCACTGATGAGAGTCCAAACGTCAAGCTAACTGACGTTTATCCAAGAAACGATGAAGACCTTTTGGGTTTTCTTTATCATTGCAAGAGTAAGGGTGCTCAAGTCGGTTTGTGCCCCAGATACAACGCGCTAACTGATAGAGTCGCTGCTGAGAATTTCCAAAAGCTACAGCTGGATAGGGGAAGGGCCTAGTGGAATATAAGGGACCCAAGGCAAGCGTCTCAAATTAGGCCAAAGACTTTTGTTCCGTCGGCTGCTGCACCAAAGGGGACGTGGATTAAGCCCCAAATGGTCGTTGGGCCATCAAATGTTGCTGGTGCTATGAGAGAGGCGAAGGGGAAAACACCCATGAGCTATCGACTAGAGGTACGTTCTGAGAAGAAAAGCCATGTGTCTGAAAACTACATGGGGAAAAATGTGACACCCCGAATAATTCAACTATTAAATAATTAGAAATTTAATTATTAATTTAATTAAAGGTTTAATTATTGGCATTTTTGAATTGATGAATTTAATTAATTAAATAATAGATGAGAGTGTTAGGGGTGTGAAGTGGAATTGGGAGGTGTTAGAGTAAAAGGCTCTTATTAATCTAATTTATTTATTTCTATTATTTGAAAAATAAAAAGGAAAAAATAAAAGGAAAAAATGAGAAGAGAAATTAGGATTTCATTCTACGTACTTTGGAGAAGAGAAGAGAAAGAGGAGAAAAAGTCAAATCGTCAGAATTCGAAGATTCATCGCGAGGTAAGGGATGATTTGATCTGATTATTATGCCTTATAGGTTTTGATGATCAATAGAACGAATTGATCCGTTAGGAATCTCGAATTAGGATTTTAGGTTGTGCCCTAACGTTATGATCCGACGTAATAATTCAACTGAAATTGATAAGAACGTTTCAATTATGTATAATGGTTCTAGGATAATTAAAATACATAATTCTGTGGTCAATTGGATGGGAAAATATATGATTTAATTCTGTTCTGGTATAGTATAAAGTTTGGTAATGAATGGAATTAATAGGAATTGAAAGACAATGAAGAAAAACTGATTTTTGGTGAAAAACAACAGTATGGGTCGACACAAGAAGTTATGTATCGATGCAAGCAGTAAAAATTTAGAAAACCAGAGGCGTGGGAGGCGTGGGAAAGGCTTGTATCGACACAAAATTGCTTGGATCGACTCATGTGGTGAAAATTTGGGTTTTTGCATCGACACAAAGATGCTATGCATCGATGCAAAAGGATCTTGTATCGACACAAGAAGCCATGGATCGACTCATACTGAAGGGATTTTAAAAAATGGGAAAAATTATTACGTATGATTCGACACAAACGTGTTTTGTGTCGACACAAGCAGTCTATGTATTGACACATGGAGTTTTAGATCGATACATGTTGTGTAGAAACAGAGGGAATTTTCTGAAATGGTTTCAGTCATATCTTTGCGACCGTAACTCCGATTTGGGCATAGTTGGTATCGTTGGAAAGCTTAGAACGAGTACTATCTATTAAAAACATTTTCAAAACCAATAATTAAGATCTTGAAGGATTTTTTTGGTTTCCGTAGGAAGAATCCGTTGTAATTCGTGATTTTGCCATTAACTTTGAGTATACTTGTTGTATGTTAATTCGATATGTTGTAATTAACGTTATGTGTACATGGCTTGCTGTTATCATGTGTTGTTGATGGTGTTGACTATGTATGGAATTATGTGGTGTTCATATTCCGTTTATTGAATGTGGCATGCTTTTGGATGTGCATGCATATGCATTCTGGTGGAGTTAATTCCCATTGTGTGGAATTTGGCTCGTATTGCCAATAACCGTACTCGAGTGATTGTGGGTGGTGAGGCTGGATTCGTGTCCGGGTGATTGTGGACGAATTGATGTTGGTGACTTGGTTCACATTTTGGTACCACATGCATTGAGTCTGCATTGCATATGTAATTATAACATGTTAGGATGTTTTCCAGTGTTGTAATTGCATTGATTGTTATTATGTGCATATTGATCTGTGTGATAGTATTGGTGAACGGGAATCTGAATATACTAATGAGGATGGAATAACGAATTGATTATTTTATTATTTTAAAGAAACGTATAATGGATTTTAATCTTTGATGAAATCTCACCCTTACTTTGATGATTTCAGATTGAAGTGATTAGCTGCTCAGGAATTGGTGAGGATGGCTTATAGAGCTGTGCTATTTAGATAGTCCGTGTGTCAGTGTCATGCTCTGGTAGTTGTAACACTGTGGAACGATCGTTTTGGAATTTTAAAGGATTAAACTTGTTTCTTTTGAGTTTATGTTTGGAATAACTATGAATTGTGTTTATTCCGGGTTTTATATTAACTCTGCTGTGTAAAACATAATCATTGGTTTGAATTATATTTAATAAGTTCTTCAGTAAATGCATGACTAATAGTTTGTTATTTGGTTATTTTGAATTTTTAAATTGTGACGCCCTTTCGTTATGTTAAAACTCTGATTAAATATATAATTCGCGGGGGAAATTAGAAGGGGTGTTACAAAAAATCCCATGAGTTGGACTCAGTGGAGGCGTTTCCAGAGAAAGAAGCAGGCTGAAAGACAAGCCACTGTTGTTGCCAAGAAAACTGCTATCGGTAAAGGAAAGAATCCACGACAGTACAAGGAAAAGGTCGACTCTGTTGTCAAGCAGCAAATTAAGGAATGTGTCAACAAGCCAGTCGATAATGGTTCTGATGAGGCAACTGATGACTTTGCCTCTGATTCAGAAGAGAGCCTCGACATCCTAGTCAACATTGTATCTATACTTCCAGAGGAGTATAATATCCCGACAGAGGTAGAAAACGCAGATGATGTGGATGCTGCTGAAATGGCTTTACACAAGCCAACTTGTTGCTTTGTAATGAGTAATGGCTCTATTGAGAGCCAGAATGCCTTTTTTGAGAGGCCCGACATGGCTATGAGGAGTCATTTGAAGCCTTTGCTGATCAGGGCGAAGGTCGAAGAAACTGCCATTAACAAGGTGTTAGTGGATTGTGGCGCTACTGTCAATATAATGCCACATCATTTTCTAAAGAAAATCGGTAAGTTCGACACTGATATAAGATCTCACAAAGTGGTCCTATTGGACTACGAAGGAAGAACTAAAACTACCATGGGGGTAATCCAGGTAGACATCACGGCCAGCTCATTCACTAGGCCGACAATATTCATGGTCATTCAAGGTAGACCAAGTTATAATCTGCTAGTAGGCAGAGAATGGTTACATGGAATCGGTGTTGTGCCATCTTCCATGCATCAACGCCTAATCATATGGCGAGAGGATGGAATTGTGGAGAACATCGAGGCCTACCAAGGTTACTTCATGGCGGATATCAATAATGTCGGTCAAAACCAGTTTGACAGGAAGTTGGCTAATATTGCTCCTTGTCAGCTAGCAGAAGAAATGTATGCCAACCTGAATGAGGCATTCGTTTCTTTGAAACTACATGAAACCCACAAATTTGTGTGGGATGTTGAACCTCTGGAGGATCCCTACATAGAGGAACCCGTGCCGACAGGCTGGGGAAGCCATCATGATAGTGATGTCTGAGCTACAAGGTCTGAGAAGGATTTCGGCATACATTGTCGAAAACAAGATAAATGCGGCTCTATAGGCTGAAGAAAACATGGCCATCGAAGCTGGTAAACTTCTCGTTTCAGAAGTAATTTTGGCTATAGAACCAGAACCACCAGATAAAAGCAAACTGGTCAACGAAAGCGTCGGTGAGCAACATTTAGATTGCATATACGACGACGAACCTCTAGGTTTTGAGAAGGATCCAATGGCACCAGAAAAGATGCAGCCACAAGATCCTTTAGAAGAAATCGACCTTGGTGTAGAAGGTGATAAAAGACCAACCTACATTAGCGCCAACATCGACCAAAAACTCAGATCTGAGGTAATATCTTTACTAAAAGTTTAAATATTGTTTTGCTTGAGACTATAACGAAATGCAAGGTTTGAACAGGGAATTGGTCGAGTTAAAGTTACCAATAAAAGTTGGGAAAAAGACAATGAAACAAACACCTCAACGATTTACACCCGTAATTATGTCAAAAATCAAGGAGGAAATAGAAAGAATCCTCCAAAGCAAGTTCATCAGAACTGCAAGGTATGTCGAATGGTTGGCTAATATTGTGCCAGTTATTAAGAAAAATGGAAAGCTAAGAGTGTGCATTGATTTTAGAGACTTAAATGTTGCCACTCCTAAAGATGAATATGCCATGTCAGGGGCTGAAATGCTAGTTGATTCGGCTGCTGGTTTTGAATATTTAAGTATGCTTGATGATTATGTTGGTTATAACCAAATTTTTATTGCAGATGATGATGTGCCGAAGACGGCGTTTCGTTGCCCAGGGGCATTAGGCACCTATGAATAGGTGGTTATGCCATTCGGCTTGAAGAACGTCGTAGCAACATACCAGAGGATAATGAATTTTATGTTCTATGATTTCATTGAAAATTTCATGCAGGTTTACATCGACGATATTGAAATCAAGTCGAGCAGTAAATCGACACACTTAGAACACCTTCGGGGATCCTTCGAAAGAATGCGAGAATATGGATTGAAAATGAATCCATTAAAGTGTGCTTTTTGTGTGCAGGCAGGAGATTTCCTTGGTTTTATCGTGCATAATAAAGGCATTAAAGTTAATCAAAGCAAGACCAAAGCTATCATGGACGTCAAACCACCGTCGACCAAAAAGGAGCTTCAGTCTTTGTTGGACAAAATAAATTTCTTAAGGAGATTCATTTCCAACTTAAGTGGCAAAACTAAGGCATTTTCACCACTGCTTCGACTGAAAAATGAAGAGTTCATCTAGCAAGAGAAGCATCAAGAGGCTTTCGACAAAATCAAAGAGTATTTTGTGAAGCCTCCTATATTGGCACCTCCACTTAGAAATAGGCCTATGAGGTTGTATATAGCAGCCTCAGAGTCGACTATAGGAAGTGTGTTAGTGCAAGAGGACGATAATCATGTCGAACGACCTGTATATTACCTTAGTCGTATGTTAAATGGCCCTGAGACTAGGTATAGTGACATAGAAAAGCTATGCATGTGCTTGTATTTCTCTTGTATCAAACTGAAGCAACATATAAAGCCAGTTGATGTGTATGTTTCCTCTCATTTTGATATTATTAAACACATGTTGTCTAAACCAATTCTGCACAGCCGAATTGGTAAATGGGCTTTAGCGTTAACTGAATATTCCCTAACATACCTGCCTTTAAAAGCAATGAAAGGGCAAATAGTGGCAGATTTCTTAGTCGATCATTCTATGGTCGCTATGCCAGAAAATTTTGTCGAACTAGTGCCTTGGAAATTATATTTCGATGGTTCTAGTCACAAAAACGGTCAGGGATAGGAGGAATCATAATTTCTCCCAGTGGAATTCCAGTAGAGTTCAAATACACCATCGATGGCATCTGTACTAATAATGAGGCAGAATATGAATCTCTTATTACTGGACTTGAACTACTGCTCGAATTGGGGGCAAGCAATGTCGAAATTAATGGAGACTCCGAATCGGTAATCAAACAAGTGTCAAAAAAGTATAGATGCGTTAAAGAGAACTTAATCATGTACTTTGTGATTGCCATAAGGTTGCTAAAACGTTTCGAACAAGCGAGGCTTCAACACATACCCCGACGGTAAAACCAAGAAGTTAACGACCTAGTGCAAGAAGCCTCAGGATACAAGAAGAATGAAGACGAAGAGTCTATTCATGTAAAGAAAAAGGTTTGAGCTACTTTGTTATCTCCTTCAGATTTGTCAATTATAAAAGTAGGTGCAATAGATACCAAATTTTTTGAAATTTTAGCAATTGATAATGGCCAAGACAATGATTGGCGTAAACCCCTAGTCGACTACCTACGCTCTCCCAAGGGTTCGACAGATCGTAAAATAAAATATCATGCCCTAAGTTTTGTTTTAATTGAAAATGTTAAGAAAAATATTGAGGGAGTATTACTTAAATGTCTGGGAGAAAGTGAGGCATACGTAGCAGTGTCGAGCGTGCATAATGGAGCATGCGGTGCACACCAAGCTGGACACAAGATGAAATGGTTGTTGGTGCGATCAGGTGTCTACTGGCCCTCAATGTTGAAAGACTATATCGAATTTGCTAGAGGATGCCAGGAATGCCAAATGCATGGGGGCATCCAGCACGTGCCAGCAAGCGAATTGCATGCTGTTATAAAATCTTGGCCATTTAGAGGATGGGCCTTTGATGTGATTGAGGAAATAAAGCCAACATCATCTAAACAACAGAGGTACATTTTAGTCGGCATTGATCAGAAAGTGGGTTGAGGCCGTAGCTTTAAAAAATGTTGACCAAGAGGCTGTGATTGATTTTATACAAAATCATTTTATGTGTCAATTTGGAATTTCTGAAACAATCACAATTGACCAAGGAACAATGTTCACGGGACGAAAAATGCGGGAATTCACAAAGGAGGTTGGAATAAGATTGTTAACTTCTACCCCTTATTATGCTCAAGCAAATGGCCAGGTCGAAGCTGCTAATAAAGTAATAATTAGCTTGGTTAAGAAACATGTGGGCAAAAAGCCAAGAAATTGGCATCAAACGATAGACCAAGCTTTGTGGGCATGTAGAACGCCTCCTAAAGAGGCAACGGGGCAACCCCATTTCGACTGGCATATGGACATGATGCTGCTTTGTCAGTAGAAATACACGTTCAATCTGTAAGGATTCAATGACAACATGAAATACCATCCGAAGATTATTGGAATATGATGACTGATGAGTTGGTCGACTTAGATGAAGAAAGGATGTTGGCCCTTGATACATTAAGGAGACAAAATGACAGGGTGGCCAAAGCCTATAATAAAAAGGTAAAAGATAAAGTATTTCATGTTGATGATCTAGTTTGGAAAGTGATATTGCCTATGGACAGAAACGATAAAGTCTTAGGGAAATGGTCCCCTAATTGGGAAGGACCGTTCAAAATAATACAATTTTTTTTCCAACAACGCATATGAACTTAAAGAATTGGCCCCAGATCGACGCATTATGAGGGTGAATGGTAAGTACTTGAAGAAATATAAATCCATTCTTCAAGAAATCTCAATTACGACCACGTAAAATGTGTGTCGAACTAAGCTGGAACATAGTAATAACAGAGCCAACATATTAGTCATACATAATTATGAAATAAGAATGCCAAAAGTTGGTATTACATAAAAGTTATTAAGTTTCATGTTACAAGAAATATGAAGAATCACAAAATAAGTACATCAAAACAGTTACACTAATCAAAAGTTGCCGAATTTTCTTTGGAAGTTAGCCAAATCACCTTGGATGCGAACAACAATATTACTTAGCCCATCAACTCTTATCTTAAGTGTTAGCAACTCCTCTTCGACTCGGGATGTGGTAGTACTGACAATGAGAGCATATTTGGTTAACTGGAGCATCTTAGTTTGAGCAGGAGTGATAGCCTGATCAAGTTCGTCATCTTGTTTTACGACAAGCTCCAATTATGCATTTAAGGCTTCCAGCTCCTTCGACAACTCGACAATTCGACTGCATATTTTAGCAGCTCTTTTCCTTTTGGGATCTTATTCTTGCCATTTTTTTTATTAATGTGGGTCTTCAGCCCTTCGACCACCGTTTTGGTCTTCTTCACCATTTCCACGTTTCTCCTCACCATCCCCTGTTTTGTTTCGACCAACTGCTCAATCTCCCTCATTTGAGTAATGTTTGTCAGCAAGGAGGGGAGAATGTCTTCAAATGCTGCTATCATAAGTTTTGAGAATTTAGAGATCTCAAGACCCTTTAATTGAGTAATAGCATCCATAAGCTTTGGTCTAAGAGTTGAATCCTCATGCAGCAGATGAGGCAAGTCAGGACTGAAAGCGTAGGTATAGATTTTGTCTGTCAGTTTCTTGACCTTAGCTGCTTCGGGCCCTAACTTGTCACTGTAAACCTGGGAGCGGTCAGAATCTGAAGAGGAAATATACCGATTTACGAAATTGTCCAGTCTTGCCAGAGTAGCATCGACATCCATGTCGGCCAAAATATCATTTGCCCCAGAAGGGCCAGCTGAATCATCCTTCTTCTTAGAAAGATTCTGAACTTGAGATGGAATGGTGACATTTTGAGGAGTCTCCGAACCTTGCAGGGAATTTGAAAGACTAGAGTCAGAGCTAGTCGAACTATAACCCTCATGCCTGGCAGGACTAGTGACCGAATCAGAGTCACTAAGAGTAGCCGAAACAGTGAGGTCAATAAACTCACCAGCGACCACGTTGAGGGTTGTCGATGGCGGGGTGAGGAAGCTTTTGATAGAGGAGTATAATCTGGCATGCTGCATTGTGGATTAGAAGCTTCGACCTGAAAAGAGAGAACAAATATCAGCCAGGTATGATTCAATAGTCAAAATACACTAGAGAATATGACGAATACCTATGGTGGTGAAGTGGGGATTATTATTTCGTTTCCCCCAACTGAAGCGGCAATAGCGTCCCCTTCTGTTTCCTTGATGTCTTCAGGCATAGGAGTAGGGTCTGCGGTGACAATGGCTGTATGTATTATGATATTTTCAGCATTCGAAAGTAAGGCAGCGTCGTGACAAGTATCCAGGAGCACTTTACCTTGCTTCCTAGTAACGAGTGGCTGAATGTTGACCATTGTCGGCTCTTCCTTGTTATCGACCTTCGCTCCAAGGTTTCCGGCCGAGGGGGCTTTCTTTTTCTTTTTTGCTTCCTTTTCTTCAGGAGATGACATATGCTTCCTTTTATGTTCTTTGGATTTACAGGAGTGGGGAGACTGATCATCAAGTGATGGTTGTAGAAATAAATAAGATATCAAGAGAAATCATAACTTTTCTCAAAGCATTCTAAATTAAAGGGTGCTTACCTTAACCTTCCCACTATGGTGAGATTTCTTGTCCCTCTTGGACTTTTTGGATGTGTTGGAGGGAGAAGCCGAATCCGCTGAGCGTTTTCGACTCTGTTACATGATAGAAATGTTAGTGGTTTGTAAAATACGAGGTGTCGAAACATTGACATTTACACTTACAGGAGAATCAGTTTTCTTGATAGAAGAAGAAATGGGTTCATCATCAGAAAGAGTGTGAATGGGTGTAGTCATGCAACCAATGCTTCGTCGGAACCACCCGGTTGGATTTCTTTTTGTAAGCATTTTGAGTATTCGACCAAGAGCTATACCACCAATCTGAGATAGGTGGTCGAAAAGCCAAGGCCAACGGGCTGGTCGGCAAAGGAGGGAATTTGATTTTTCCAAAGTGAAGTGCGTAAAGATATTTGTCTTTCACGTAACTGGGGATCTTAAGTTGTGGAATCCTCTCAGTTACCTTCTCCTTTAGCTCTTGGGCCGCGTCGTGGATGGTTCAACGAAGATTGTTGGGTAAATACACCACTCTAAAAAATTTCTGAAAAGCTTGAATTTCTCTGATGTTGATTACCTTACATTTAGTCGTTTTTCCCTGAAACGTGTTGAAAGCAATAGTCAGTTCGTCCATTTTGCTAGCAGCATCATTGACAAAAGTAATGAAATATGATTGCCACCAAGTGTCAAACTCATGGGTGCAGTGAAACGCTGGTTTAAATGGGACAAACGTGAATTTGGCTCGTTGAGCCCAAAGAGTGTCAACATACTCCCTAATCACTTCCCAATTTCGATCATCTAAGACGTCAACAAGTAACTCATAAGATATATAGAATGACTTAGGCACAATCTGACAAAGCCTAAACTTTCAAGCCACCAAGTTGGGTTGGTAGGCTGTTATGCAGAGACTCATATGAGTAATGGCATAAGTAAGAAAATGAGGAGTTAAAAAACACCTCTAACAAACCAAAGATCTCTGTCGATTTTTTGCTTCGACAGGTGGAAAAGAATCAGTAAGCCACGATGGCCCACTCCAAATGGTACCACATGCATTTTCATAGTTGAGTCGCATTCAATTTGTTAATGTTTAAGTTGTTGTTTCTGTTGTTGTTGTTGCTGTTTAAGTTGTTGTTGTTGTTGACGTTGAGGTTGTTGTTTGATATAAGTTGTTGTTCAATATAAGTTGTCGTCTGACATAAGTTGTTGTTTGATATAAGTTGTTGTTCGATATAAGTTTCTGTCTAACATAAGTTGTTATTTGATATGAGGTTGTTGTTTGAGATGAGTCGTTGTTTGATGTGAGTTGTTGTTCAATACATGTTGTTGTTGTTATTAAGTTGTTTTTGGTAGTTGTTGTATAGTTGTTGACAGAAAGCAGTGGAATTTGTATGATTCTAGTCTAATATATTGATTATCATACTTTTGTTTATATTTTTTGATATCTCACCCCTTTCATTTTTTTGCCGTTGTCTTTATACTGGTAACATGCGAGTATTCAAGAATGAAGAATTAATTGTTGTTAGTTCAAGTTGGTGTCAATTGCTCTTATACGTAGCACTCAAGGGGTTATTTTTGTCTATGTTGTTTCTATTATTATTATTATAGCTGATGCATTTTAAGTTGAATAATAAAAAGTAATATGATGTTTTAAGTTGTTTTAAATGAATAAAGATGATCAGTTGTTTGAGTTGAATACTTGTGAATTTCTGCTGCGTATTAAATAAAAGATTGTTTTGTTTTAAAAGCTGATGCAAGTGGTTATGTGATCCTCCGAAATTAAAGTGTTATGTGTTGTTTTAAAGTTGAAAATGTGGCATCCCATGTTTGGTTGAATTTTTTATACTCTGATTTTATGTACAATTATCGGGTAGAAATGGGGTGTTACAATTTTCGTGTCAAAAAGTTGTTAAAAAATGCTTCTGACAGTGAGGTAATTGATTACATTGAAAACGGGTAACGTAACCGATTACAACGAAGAAAATTGGATTTTTTAGGTTTTGGGACTGAAGTAACCGATTACACAGTGAGGTAACAAGTTACCTTGCTATGTCGATTTTTTTTTTTGTAAAAACTTCAAAAATTCATAACTTTTGAAGCATAACTCCGTTTGAATCGTCGTTTGAAGCGTTAGAAAGCTAGCGCAATATTATTATTAATACAAATGGTCTTGTTAGCATTAGGTGATTTAATCACTGCGTTGTGGTGTAAAATTACATGTATTTGTATGTTGTGTTGTTGTGATGTTGTGTTATTGTTATTGATTTTAAACATGATGGGTTGATAACATGCTTGGTGAATTAAGATACCATGTTGTTGTGTTTTATTATGTTGTACGCATAATATGTATCCATAATATGCTATTTTGTGGAATGTGTGCAAATGCATCATTATTGCTTATTGTATAGTTGTGTTGTTGTTGCTGCATGTTTAGAAAGGTGTTTCGTGCATGGTGGCCAGTAGTGGCGAGGTACATTGATTATAGTGAATGTATTTATGCATGTTGTTGTGCTATATGCATATTATCTTGAGTATGTTGTTTTTTTGGAATTCGTGTAAAGGAATTGTAATTGTTTGTTATATCGTTGTGTGGTTGCTGCTGCATGTTTCAACAGGTGTTTGGTGTGTGGTGGTTAGTATCAGTGAAGTGCACTGACTATGGTGAAGGCCAATGTGCATATTATTTTTGTTGCAAGTTTGTGTCGCATGCATTTCATGGTGAGGACTTTAGTCTTGTTGGTTGGCTCTAGTCCTATGGTGGGGATCGAGAGTGATGTGAAGCTAAATGTTCATGATATTGGTTGGCTCTAGTCCTATGATAGGGATCGAGAGCGATGTGAAGCTAAATGTTCATGATATTAGTTGGATCTGGTTATATGGCGTGGAATGGGAGTAATGTGAACCTAATTGTTCACGATTTTTGTTGTATATTTGTGTCGCATGCATTTCATGGTGAGGACTTTAGTCTTGTTGGTTAGATCTGGTCCTATGTTTTGGATCGAGAGCGATGTGAACCTAAATGTTCACGTTAATTGTTTGGTTCTGGTCCTATGGTGGTGATCAGGAGTGATGTGAACCTAACTGTTCAAGATATTGGTTGGCTCTAGTCTATGGTAGGGATCGGGAGCGATGTGAACCTAAGTGTTCATGATATTGGTGGCTCTGGTCATATGGAGGGGATCAGGAGTGAGGTGAACCTATTTTCTCACGAGTGGTACCATATGCAATGAGTATGTGATTCAGTCTCATTGCATTACATTGTCATTAACATGGTGTTTGAGCATATTGGTTGGTGTATGTATTACATGATAAATTTGATTATATGTGTGAATGATAAGTGTGATTGTATAATTAACATTCTGCATTTACAATTCTAGAAAGGATGTATAGGTCGCACATTTTTTATTCTGTAATAGCGTAGATTTACATTTCTGCTTTTACTTTCCGCACTCCTATTATGTATCTGCTCCAACACCATGTAATAGCGTAGGATTTACATTTGTGCCTTTACTTTTCGCACTTTACTTCCTGCACATATTTAACTGCTAGTTAATTAGGGTTTGCATGCTAAAGACCAAAATCAACCCTAGATCACTTCTAATTTCAAGATAAATATCTGAATACAACACACTCTTCACACTTGCACACCCCTTAGGGTATCCTCTCTTATTGCCTTTACGAATTCAATGGTTATGTCCCTCGAACATAGGGATACCATTAGCAAAGACGCCTACGAATAATATCATCATAGTCCCTTTGATACAAAGATCATAGTCCCTCAATGACCCTCGATTTTGCCTACGAATACATGATCTCGTCCCTCGATTGTTGCCTACAAAAGTGATGATTGTCCCTACGAATTGCTAAAGATATCCTTACATGTTGCCTTCTATGACCATACAATGACCCTTCGATTGTCCTGTCACATCCAAACGAATAAAGTTACCTACCAACTAATGGTATGGATAGCCTTATTCTAAAGGAGAAGGAAAAATAACATGGAAACGACCATTCTGAGTAGGTAATAAGACTTTGTTGCTTGCTCCAATCAAAATACTTTTTCACACCTCACACTTTTCAAATACTTTCAAAAAACACTTTGTATACATTCCAGCGTGAATCATTACAAAGTTAAACATCTTTACATTTCCAAACACTTAGTATACATTCCAACAATAATCATTACGAAGTTAAAGCGAAATGCCTTTTCAAATACATTTTCAAACTACACAAACACAAAAAGAAAATTTTCAAAAGTGAGCTAAGCAACTAAGAGCCCATAGATAACTACAGATGGAAAGGGTGCTAATACATTTTCATAACTGCCTCCCGTACTTAGAATCTAACGAAGGTCTTTTCCTGTTCTTTTCACCTTCCCTTTATTGGATAAAAGAAAATTCGGTGGCGACTCTTGCTATCCACAACATTTGCGATAAAAAGCAAAACAAACAAGTCAGTTTTCCCACCGTGTTACACTCACCATGTGAATATGGGGAGAATTTTTCATCCTTTTCTTAGCTGGTATACAAAGGTCAAAACCTATGAGATTGATAGAGGATATTATAATTGGATTTGTCCTAGTAGATGCCATATGAATGGCTTCTTCGGAGAATGAGTGACACTAGGTGTATTCCTCAATTGAAGCATCATCTTGTGACACTTCATCTTATCTGCAAACAAGAAATAAAACGAGTTAGAGAAATAATTATTAGAAAAATAATAAAGGATAAATCCAGAAAACTTCTACACTAATTACCAATATGAGACATCTCTCATCTCTAGTGGCGACTTATACTAGAAAATGCATCTTTATATACCACTTATTTTATCTCTTTGATGCCACCCTAGAAGGCGTAACACCATTGACGAAGCCCAAACTTTCTTAAAAGGCTATTAGTTTCCTTTTCAGATAGGTCTCCCTCTAGGATAAGTCTTATAGAATATAGACACAGAACCCTGCATCAGCCAAGAGATTTCTCTAACACAATTTTTTTGGAAGCGTATCTAAATACTTGAAGGGAGAATCAAATTGAACTTCACACATACTCGCCCGAGACTTCTTTATAAGGGGAGTAACTGTAACACCCTTCTAAACCTCATAAATAAATCACGAATAAATTAAGAATAATTCCTTTAACATCACCGCTCAAGGGTGTCACACTTCATACAAAACATCATAATAACATTTCTGCTCCGTAACACGGGTTACAACATTTATAACCTCAATTTCTTTCTTATAACATCAACACATCAATGAAAACTCTATAGCAAATATCATAGTCATAAAATAAACTTTATTCATTCTCCGAAACTCAAGAGTCATCATCTCATCAAAGGTATAATTTAAATCACTTTAACCTTCCAAAAATATCATAAAAACATGCTGACAAAAGTAATGTCATACGCAAAACATAATGTTCTCAACCTGATGTTACATATAGGGCAAGACACCTCTAATAAACTGAAACTAATAAAAAAAACACTCTGAAGCTATCCTCAATGCTTCTATGAACTACTCCTGGTCATCTGCGTGTTACCCAAATAGAGGTAACATTCAAACAAAAAAAAGTGAGTAATCACAACTTATTATAAAAGACGTAAGGAAAAGATTAGTAGTTACAACTAAATCATCACATAAACACATATATTAATCATCAATACTTCATATTCACAAATACATCATAAAATCACATGTACATCTTTCATCATCAAACATCACATAGTTATATAGTTCACAATCATCATCATATCACAACTCCGCAAATAATTCATGCAATGTCACACAGAATGTTAATGCTACACAACAAACTAAATGCATGTGGTACCGAAATCTTTGATGAACACTTAGTCATCACCCTCTAACGGTCCCCACCACAGGATTGATTATCTTTTGGATCCAGAGAACATCATAAAACACAGACAATCCACACAATGGGATTGAGGCTCGTCATAAGCAAACCACCTTCCAAAATAGTGGACTACCATCTAAAAATGCTATGAATGCATGATGCACAACATCTTCATAATAAATGTAACCACATGTAGTCAATTACATCATCATTCACAATATCATCTTCACATAACATGCATTAAACATTTACACATGCACCTCATTACATCATTATTACAAATAATAATGTTTACCTCATAAAAGCATCATACTCACATCATAATAAATTCATAACATCATCACATAATCATCACATAGGCATCATATAAGCATCCCATAAGCATCACATAATCATCTTCATAGCAACATCATATTCATCATTAAAATAGAACATCATGGCATAACAACATATAATAAATCAATCTCATAAACCACATAGATATTGAAATCATGCATCAAACAAATCATATAAATCATTCATATTAAATCTTAGTACGCCAGCCTCCCAATACTTCGAACGAAACATCAAACAGATGCTTGAAACTCAAGTTACAACAATTTAAAGTCACTGTCAGGTCTGTATGCCACCTCATCGCCTAATACCTATGTTCGTGCACTGCTCACCACACCCTATCCCAGCAACACTGCTCACGCTCTACTCGCCACTACCTCACTCAACGATGTCTTGGTGATGCTTCCCTCCCCATACATTTTTCCAAAAGTTCTATTTTTTCACCATTATGCTCGCCAGTAGTCTCCTCAGGTGAAGCTCAAGCGCTATATTTATCATTGGCTCAACCGGTAGTGCTCACAATATTGTAAATTCTTAGTTGCATTTCACTGTTGTCTCAGATCCATACCAGTTCCGATTTTTGTACCAAACTCAGTCCAAAATGTGTAAGAATCATCATATATCTCATAACATCATCAAAATACATCGCCATATCATATCGAACACAAATCATGGCATACAAACATATTATCATCATATTTCATCAATTTCATCACATGTTTCAATCAACTAACCATGCAACAAGAACCCGACATTATCTTAACCCTCTATCAATCATAATAAACAACGTTTAAACCCCTTACCTCAAAATTCTCAGTGAGTGATTCTCTCTTTGAGTTCTACTGAATCCTCCTATGAGCCCTAGCTTTTCTTTGTGTTCTCTCAATTCCACGGTCGTACCAAGAATGATCTTAATTCTCCATATTATGTTTTTACCACTAGGACCCTTTCTATGTTATTCCCCTTAGGCCTCCACTTATCACTATAAAATACCACCATTCCCTTATTCTTCCTTCTCACCTTAATATAATATTTGTTCTATTTAATTATTATAAATCAGATAACAAAAACTAATTATTTAATCTATATTATTCCAATTATCGCCTCTATCCAACTTACCATCACACACCATATCATCACGCATCACATGAAATCAATAATAAATCACAAATAATCAAATAATTATATAATTATAATAATTGAGGTGTTACAATAACTAAGTAGTAGCGATCTTTCAAAATATTCATGCTATCAAAGTAAATCCCAAACATCTTCTAGTCTCACCTAAGGGAGAGAAAGACTTTACACACTCTCAATTATTGGAACAATATTGAACATTAAAAATGTGAAAAAGAGTGTCAAGGTCTTCGTGCTTCCCTTCTACTCACACCAATACTATAAGACTTTAGCACAAACACAACTCACCAAATGAATTTATGATTGAATAATCCCCGGGTGATTCAGAATGCCCACTTTGAAGTCATTGAAAGCAATGAAGAAGCCTACCAAGGAATAATTCATGTATTGGGATGATACATCACTCATACTTTCTATACACCCTCTTGATCCTTTATAAGGAAAACACTCCATAGTTGGAGGAGGAACCCCCTCGGTGAAATCATGATCAAGGCCATTTGTACCAGCAAAGATGGATATGATATCTAATGTTTCTTAGTTCATAGACTCGTGTAAGATTTATCCATATTAGAATTACTACCAACACACACAAAATAATGACCATATATATAAACATAAGATTGGGATTCCAACGACTCTAAGGGGTGAACTAAAAGCCTCCGTAACAAGGTTCTTGTTCCAACAAGTAGAAATAAGAGTTTGGGAGAAAATTGTTCTTGGCCGCGCATGAGGCCCACAGATTAAGGCCCAATTGCAAACACCATAATAAAATGAACAAGGAACAAGTACGACCTTGCTTAAGAGGGGGAATATGTATTCTAACCTCATGTCAAATTCTCACCATTAGATATAATATGATGATCCAATCGAAGCACCAAGTTAAGCAAAAGTAGTTCTAAATATCCGATAATATATAAATCTAAACTCGACCTAGATCCAAATATTCATTATCTCTCACAAAAGACTTATCATTCATCATTAACTAGAGCATTGGAGTTTTAACCTAGAAGGTCCACCTTGCTGACCGCCTTAAAAGCAAACTTAACCATACTTGAACTCTATCTCACTTTATCTTGAACTATTTATAACTTCTGAACAAAATAATTTATCAGAAATGTGAGTTGGAAGTCAAATGAATTAAGCTTTATAAAACCCCTATCTCAAACTTAGACTATTAAAGGCCAAAGTGCAAACATTCTTTCATTTTGGCTTATGTTAAAAAAATCAATAATTGCCCATTTGAATTTTTTTAACTCTTTTTAATCTATGTTTGCATAAATTAAAAATATTATTATTTTGCATTTGAATGAGAAAAGTGAGAGGGTGAATATAATATGTTGAAGAAAGAATTTGAGTTTGCATTTAGTAAATAAATTACTCATGTTAATAAAATTTAATTAAGGATCAATCGTTTGTGGGAATGTGAGGGTTGAGATAAAAATTAAAGATGTGAATAGAAAATAGTAAAGATACCATAAAATTTATAAATAAACATTTCCAAAACATGTTTGAACGATGGGTAATAAATTTGGTTATAAATAAATGTATTTCTATGTATTTAAACGTGGTTAACGCCCAATCAGTAAAGTAAAAATAAATAAATTTTAAAGTATGTAATGAGTTGTACTTTAATGTGATATGTAAGTGTCACCTTGGAAAATATTTAAGGTGTATTTGTTTCCTATAAATAAAAGTAGTTCTTTAAAATAAGAGTTTTAAGGAATTTAAAATCAAGATGGTCAAAATTTGGTTTTGTCAAACTAAAGAATTTAATGTTCAATGGAAATGCTAAGCCAAAATGTCGAGATTGAGATCTGTCGACTAAAAGGAGAAAGACTGATATAAACGGAAAGCAAATTCATCGAAATTGGCCTTGTCGATCAGGGGAAATCCAAGACTTAGAGAAATTTGAATTATTTGGTTATGTTGGTGGCAAATGTTGAAGCAACTCCAGAAGCGGGAGGATTTGAATTTTAAAGTCACCAGCAGTTGCAAGCAGTTGTGTTCTATTTGAGCGCCAAATAGGTGGCGGAATCCTAAGAAGCAGTTGTCTTAGGCTAAAATACGTGTCAGTAGATAATGTACATAGGCAGTTATGTTGTAATCACTATAAATAAAAGGGTTTAGTGTAGAATTTCGTGTGTTCACTTATACTGAAATCACTTGTCAAACTCTGTTATTCTAAGCGTAAGGAAGCGAAGAGTGCAGAAGTGCTTGATGTACGTGAATCACCATTTATATTTTAATGCAAATCTTTTACTTTTCACTTGTCCCTTTTGAATCTTTTACTTGCTTTCTATTTGTTTACGAACAATCACTTTACGTTATCGTTTGCTTCATTTAAAACACCTTTTGTCGGTCACGAGTTATCCCAGTTGGTTGAATCTTTTTACTTTCAAACAAATTGTCATTTATTTTGGTTAAAAGCCTTCTGTCGGTCACGAGTCACCAGTCAGCCGGTCGAACCATAGTGTGAAAAACTTCTTTTTATACTTGTTCCCTTATTTATAGAAAACCGTTTCTAGTAGTAAGGATCTCGATAGAACAAGTGTATTTTCAAACTCTTAACACATGTATTAAGATCAACTAGTCGATCTTGTGAGTAACCCTTAGTTTTTAGGGCTTTGGGAAGACTAGCAGTTGTTTACTATTTTCCACAGTAAACAAGTTAGCACACCTGGTGGGTCCCGTGCTAAGATTTTTCTTTTAAATGTTGTAAGTGTATGAAACTTAGAAGTGGTAAATTGACCAAAGAGTATCATAAACCACTAACTAGGAGAAATACACAAAGGATGACTATTCCTACCAACCTAAACGTAGACGAAATACCGTCACGAACATTAGAAACTACTGATCTAGTGGTTTCCCAAATTTCACTGTTTCCTCCTCTAACGACCCCAGCGTCGACTGCAGTCTTAGTGCCCATTCCCCAGGCTCCACCGGTGAGTCCAGGGCCTATGATGGCTATGAACGCCATACTTAATGTACCCTCGTTTTGGTACTGCTGAGCCTGTTTATGGAATGTCGTATTCCATGATGTCAGGATATCAGTCGACATCGAACGTAGCAGTGACGTCAGATAATGTTTAAAATTTGAACTCTCCTTTACAAGGATCTGCGCCAGGAGGAAATAGAAATAACCAAAATAAAGGAGTGTTTTCTCAGCAAGTAGTGCCGCCTCTTACCAATACATCTGTAACGGTGTTAAGGAAACAAATGAATGATAGTAACCATGAGTTAGTTAACATGTTAACTAATCAAATGGGTATTGCATTTAACCCTATAGTGCAAGAGTTGATTGAGACTAATAGACAGTCCGCTGAAACAAATCGACAGGTGATTGCCCAATTAACACGTTTGTGTAATTTTTTGAGTGCTCCCCCAACGCCTGTTCGACAGGCGCCACCTGTTATTCGATTAGCTTCCCCTGGTCAATAAGACATGGGGAAATAGAAGATGAAGCTGTCCATCAGGGACAAGTAGTAATTCCCCAGCCTCAAAGAAATCAGGTAGTCGACCCACCAAGAGTGTTGGTTAGTCGACACCAAGAAGCTGATCAAATTGTTGATCAAATTCGACAAGAGGATTTAGCCGTAGAAAATAACTTAACCACTATTGTCAAAAGGATTATGGCCAGGAATGGTATGAATACCACACATCAGAGGCCCACATATTCTTCCACATTGTCTGAGTATATCTTACAGACTAAAACTCCCAGGGGATGGAAAATTCCTAAATACACTAAGTTTGGGGGTGAATCTGGTGAGTCGACAGTAGAACATATTGCTAGATATTTAGTCAGGGGATATGGTGAAAACTTCACTTCATCCCTTACTAAAGTAGCCTTCACATGGTTTACGACCTTACCTCCAAATTCAATTGATTCATGGACTTAGTTGAAAAAAAAATTTCATGAACAATTTTATAAGGATCATTCGAAAATTAATTTGGTAGAATTATCGAACATTAAAAGAAGGTTTGCTG
Organism: Vicia sativa; assembly: GCA_021764765.1. NCBI lineage: Eukaryota > Viridiplantae > Streptophyta > Magnoliopsida > Fabales > Fabaceae > Vicia > Vicia sativa. Next base: position 74,307,432 of record CM038792.1, read on the forward strand.
TAAGTATCGATGACTATTTGAATAGGTTTAGGTCGTTGAAAGCAAGATGCTTTACTCAAGTACGTGAACATGAACTTGTTCAAATGGCTGTTGGAGGTTTAGATTATTCCATTTGGAAGAAAATCGACCCAACCTTTGTGAAAAGTATGTCGCAACTAGCTGATAGAGTTCGACATCTTGAGCGTATGAGATTAGAAAAAGTCAGACATACTAAGGCTAAAAAAGAGAAAGTAGCCTTTGTAAATTTCGACGATACGGATCCCATTTATGAGGCTGACTATATCTCAAACATGAAGCATATACTCAAAGTGAGAGACCATGGTTGATGACAAGAGAAGTATTCAATGGGAGACATAAATTTCAAAATCTTTGAGAGTTGAGGAGAGAAGGCATGGAAATAAACACATGAGCCTATCGAATCCTTGAATAAGAAACTTGTGCACCATTTACCTACATCACAACATCTAGAAGATAAATGATATACACATCATGATTAGCCAAATATAAATTAACACACACATTCAAAGGTGTTTGGTGATCTCCTAAGGACAAATCCAAAGACAAGAAAGAGAGAGAGACCAATTGATCTTTGTGTAATGCAATGGTATGAAGTATGAGTGAATTTTAGGAACAAAAATTAGAGTACAACAGAATTCAATTAAATTCTATAGATTCTTAGACTTTTTGCACTTCGAACCTTAACTTGAAATTTACCGCAAATAAAATATAAGATTAATAAGGAAATGAGTGAAATGAAAAATTTTAAAATAGAGAAAAGTAAAAAACACAGCGTGTTTAGAAATCATACACTCTTCTAATATAAACATGACAACACACCAATTTATTTTTCACACTTGTTTAGAAATCACAACACTTTTTATTATAATCAATAATCACCAACACTTAATAATCAAAAGAGAATTTGTAATATAGTTTAGAAATATGTTATTGCACTTGAATCAATTCCTATAAAGAAATTGAACTTCTCTTTTAATGGATAATTCAATTATAATACAGTTAGATTGCTTAAAAACTTTTTTACAACTGATATGAAATTATGGATAAAAGTTTCAAGTATAGAAAATTTGAATTGATGTAAAAATTTGAATGGAAGAGGTATTTTGAAATATGAATTTTTTTTCTCTTTTAAATACATTACAAGATGCTTTTAGAAAGAGTGGCAATGTTTGGAAAAATGATCATGAGTATTTTCAATGCTTTGGAAAAGTCACCATGATCAATTGGAATGAAAAAGTTTCATACTAGTTCAGATTTTTCCAAACAATCAAATGTGTAATTGGTTGTACATATAAAGCAATTGATTACACTACATGGAACATTAAAAAAATTGAGGCAAAAATATGAAGCAAATAGTTGTAGTTTTAAGGCAATCGGTTACACTACTAATTTTTTTGAAATCTTCCTTTTGAAAAGCCATAATTTGAAAGAGTGTGCAATAGGAATGATAGGAAAATATTTAGAAGAATTGAGATGAAGTTTCTTGAATATCTGGAGAGTATATATATGAATTTACATCAGAGTACCTTGATTAATGATCCAACTTAAGATTTGAATATGAACAATCACTGACTTGGAGAATTTTGACACTTGAAAACTTTTCTTTCTTGATAATCATTGTCTTCATCAAAACTTATATTCCTATTAAGCCTGTCTTTAAATTATACAAAGTTACACTTATATATGAATGACGGTTAGAACCGCTTTTGGTGAACATGACATCCTATAAGAGGGTACTGAATGAATTCGATCTAATAGTTGAGATGCATGTGATGTCTGACTTTTGTGTAGGTATCCCTAACAAGAGTTTATTTGTTAATTTGGGTGATCAAAACTTTGGATTAGACATTCAAAATTATGTTTTTCTGATCTTGAACACTTAAGCATCTCATAAGTGAGATTGAATTGCATTTAGACAAAATTGTACGTAATAAATACATATATGACTTTCATATTATGATCGTATTATATAGATTTAAAGTAGGTTAAATTAAAAAATGCTTAAAATCTATATCGTCTAATCTTAATTAGATTTTCAAGCATACTATAATGGAAAGGCTACATGTGTAATAGGATAAAACCAAACAAAAGAGTGTCCCAAAAAATGATGGCCATTACCAACCTTCCTAGATAAACCATTAACATAGTAGTCAAAATTGTCCTCAAAGACATTGCCTTAGATGAAAAATCTCTTCCACCTCGAACAAGCCACTTAAACCCTTAACCACAAGAATAAAGCTAAATGATTTTTTGTTTAACTCCCCCTTTAAATATTAGTCTCTTTGATTGGGGCAACCATTTACCATGACTGCTAGGTTTCAAGAAAAGACAAGAGTGTGTATCCAAGTAAATTACATGTCACAAATCCCAAACCTATCAATATACAATTATGAAAACTCCAACTAATTAACCAAATTATAAGCCTTTTCAAAATCAAGTTTTAAAATGATACGACCCTTTTGATATTTTAGCTAGTCCATTCAACTTGTTATTATCTACCATACTATCGACCTAAAGTCTATTTTTGATAAATTTCAATTGGTCAGAATAGATAATATTAACCATCATCAAACTCAGTCAAGACACATGCAATTTGGCCACTAGTCTGTATAAATAATCTAGAACGGTAAACTCTGGGATATGGATGCCAAAGCAAACAACTTATTTTCCACACTAGTCTTGATGTGATAACAGAACTTTAAAAAAAAAAAGTTAAAAACATCCGGACCCAAACTCTTACATGCACCACTCTTATAATTTCAAGTGTGCATGTCACAAAAAGTACTTAAATCTTTTTATCTAGTAATCATATTCTCTATCAAACATATTTCAAAATATTTGATCTCCAAACAATATGTATAGAATATTAGTAACATAAAGATATTGGCAACATGTAAAATAAACACACAGACAATAATTTTGTTATTTAGTAAATAAAAATTGAGGTGTTTCAAAATGAAGATCAAACACACCAAAAAGGAATAGAGAATAGAAACAACCACCACACATAGTCTCAAACAAAAAATAATTTACCAACCTAAGTGCAAGCAAATCTGTAATATAAAAAACACAATAAAAAAATTAACACACATAAATTGTTTATGCAATTTGATCTAAAACGATTTCCTCTGAATAGAAAGCAACTGATCTTCAATCCATTATTCATCAATATTCTTTCATATCTTGTGTAAAAATATTATTTTAATTATATTTAATATAGATAGTTTTTACTATAAATAGTAATGGAAATAATGTGAAATGAAATCTACAACCACATAAAAATAACACAACAAAATGTTTTTTTATAAGCAAATTGCAATAATATAAAAAAAATCTCACAAAAGTCTCATAGAACTTATAGACATTCACATTCATTTGACAAAATGAATTCTCAAACCCTATATCACTTTGTTTCATGCCATTGCGACCTTGATTTTTTCGCATGTCTTCTTAATGAAATTCACAACAGATTCTACCCAACCATTTTCTATTCTTAATGCTGGATTCAAACCAACCAAAATCTGAAATGAAATTGTCAACAGGCAACCTCCAGATCCAATAGAATTTAGCGTCGGTCCTCCATGGCTGAGTTGGACCCCATCTGGAAGAATAACAAAACCAGAAGGAAGCAAAGTAACAATATTTGGATCTCCACCATTAAATACTAAATTCATTGTGTTGGTATGAACAGGTGCAAAGATTACATGTGAGGAAGTTTTATCAATGCTTTTGTCTTGAAGTAGGAGCATGCCATTATTTTGCATGTAGTTTGGATTCTACAATTAATTCATATTTACCAAAATGAATATTAGGTTAATTCTATGTTAATTAATTAACCATAATAATATGATAAATCGGTTACTTACATTGAGTTGGAATAAAGAAACATAGTTTCCAAGATCATGACCATGTCTAATGTGTGCCATTTCTTTTATTATCCTCCCCATTGAAAGAATTTCCAACTGTAGTAAAATTCAATGATATGTTTGTAAATTTAAATAAAGAATAATATCTATAATAAAATGATGCAATTATGATCTATGAAGAACTAAGACCAGAAACATGACACAAATTAAACACAACCACAAGTGTTGGTCTTTAGAGTTTTTGGTGGTATAGATACTATGATGAATGTTTTAGTTATAAAATACCTCATTTCTTGAATTTTGGTTTCCAAGAAAATTAAAAAGTCTCTTGGGAAGAACTGGAAGCCAGAGAGAAGTTGCACCATTAAGAATTACGCCAGGAGGTATTCCAGGGTCAGTGTTTGTTTTGGACATGACTCTTACATCATGAGAATCAGGTGTTAGAATATTCCAACAACTTGCTATGGAAGAACCAGCAATAGATGAAAAACACAATTTCATTCTCTGTGCCAAATTCAGTAAGATCTTCCTTTCTCGAAATTTTTTTGTCACTGTATTGGATTTGCATATAATTGTTATTTCATGGTTATTAAATGAAGTGAAAAGAAATACATCTAAAATATGCAAGAGAAAGTATATATATACCACAATAGTCCCGTGCAGGTATGTTGGTGTCCATTGAACAAGCCAGACGTTCACATTGTCTACCTAGTGATGCCACCCATCGCTTAGCTCCAAAGGCAAGACTTGAAGTTATTAAAGAATTGTAAAATATATTTGACAATAATGTAGTTTGATCCACTTCCACATGCTCAACCCATGTAACCTAAAAGAAAAAACTATGATCATTAAAGTTTTTATTTTGTGATAGAAATTCACTATATCACAATATTTTATCGTTATTTTATACATACAAAACATGAAATTTAATCAATTTAATCAATGTGAAATAGTACAACATATCACACCTTAGAATAGCCATAAGGTAGTTCTTGAATTAAACAACCGGAGGGTCGTCTTCGACTTCTTAGCATTGTGGTACTACTTGGTAGGAGATGATCCAAGGAAACATCAACCACTGCCCATATTCCTTCTTGGTGTTTCTTACAATACCTAACGAAATAGTTTTCACGAGCATGAATAAGTGGTGAAGGAACTTGAAAATCGGCTGACATCTGAAAACAAAACAAAACATTCATGTAATAAAATTAATTTCTTCTTCGCTCGATTAGGATAAAATACTAATTAAACATGTAAAAGTAAAGACCTAACAAATTAGTTAATTGAGATTTGCGATAAAGTTTATAAGAATAAGTTTAAAACAACTTATAGATCTATCATAATGTTTTTGCAAATATTCATTACAACAATACCTATGCCTTATTCCACTAATTGAGTATGACTACATGAATTAACTTTAGCCATAATATTTGTTCTGACTGCCCGAACGTCTGTCGGACAAGTCACCTCATTTTAAGGTGCGACGATCCACCGAGATCCAGCTACACGCTGGGGGATTCACTATGCATGTTTCTCCAGCCAGGCAACTTCCTCTACTCAACACATGTCAAGTGGATAAGTGATTTATCTCGCTAAGTACTATACTCGTTATGTCCCCTTCTGCCCGACATAACGGCTAGTTACGAGCATCATCGCTCGGATTTGACCTAATCAGCTCGAACGGCTATATTCGCGGACCCGCGTATCTCGGCCCAAATGTAGCAACCAATGAGAATCCTCCTAACATCACTATATAAACCCTCGTATCTTTGAGGACAAGGGATCACTTTCTTACACTCAAAACCTTAATATTTTATATCCTCTTCTTTGAGCATTTGCTTACTTTAGCATCGGAGTGTCTTGCAGGTACATCACCCCTTCCTCAACATCAACTTGCTCGAAGGATCACCAATTTGTTCCGGCCGTCTCCGATTCTGATCACTTGTTCAACTCAATATTTTATCCAAATCGTCAATCTCAAGATAATTTTTAATAACCACTCTTCTAATTTTTTTAGGTCTTCCTCTACCTATAAATATTTAACTCTTCTCCATCTGATCTAATCTTCTTACAAAAGAATCTACGAGTCTTCTCTCTTCATGCTCAAACAAAATAAGTTTATTTTCTATCTTTGTTGCCAACATTTACTAAAACAAAAATATATCAAAAGGAGAACATTTTACTTACCACTTGTACTAGTCCATTGTGGTTTCTTGATACTCCATGTGATAGAACTTCAATTGTCCTTGCTTTGGAAACAATGTCAGAAAATATCATAGACCATTGATTCTGAAATCGTTGCCAAAATAGAAAAAATATATTATATATACACACACATAAAACTCGATGAAATATAAGAATTGTTAGTATGTTGTTACTCACCACATTCATAAGAGTCTCAATGAGATTAACACAATTCATAAAAATAATCATTGATTCCCTTGAAGATTCAGATATAAATCTTGTGTGTTTTGGACCAATTACATTAGGGAAACCCCTAATGTATTCAGACTCATTTAAAATCTCAGACTCATCAGTAGAGATCCATAAAGGAGCTCCAGCTAGAGTTAATCTTGTGAGTTCCTCCATAGAAACCATAGCAAGATCAATAACTTTCTGTTTGTCCAAATAAGGAGTTGAAAGTGTACCAAATGGATCATTACCATCATAGTACAACTCCTCAATCATACTTGAAGTGATATCATAATCACTTTCGACTACATTTCTATCATTTCTTGAAACTCTCAACATCTTTTCAATCTATAAGAATAAAAGCATATAAAGAAAACATCATTCTCAGTTCAACCAATAAAATATAACTAATTCTATAAATTAAGAAATTTGAGAAAACATATATATACCTCAACCTTTAACCTAGCATTCTCCATTCTAAGTTTGTTTTGGTTAAAGCACGTATTACTAATAGAAAATGGCCCTCCACAATGTAGACATATAGTTTTTTTTAATGTCTCCTTACGCATCTCATTCTCGATACGAAGCCTTTCATTCTCTTGTCTCAAAAGATTGTTTTGACGATGTTTTTGCATTACCTGTATATTTTACATTAACGAATTTATTTTCATTTTGTTCCTGATGCATGTAATTTCCTATATTTCTAATAAGTTTTGATTCTCCTTTACCTTATCTTGATTTCGCCTGTTTTGGAACCAAAACTTAATTTGGAGAGGCGCAAGACCCAGCACGCGGCTTATCTTTTCCCTTTCCTCTGGATTGGGGTGAGAGCACTGCTTGAAAATCCTAGAAATATCATAAATTAATAATGTTGAGTAAGAAAAAGTAAGTAATTATACAATACAAGAGAATTTCGATATAATGGAACTTACTTTTCCATTTCTCTTATTTGTTCACGTGAGTGCCGTCTAGTGCTCATGTTTTCTTGTTCTTGGTTGAGATCTTGATCTCCATCAGAAGAAACAATGTTGTTTCCAAAATTTGGGTTTTGATTGATCCCTCTCCAATCACTTGATGAAGAAATGTTGTTGGTTGACAAGTCTAGAAATTGTTGTTGTTGTTGTATTGATTGAGAAGAATCAATCACATTTTGATGTTGCACTTGTTGTTGTTGTGGTTGAAGATCAAATTTATCAGAGTGTTCAATTTGAACATGAAACATATCTGAGTGTTCAAGTAATTTTATTAAGAGAGAAAAACAACAAATAAAAAAATAAAATAAGAAGAATTCACCTGATCTTGATCAAACTTGAATAAGTGCTTATGCAAAACCACACCACCTTACAAATCCTCTTATTAAACAAATTAAACAAACTCCTTCTTGTAGTGTTGTTTCACACTATTTTCATCTCAGCTTATATTTGAGTATTTGAGTTGTTGATATGACTTTAAATAAGACCTTGAAATTAACTTTAAAATTCTTAGTAACTAAGCTAGTAGAGTGAGGGTACAATTGACTTTTGAAGGAATTAATGCTCTTACGTTTTATTTGACAAAAAAATTGAAATGGGTTGACAATTGGACATCATTTGAAATGTTGATTCGGAAAAAGAGGAAAAAGATGCTAACTTTGCCACATAAAGATCAGTCTATTTGAATGTATAAATGAAAAAGAAAAATAATATTTTAATTACATCGAATTTTTATTTAGTATTTATGTATTTATTGTTATAAAAAATGTAAAATTATAGATATTAAATAAAAAATATTAATGTAGAAACATTAAGTGAAATTGACTATCTAATATTCCTTCTATTCTCTTTGTCCTAAATTATAAGACGTTTTGAACATTTCATACAAATTAAAATAAAAAAATAATAATTTTACATGAGAAAGAAAAATTATTAAGATATTATATTATTATCGTTCATTAATTAAAAAAAGAAAAAAGAATTAAAATAATTGAAAGAATGGAGAGTAATGTACTCTATCCATCCCATATTATTAGAGAAATTCATTTTTAAGATTCATTGAATAATATATATATATATATATATATATATATATATATATATATATATATATATATATATATATATATATATATATATATATATATATATATATATATATATATATATATATATATATATATATATATATATATATATATATATATATATATATATATATATATATAGTATATTAATTATTCAATAAATCTTAAAAGTAAAATTCTTTTGGAAAAGAGAGAGTAATTGATGGTATGTTAAGAAAAAATATTAATATAATATTAAAAATGTAAAATGACTTATAATTATATATAAATATTTTTTTATATAGTGATTTATAATTTGAGACAAAAAAATTATTAAAGAATAAAATTTGAACATTCAAATGACATTTTGATCTTATTATTCCATCCGTCTCACAATGAGATCATTTCACACGGATTAAAAAAATTACAAGAGAGAAAATAATAATTTACTAAATTCCCTTATCTAATTTTGAATATTGTGAAAGTAGTATTAATTAGAGGATAAAAGTGAAAAAAATAATTAATATATTATATTGAAAATTGAAATAAATAATTTATTTTAAAATAATTTATTATTTTAAATACAACACTCATTATGGGTTGGAGAAAGTTTTTTTTTTTAATTTAAAAGTGAGTGCAAATAAATGAAGCTTTGAGTAAATGTATAGAAGTCAAAAAGGAAATTATTCTCCTTAAAAACACCCACAAAATATGTAAAATGTGACTTCAAAAGGGTTGAGGTAAGAATAAAATGAAACATAGAAAATTAATGTGTTCATTTATTGAAAAGAAAAAGAAAAAGAAAAGAAAGAAATGGAAAAGTGATAAAATAAAATGAATATAAAGAAATGAAGAAAATAAAAGATAGTTGCATTTGGAAAGTGATAAGAATCAATTTTAATTATTACACGCTAAAAGATATTGTAAAGCATATTTATTTTGGTAAGATAATAGAATATGACAAGTTAATTTTGAAGTTTAGCTTAGTTAAAATTATTATTCTAAATATGAGTTGAATTAAAAACTAATATAATGAAATAAGAAAAATAAAATAAAATTTTGACATTTAAAAATAAAATTTTGGTCTCTTAAATAAAGATTATTGTTGATTAAAAATAAAATAAATACTATTGATAATGACTCGTTGTTCAAAAGCACGCATGACCCTGAAGGTGCTCAGAGGTGGTTGAAGGAGATTGAAAAGATCTTCCGAGTGATTGATTGTGCTGAAGAGCTGAAGGTGAGGTATGGCACCTATATGTTGGCAGAGAAAGTCGATGACTGGTGGGTTGCTACCAGGACTGAGATGGAGCAAGATGGTGTTGCGCTGACTTGGGTTGTGTTCAAGAGGGCTTTTCTGAGGAGGTATTTTCCTGAAGACATTCGAGGAAAGAAAGAGATCGAGTTTCTAGAGCTCAAGCAAGACAATAAGACTGTAAGTGAATATCCTTCCAAATTCACTGAATTGGCTAAGTACTATGCTCACTACAACAATGATGAAGATGGAGAATTTTCCAAATGTATCAAGTTTGAGAATGGTCTCCGTGATGAGATTAAGCAGGGTATCAGCGTATTCGCAGGTTTTCTGATTTGGTGGATTGCAGTAGGATTCTGGAAGAGGATCTTGCTAGTACTAGAACGAGTTCTCGTGGTTATGCTGATTGGAAAGGAAAACAACAGATGGATCGTGGCAAACCTTATGACAGGAATAATCAGAAATCCGGTGGTTGGAAGAGGCCTAGTGGGGGAGATTCTAATGCCCTTATTAGGTGCTATAAGTGTGGTGAAATGGGACATCGAGTTCAGGAATGCAAGAGTGACGCGAGGAAGTGTTACAATTGTGGGAAACCTGGACATGTAGCTAATGATTGCAGAGCAAGGAAGGTAATTTGTTACAACTATGGTGAAGAGGGTCATACTCGTCCGCAGTGTACCAAACCCAAGAAGGAGCAGTCTGGTGGTAAAGTGTTCGCTTTGTCTGGGTCAGAGACTAAGTCAGATGATCGGTTGATTAAAGGTACATGTTTTATTAATGGCATACCTTTGATTGCGATTATTGATACTGGAGCGACTCATTCTTTTATTGCTTTGGATTGTGCTAAAAGATTGAATTTGGATATATCTAATATGGATATGGTTTATTATTGGGTTCAACTACTTCATTTGTTTGTAGGAATTGTCCTATTATGATTTTTGGTAGGGTTTCGTATAGATTTAGTGTGCCTACCGTTAGAACAACTTGATATCATTCTTGAATGAATCGTTGAATTCAACCAGTTCATATCAACTATTTGGAGAAGACGGTTAGTTTTCCGGTTGTCATTGTTGAAGATGTGACCATGTCGGTTAAGCGATGAATTTAGTTGTTAAAGATGGTGCCGTGGTGTTTATGTTGTATTCTTCGAAAAAAAGCTAAGAGTAATGAATTGCCATGAATTTCCATAAGTTTTTCCTAAGATGTTAGTGAATTGCCACCGAGAGAGAAAATTTTCTATAGATTTGATTCAACTAGTCCGTGTCGATGGCGCCTTATCGCATGTCCATCCGAATTGTCCAATTGAAAAAAGCTAGAAGAATTGTTTATTCGCCTAGTGTTTCGCCGGTGCTCCCCTGTTAAGAAGAAAGAGGGTTCGATGAGATGTGTTGATTACAACAAAGTTAGAATCAAGAATCGATATCCATTGCTGAGGATTGATGATCTGATGGATCAACTGGTTGGGGCTTATGTGTTCAGTAAAATTAATTTGAGGTCTAGATATCATCAGATTCGTATGAAGACATAAGACATTCAGAAGACTGCATTTAGAACGAGGTATGGATATTATGAGTATTCTGTTATGCCGTTTGGAGTTACTAATGCACGTGGTGTTTTCATGGAGTATATGAACATATTTCATCCATCTTGATAAGTTTGTGGTAGTCTTTATTGATGACACTGATCTATTCAAGAATGATGAAGATGCGAAACATCTTAGGATTGTGTTGGAGTTGTTGAAAGAAAAGAAGCTCTATGCGAAGTTGTCCAAGTGTGAATTCTGGTTGAGTGAAGTAATATTTTTTGGTCATGTGGTTTCCAAGAATGGCATTGTTGTTGATCCTACGAAGGTAGAAGCGGTATCTCAGTGGGAAGCACCAAAGAATGCTTCTGAAATCCGTAGTTTTCTTGGTCTGACAGGTTACTATAGAAAGTTCATTGAAGGATTTTCGAAGTTAGCTTTGTCGTTGACTAAGTTGACCAGAAAAAGACAAACGTTTATTTGGGATTCTGAATGTGAGAAAGGTTTCCAAGAGCTAAAGAGAAGGTAGACTAGTGCTCCAATTTTGATTTTGCCGAATCTGATGGAGTCTTTTATTGTGTACTGTGATGCTTCATTGATGGGTTTAGGTGGTGTTTTGATGCAGGATAAGCAAGTAGTGGCTTATGCTTCGAGACAGTTGAAGATTCATGAGAGGAATTATCCGACTCGTGATTTAGAGTCAAATTTAAACACTATTTGTATGGATCTCAATTTGAGGTATTCAACGATCATAAGAGTATGAAGTATCTCTTCGATCAGAAAGAGCTCAATATGAGGCAAAGAAGATAGTTAGAATTTCTAAAAGATTATGATTTTGGTTTGAATTACCATCCTGGTAAGGCAAACGTTGTTGCAGATGCGTTGAGTAGGAAGTCTTTGCATATGTCTATGTTGATGGTGCATGAATTGGATCTAGTTGAGCAGTTCAGAGACTTGATTTTGGTATGTAAGAACACTCCTAATAGTGTTAAGTTAAGTATGTTGAAGTTGACTAGTGGTATTCTTGATGAGATTCAAATTGGACAAAAGTCTGACGTTGGTTTAGTTGATAAATTGACGTTGATCAACCAAGGTCAAGGAGGTGAATTCTGAATTGACGAGAATGGTGTTATGAGATTTGGTGATAGAGTTTGTGATATTGCAGAGATTAGGAAGAGTATTTTGGAAGAAGGACATCGTAGTGGATTGAGTATTCATCCCGGTGCTACTAAGATGTATCATGATTTGAAAAAGTTGTTTTGGTGGCCTGGAATGGAAAAGGAAATTGCTGAGTTCGTTTATGCTTGTCTGATTTGTCAAAAGTCGAAGATTGAACATCAGAAACCGTCGGGATTGATGGAACCGTTGTTTGTTCCGGATTAGAAATGGGATGCCATTTCTATGGATTTTGTGTCTGGTCTACCGAGGACGTCTAAGAACTGTGATTCTATTTGGGTTATTTTTGATCGGTTAATGAAGTCTGCTCATTTTATACCGACAAAAATGGATTATCCGATGGAGAAGTTGGCTCAATTGTATGTTGAGAGGATCGTGAGTTTGCACGGTATTCCTTCTAGTGTTGTATCAGATAGAGATTCGAGGTACTAAGTTGAGGTTGAGTTCTGCTTATCATCCGCAGATAGATGGTCAGACGGAGAACGATTCAGCCGTTAGAGGATTTTTAGCTTGTGTGTTGGAAAAGGTGGATTTACTTACCTTTGGTTGAGTTTACCTACAACAATAGTTTTCATTCGAGTATTGGTATGAGGCATTGAGGCATTGTAGGACACCGTGTTGGTACAAATCGGGAGAAAGTGCTATGATTGGACCGGAGATTGTCCAATAGACTTCAAAAAAGATTAAGATGATTCAAGAGAAGATGAGAGCTTCTCAGAGTCGTCAGAAGAGTTATCATGATAAGAGGAGGAAGGGTCTCAAGTTTAGTGAAGGAGATCATGTGTTTATGCGAGTTACTCTGATGAATTGTATTTGTCGAGCTTTGAAGTCAAAGAAGTTAACTCTGCACTTTATTGGTCCATTTTAGATTACAAAGAAAGTTGGAAAAGTTGCTTACCGTTGCTTTCGCAATGTATTCCATGTATCCATTGAGGAAGTACATTGTTGATCCGTCTCATGAGATTCGTAGATGATATATGGATAATAAAACGTTGCAAGAATTAAGGAAGTTAAGTAAAGAAAAGATAGCTAAAGTAAAGGACCAGAAAATGTTACTGAGGACAAAACTCTTTTTGTGACACCCCAATATTTCGATTATTAAATAATTAGAATTTTTAATTATTAATTTAATTAGAAATTTAATTATTGGTATTTTTAGACTATTGGAATTATTTAAATAAAATAAAAGTGGAATTTGTTGGTGGTGTGAAGTGTAAAGTAGGAGTAAAGGCTCTACTAACTATATTATTATTTTTAGAATAATAAGAACAAACGGAAAAGGAAAAGAGAAGCCATTTGGGAATATTCATTCTACGTGAAAGTGAGAAGAGGAAAAGGAAAGAGGAAAAGCCAAAAGTGTCAGAATCCGACAAATCCTTAAGGTAAGGGGTGATTTTCTCTGATTGTTATGCCTTATGAGTTTTGATAATCAATAGGACTGAATAAAATGTTAGGAATCCCGATTTAGGATTTCTATGTCGTGTCGTAACAATGTTGTTGCCGTAAAACCCCCAATTGGAATACATGATGATTGTTATTATGTATATTGATGTTATGGATTGATTATGAAGAGAAATTCTACTGTTAATTATATGTAAGAATGCCTAATTTTTACTGCATATGTCGTGCTCTGAATGTTGGGAAAATATTGGGTTGATTGGATTGCAATGGAAAAATCGTTTAAAAATCGTACACAAGGTTATGTATCGATACAAGTTAGTATGTGTTTAAAACCCGTGAGCTTGCATCGATACATAAGCCATTGCATCGACTCATGAGGCATTTTGAAGACTTGATACACAGATCGACGACGAACGTCACTTACCATACCGAGAAACGATTATTTCGAGTCGACTCATAAGTCGATACAAGCTATATGGGTCGACACAGAGTGTTTGATCAAAAAAACGAAAAATTGTTCCGGTCGTATCCTTGCGACCGTGTCTCCGATTTAGTTGTAGTTTGAACCGTTGAAAAGTTGGAAGTATGAATTACCTTATAAAAACATTTTACAAATCTAGTAAGTGGATCTTGTTAGATTAACATGACCTTCCGTATGAGGAATTCGTTGTTGTCGTGGTTGTTCGTTGTTGTGATGTTGTATATTCATGATAATTGTTGATATCGTGTGTTGTTGAATGTTGCATGCTTTATGATGTGCATGCATATGCGTTCTATTGGAGTTAATTCCCATTGTGTGGAATTGGACTTGTATTGTCAATACCTGTACCCAGTTGATTAGTGGTGGTGAGGCTGGATTTGCGTCCGAATGATGTATGCACGAATCGAGGATTAACGCTGTGTCCAGGTTGGAATGGAACAGTGTGTGAATTTAGTTCACTATTGGTACCACATGCATAGAGTCTGCATCATATTTTTTTTGGATTATGACATGTTAGGATGGATTCCAGTGTTATAGTCTATTATTTGTGTGTGATGTATGTTTATGACTTGTATATGAAGCAAATATGATTATGCTGAATAGGGTGGGCTAATATATTCTAATATTTTATTGATTTTGATGAACTTATAATGCATTCTAATTATGATGAAGTCTCACCCTTACTTTGATGATTTCAGATTGAAGTCTTAGCTGCTTAAAAGCTGGTGAGGATGGCGAAGCTGGTGAGGATGGCTCTTGAGCCATGCATTTAGTTTATCTACGTGTCAGTGTCATGCTCTGATAGTTGTAACACTGGGGAATGATTGGATTAGAGTGCTTATGAAACTCTGTTGATTTATTTGAGATTATTTGGATCATTGTTGTTTTGAAATTATCCTAGTTTTGATTTAATTCCGCTGTGTAAAACATGTTATTTCCTGATTATGGATGTTTATGTTCCTCAGTAGTGCATGACAACTGTTTTGGTTAATTATACTTTAAAAAATAAATTGTGACATCCCTTATTACATGTTAACTCTGAAATATAATATGATAATTCACAGGGTATTTTAGAAGGGTGTTATATAAAGAGCATTTTGATTGAGCAAGCAAAAGAGACTTATTTTACCCACACATAACGGTTGTTTTCGTGTTATTTTTCTTTCCTTTAGGGTAGCGCTATCCATACCATTAGTTGGTAGGTAACTCTATCCGTTGGATATAAAAGGGACATTTGAAGGGATGTCGGATGGTCATAGAAGGAAACTTTTAGGGATACCTTAGCACATTCGTAGGGACAATCATCACTTTTCGTAGGCAACAATCGAGGGACTAGATCATGTATTCGTAGGCAACATCGAGGGTCATTGAGGGACTATGATCTTTAATTCGAAGGGACTATGATGATATGTTGTAAGCGTCTTAGCTAAGATATCCCCACGTTCGAGGGACATGACCATGTATTCGTAAGGAAACAAGAGAGGATACCCTAAGGTGGGTGCATGTGTGAAAAGTGGGTTGTGTTCAGATATTTATCTTGTGATTAGTGATCTAGATTGATTAAGTTAATCTTGCCATACACGCCTAATTACTAGCAGTTAATGGGTGCAGAAAGTAAATTGCGGAAATGTAAAGGTCCTACGCTATTACATGGCTTTGAGGCAAATACATAATATAGGTGCGCAGAAAGTAAAGGCAGAAATGTAAAGTGCAGAAAGTAAATCCTACGCTATTACATGATAAAAAAATTTGCAACCTATACAACCTTTCTAGAATTTAAATGCGGAATAATAAATAATGAGAAAATGAGAAAATGTTAGTGAAAAAACGTTCTGGAAGTTAGTAAAAAAAGTTTAAGTCAACAACCCTAATTACTATAAAAAATTATCTTTTTTGAGTTTTTTGTGATTGATTTTAATTAATAAAAAAAAAATCTGATTAATGCAAAGAAAATGCTTTTTTTTTTGTGAAAATTTAAATAAAGGTGTTCTGAACCTAAATCCTAAAGTTAGACATTTTTTAGAGTTTTTTTTAGAAAAAATAGTTTTAAAGAAAATTGCAAAGAAAATTAGTTAGCAGGAAAATAAATAAAAAAAGGTTTCCGTCAGAGCTTCTGACGGAAGTTCCCTCCAGAACCTCTGGAAACCTGTTTTCCAGAGCTTCTGGAGGCTAGCACGAAAGTTGCTCCTTTCTGGCACGGAAGTTGCTTCCTTCTGGCATGGAAGTTGCTTCCTTCTGAAACTTCTGGAGGTGTTCCTTCTAGAACTTCCGGAGGTGTTCCTTCTAGAACTTTTGGAGGTGTTCCTTCTGGAAGTTCTGTTGGCGTCCTTCTGGAACTTCTGAAGATGGAACTTCTGGGAATCCAGAAGTTGGAACTTCAAGAGATGGAACTTCTGGGAATCCAAAAATTAACCTTCTGGAGATGGAACTTCTGGGAATTCAGAAGTTGGAACTTCTGGAGACGGAACTTCTAAGAATCCAGAAGTTGACCTGCAGTCAAAGACGCCGGGGGAGAAGCTCCGGTCATCTTCTCCGGTCACCACCTTTTGCAAAACCTGCAAAATCAAACAGAAAAACAAAACCAAAGTGCCCAGATTCAATAATTAGACCCTTGCGAACACGATGGTGGGGTTTGTTTATCCTAGAATTGCCTGCATCGTGGAATCCGAAGCTTTGTCAAAACTATGCCCTAACAATGGAAATTGACGATTTGGACGTTAAACCTTGCAAGCGATGGATGGAACCTGTTCTATTTGATCCCAGGAAGACGTTAGTGGTGTTAGTTTCGATTAAAACAAGTTATAAATTAAAATACGATATTGAAAATATTTACAAACGGGATGAATGCATGTTGGATGATTCAGCGAGTATAAGCTATGTACAAAGGTGTATTCTTACCTCTGCCTACCTTAGGAACACGACTGGATGATTGGAACAACTTGAGGGTGGTTGGAAATAGGGTTTTGAATGATGCAAGTTTCTTGAATTTTTTTTGTAAGAATGAGGGTTGTTCTTGAGGCTAGGGTTTTCTCTTGCAGCCTCTTTCGTGATCTGATCTTGTCATGTATTTATAGGAGTGTGCATTAGGTCAAGCATAATTGAAAAATACTTTGCCTTGAATGGGAGAATATTTGATTTGGAATTTTCACCAAATCTTGCCTTTTTTGAACAAATCTTCATTAAGTATCTTGCCAATCACTCAATTTCGAAATAATCAGATCTTTTGGCTTGCTTGGACCTCAAGAATTAGAGAAAATCAATCTTGTATTTAATATTTGATTTTATATCTTTTTATTTTAATTAAATTGGTTTTAAATGAATAAAAATCCAAAATAAATAAAATATAAAATATAAAATATAAAAATGTGGACTTGGACTTGGAGGTTCCAATTCAGATGAGAAACAAGTTTGAACAAAGAAAACTTCGACCCATTTAGAAAAAACTTGATTTTTTCAAGTATTTCTCTTTATGCACCTCTTCAAAAATGCTCAATTTGCACAACTTGTATCTTGCTCAATTTTCAACATTTTTGGATGTTCATGGACTTTTTAGAAAGCTCAAGATATCCTCTAAACATCCCTTTTGGTTTCATCTTCATTTAAGTTTCCATGTTCATGAACACTTCTTTGCAAAAAGATGACTTTTAGTTGACTTTTAAAAGGACTTGTAATGTTTTGATCCATAACTTCTAAATGAAGCATTTCTAGCCAAAGCTTGTGAGTCATGAAGTCGTAGAGAATTTAATTCCCTTTAAAATGAGCTTTGGTGGAAAAATTTCTGATAAAGTATGTGAAAGTTATGTCTGGTCAAAGTTCTGTTGACTTTTGTCTAAAAAACCTTAATTTAGAGACTTTGACGTTTGATCAGATCTTGACTTTTCTTGATGAATCATGATCAACCCTTGATCAAATGATGAATATTACTTCAAAACATTTATGTTGACCAAAAAACTATGAAGCTTGACTGTATGTTGACCATAGTTGACTTTTTGTCCAATATAGCTGATTTTCAACCGTCTGAGCAACTAGATGAGCAATTTTGACTTGTAAGGCTTGAAACTTAACATGATGATCCCTTGAAGCATATGATGAGGTATGATGACCATTTGAAGTCTTGTAAGTCCATCTTGACTTGAGAGGAGCAAAACCCTAGTTTGGATTGATTGCTTAGGAGAGGGTTTGTCTGGTCAACCCTTGTGAAATCCTTGAGCATGAGTTGTGAATTGTCTTGTGAAGTGGGAGGGTAAATTTTGGGGTATAACACTAACCTTTTCACCACAGACACTAGAATCAAATTAATGCTTGAACTCAAATCTTCCTGGATCAATCTCTTTTCTAGGAATTGTTCGTTGAATAATAGCGCTACAACTAGCATCAAGGTTGATAATAACTTGATTCGCATGTCTCCTATTTTTTGTAAGAATATCCTTCATGAATTTTTCATAAGTAGGCATTTGCTCTAAAGCTTCGAAAAAATGGAATAATAATTTGCAAATAGCTAAAAAATCCAAGAACCTAGCATAATGCTTATCATTATCTTTCTTTATGGGGGCATGAGGATAAGGTAAGTTTTGAATTAGAGGATTTTTCACTTTCTTTTTCCCCTCTAGTATCTTCTGTTTCTTTTCCTAAATCTTTTTATTTTCTAACTTCTCTTTTTTAAGTCTCCCATTTTAAACTAAAACTTCCTCATTTTTCTTTGGTTCTACTACTCTTATTACTTCTTGTTCTTTTTCTACTACAAATTCCTCACTTGCACCCTCATCACCAACTCCACTTCCTAATACTCTACCACTCCTAGTTAAAATTGCTTTACAATGTTCCCTTCGATTAGTGCGAGTATTTGCAGAAAATGATGGACCGACATGTTGATAGGCCAATTGTTTGGCTAGTTGACCACTTGAGTTCCAAGTTCTTTATTACCGAGATTGCAAAAAGAACCTTTTAAGAAACTTTTCTTCTAGAAAATTCCAATCACCATGGTTTGAGTATATTAGTTAAGATATCAATCATTTGCTTTTCCAAATAAAAAATATGGAAAGAGCCTTTTGAACATTTGTTCTTCATTCGCTTAAGGAGCTCCTATAGTACCCAATATCTCATAGAATTTTGTAAGATGAGTATAAGGACCTTCATGATCTAGATCAGTGAAAGGATTTGCATACAAAAGTTGGAGTATGCCAGTCTTCATCTTAGAATGCCTCATGTTAACATTGCGAGCAAACTGGGCATTTATTCTAGGACTATTTGTGCAAGGACCTCTTGGTGGTGGATCCTCCATAACTTCTTCTTGCCTTAGAGGTGTAGAAGAAGTAGCAGTGTCTTCTCGTTCCCTCCTTTATTTAGCTAGCTTTATTCTCCTCTATGTCTTGCTATTAAGTCTATGCGTAGTCTTTTCAATTTAGCGATAAAAAAGGAGTTGATTTGCAGATACACTTCCTCACATAAACTGGCCAAAAAAAGAACAAACACTTGGAAATATCAGTGATTAGTAACTAAAAACTCAAAACAAATAAATTATGGCAATGCTTGCAATATCATACGTCAATCCTCAACAACGATGCCATTTTGTTGAAACACTTTATAGGACAATTATTTTCTTTATCGTATCCACAGAGATTGATGTGATATTATCGTCATTCTATAGTTAAAAATGTTTTGAGGAAGGGTTTATAAAACGTTTTGGTTTCAGAAAGTGTTGATTGCATGAAAAGTATTAAGTAGTGAAAATGAGTTTTGGTTTTAAAACGATTAGTAAAAGCATGTCAAGATTAGGGCTCGATAATCTATTTCGTACGTATTTACTTAATAAAGCATGTGAACTTATTAACCATCAATATTATCACATATCCTCTCAATATGTTTCATCTCTACAACAAATTGTAAGTTTTTATCATATTGATCCTTAGATGATTTCTCAACCTAACTATCAATATGATAACTTTAAAAGCTTGATACAAGTGAATATCAACTCACAAAACTATGTCTAGAAATATTTTGTTGATAGATGAAAACCTAGGTCAATAGTTGAAACATATTTCTCAATAATGAACCAAATCAAACATAAACCATAAAACAAGGCTTTTAATCATATATTATTCATCAACTTGTTCATATACAAAGTATCAAGAGAAATACATACAAAAGTGAACATTATCTACCTCTAATCTTGACACAATGAGAGATTTAGCTACCCGTAACCATGGTATCTTGATCAACAAGTAAATAAGCAAGCCTTAGAAGCATCAACTAGAAAGGATCAAAGATTTAAGCTTGAAATCTTTGATTTTGAGTTAAAAAATGAGAAAAACTTGTTTCTAAACCTAAATACATGGTTGAGTAGTAATTGGAAAGTGTTAGAATGATCAAAAATATCACAAGTGGATACTTATACGAGTGCATAAGAAGAAAGTCCCACAATGCGAGTTGGCCACGCTTAGCAGGCTCAACAAAAATATCTTCTCAGCTTCAGTGGGTCGCAATAAGCGGGATGACCGCACTTAGCGGGCCCAAGAATCACGCTTCTGTCAAATGGGAAATTAGGGTCATAGCGCACTGTGAAATCCACTTAGCGGGCTAGCCTGATGAAAACATTAATTTTTAGCCTTTTGAACACCTTAGCTTGGTCCGTGCTTGCCCAAAGCTCTAATATTTCAACCACAATCATTAAAAACTACAAAATTAGCATAAAAGTAAATAAACTAAGTTATTTAAAAACATAAACTAGTTAATATTTATTTACATTAATTTACAACCTAAACACTATTAATCAACAAAATAAAATGTAAAGGACCACAAAATTATCTATAAATATATCAACATTTTGGTCCTTAACACTTAGCAAGATGCCATAGATTTCAAAAAGCATTTATTAGCATGAAACTCAAAATATACTTTTTATATTTGGCAAATTTTCAAGGTAAAATGATATTTATAGTTATCTTGGGAACGAGTAAGAGATCAGCTAACTGCATGCATGTATTTGACAAAGGAGATGAACGAAATTTAGTGTTTCATATTTCCTGAACTTTTAAGCTATGTTCATTTCCAACAAATTCTTTTAATTGGGCCAACACATGATTTAATATATTGCAAATTAGAAGAGCTAGAAATGATATAGTGAGATACACCTGAGTCTGCAACCATGCCTGAGATTCTAATCCTTGAGGTAGTTGGAGCTGATCCTGATGAGCTAGATAGGCATTGGCAGAAGCATATGTGTCTTGATTCTTCTTGACTTATTGAGTTGGGTTATTGTCTGTGGAGGTAGTGTTTTGAGCTTTAGATTTTGGTGGTGTGTGTTTAAATTTTTCATCAAACTTGTGCCAACAATCCACCACAGTATTCCCATACTTGTTGCAAAGTTGACTAGTTGGTATATTTCCAGTTGTGTAGTTGGATCAACTTCGACCTCTTCCTTTAGAAGGTTTCCCTCTAACACGTGAGTAATACCCTGAACCTCCTTAGTTTTGTGAAATGGTTGCTTGAGTATTCACCTCTCTTCCTGGACAATGTTAACTGAAGAATTTGGTGCTGCAATTTCTTGATGATATTTGGCAAGTTGAGCCTCTTAAACATACAGTAGAACTTTCACTCCATAGATTTCCATTGGATCAGTTTTATGATAAAATAATTGTACTATTCATGGAGGCCTAGGAGAATCAATTAGATCACATTCTAAGATTGAATCTCCAATTTCCATGAGTGAATCTGCAATAACATTTATTCAAAGAACAAATTCAAAAATTGTTCTGGTACCTTTCGTGCTCATCTTTAGCTTTGCACGCAATTGATGAACCTGTGCCTTCACCTTAGCATTTTAGTGTTTGTGTAACTTTTCCCATACCTCATAGGCATGTTTGCAAGAGAGAATTGGAGGAAGCACATACTCTGAGATTGTTGATAATAGTTAAGTGAATGACACTTGATTTTGTGTAATCCATTCCTAGTAGGCTTCAGACATAATGTTTTCAATCCTATCATGGTCATTTTTATTTTTAAACATAGGTGAGATGCAAGAGTAAACCACAATCTTGTGCAGTTTGTGTGACATAATACACCCTCAACATATTGATTCCAAAGAAGGAAGTTGCTTTCTTGAAGTTTAACCAAGAGTTTTAGATCAAAAGTGTTAGTCGAACATGTGAATGCCATGACTTTCGACGTAGCCTGTGAGTTTTGAACTTCAGGTTATGCACTTTTTGGTTAAGTTGCAAGGTTTTCCATTGTTGATTCTTGATAATCAAGGTAGATTCGAGTTAAACTTTGAGAGACGCGGTTTCTTTGAAGCTTTGATCGTTGTTACTTTACTGAATTCTTTGATGAAGGAGTAACACACATTCTTGCCTGTACTGGGAAGAAGATGATGATGGTGCAAGAACACGATAAAGGCAGCGGAAAAACAATATGGTCTCTTTAGGCGGATGATACCATGTTGAATGAGAAAATTCTATCGTGATTGAATCTCATGGAAAAGTGTGATATATGAATCAAGCTTAGCTTGTTTCCATAGTATTTCTCATTTCATGAATGAAGCCTATGACTTCTATATTTATAAATTGCATGCATGAGTTAGGAATTAGTTATTCAAGTGTAACTACCATAATTAACTTCCTATCTTAATTAACTACTCATTCTGTAACATCTAACATCGATGGAGAGTACGCCCATGTGTTTTAAGTTCATGATGTAATTATGGAATTTTACCATAACGTCGTCATTTTGTCTGGACAGTCCTCTATGAGCAGCCTTCAGGATCTATAATTATCGCAACAATGAATAATCAAATATGAAGTAAGCATTAATTCCTATTTGGGGTGGGGTTGTTATTTCTAAAAAAAGAATAATAGAGAGCTTCACACTTCAACCTAAAATCTTAAGGTGCTAGGTAAAAATCCAACATTTCATTCATTCATAAATAATGTGAGATTTTAACCACTTACAATTGCACAAATCAATAGCTTGTTTCTTAAGTAATAAAAATTAGAAATTAATCACAAATTTTAAATATCACAATTCACCCCTTTTTTGTGTTTGGAGTTAGGGGTTAATAGTATGAGCATTGATATAAAGTTGAAACCTTAAGGTAATAGGTGAGTGGGTTCTTCCACTTATATATGCTTAAGTCTCCACATTTCTACCCAATGTGGGACTATTTTCCCACTTACTCACACTAAGTCTCCACATTCCTACCCAATTATGTGGGACTATTTCCCCACTTACTCACACTTGCTATATATTTCAACACTCCCCCTCAAGTGTATGATAGAGGGAGTTAATAGTAGGAGCATTGATATAAAGTTGAGGAACAAGCACCCTTGTGAGAGACACACTATTTGTCCACCTAAAATCTTAAGGTGATAGGTGAGTGGATTTTGTCTAGGTCTTAAGTCTTCCAACCAGTGTTTTAAAAACCAGACCAGACATGAAATCGATGAGGATATTTGGTCACTGATTTATTGGTCGAACCAGTGAGTCACTAGTTGAATCCCTTGACTGAATCGGGTTGAACCGGTAACTCGGTTGAACAGACCAGTCATTATAACAAAATTATATAAATGTAATACTTGTCGAACCAGATGATTCAGTCTCTGCAAAATATAATTAGCACTTAATTTTTTTGAAAATATCATATCATAAATAAATTTACAAGTTAATAATTTAAATTCAAATTTTAAATATAAGTATCACATATTATAAAATAGTACAAAATTATAAAATTTAATTGCAACATAATCTAATTGAATAGTTTATAATAAAATATCTTCATTGTCTATTATATTTAGTTTTAAGGAAGAAAATTTATTTATTTGAGATCTCATTCTTCAATATCAAAATCATGAACAACAAAATCAACTGTATCTGCAACATCTTCTCCGTCAATGATATCATTATTTTATTTTATTTTTTATTTTTTATTTAAATTTTTTATTAAAATAATCAAAATGACGTAGTTTTGATTTTTTAAAATTAGAAAAAAATAAAATAAAAAATTTTAAAAATATTATAAAAATTTAAAATTAAAATTAAAAAAGCAATTAAATCACCAGTTTTTTTAATTGTAACGATTTTTACCGGTTCGCACCAATTCAATGACAAATTCAATCAAACAATTAAATTGTACCGATTACCTGATTAATTTTCAGTTTGACCAATTCCACCAATTAACACAGTCTGAATTTTAAAACACTCCTTCCAACGGTTAGTGATACACCAAATGGTGAAGGAATGTTGAAGACGTCGCATAACCATTTTCAAAAGTTGGAAAAAAAGTGTCATTCAAAAGAGAAGATGAGTGGTAGTTTCAAAATGATTAAAAAATATAACAAAGGAAGCACTTTGAGGGATTAGTTAAGCCTCTTCTAGCCATATTCAAATGAAATTTATTGTGCATGACTCGCAACCAGGGGTATTTGCGGTACGATTTAGACAGTTTTAAACTAAAAAAATATTTGAATTGCAACAAAAAAAATGTGGTTCGATTTAGTTCGGTTGGTTTTTAAAAATAAAATCAAACCAAATCAAAATAATGCGGTTTTAATTGGTTCGATTGGTTCAATTTTTTATAAAAAAATTTATTAAGTCATACATACACATATAGAGAAAAAATATAATTTTATTTAATCGTTGGTACATTATCATAAAATAAATTTATAATTTCATACCTAAAATTTTATAATTTTATCTAAATTTAAAAAATAATATATATAAAATTGTATTCTTAAATAAATATTATACAAAACATACGATAAAATATATTTTGTGAAAATAATATTTGTAAATAAATAATATTTTATTTTTTATAATGTGTAAAATAAAATAAATATATAAAAAAAATATGATAAAATATACACATAATACATGTTGATTTTTTTAAATAATTAAAGAAATATATATTGGTTAGTAAAATTTTATAATATATTGGAGTTTAATTTAATTTGATTTACAAAATACAAACCGTAAACCGAACCGAAATGCGCAATTTCATTAAAAAATAATCAAAACACATCAAAATCAAATGTGATTTTTTACGATTTAATTCGGTTCAATTTTACAATTTTCTATTAGAAGAGTTCAGTTTTTAAATATCCATTTGCCTCTACATAATAACTTTGAAACATGTATAAAAACACTTACAAAACACTTACCCAATAATCGTCATACTCCTCCAAAGGAATGTTACATTGGAATTATAAGTGAGTAAATTGGGGAAAGCCAACTGCAAAAGTACAACGAAGTGGCCAAATTCTTAGATCTTAGCTGAAATTATATTTAATTACAACTCAAATTATAAAAAATTGCAAAAGCATTTGGTATGTTAAAACGTAAATAGAAATCCTCAATTCTTCATCTCTTAGTATAATGTACGAGAATTTTATTGTTAGACATTTTGATGGTAAAGATAACAAATAAAAGAAACACTTGTTGATATATTTGTATTTTTAATATGTTTCAGAGTTATAATAACAACATTTTATACATTAGAGTTATATATTTATTTTTATATGCAGGTGTATTTGGAACAACTTATAGTCAGAAATGCATCTAATAATGTTGTTATGAGAGTTCGGGAGAGTCACGAGTACTAATGTATCAATGTTTCAGGACTATAAGAGATGAAGATGTTACGTTTCAATCCAAAATTTTAAAGTGTTAGGTAAATGAATTATCTCTCTTATAAACCAACACTTTACCCATTTATAGACAATGTGCTTTAACCACTCACACATGCACTCAACATTCTCCCCCGCCAAGTCGAACCACGACTCTGATACCATTGTTGGGGAATCCAAATAATAGGAGCACCAACGGGACCAATGTTCCGGGACCACAAGAGAGGGAGGCGTCGCATCTCAACCTTACACCCAACAAAAGTAATAATATGGTACATCTCAAAAAGACCTAATCTAGAGAAATTTAACTACTCATTGATAAATTAGCAAATACCATGAGTTGATAAGTCTTCATCATCAAAAGTTATGGAATAATAGTTCTCCAATAACTCTAATGCTCTTAAAATTCGTCCTTTGAATTTCCCTAGTTGTCACTTTATCTAAAGTAAAATATGCAAATCATATTAAACTATTGAGACCTTTTAGAACAAAATACCATATGGGACCATAAACTAAGTATAAAATATTAGGGTTTTAGAAAGAGGGTTCACAACTAATACACAAACTAGGTATAAAATATTAAGGTTTCATAAAGAGGGACCAATGACTACACTCGAAAACGCATAAAAGTAAGTTTTTATTATGGGGACAACAAAAGACATCCGAGATAAAATTTAACCTCTTCATTGTTTTTCAGTTATACGTACGGGTTGTCCATTGTAGAAGAACTTCATTGATGGCTTGAAGCTTTGTGACAGAATACAAACTTAGAACACAAATTATGAAGCACGAAGATGAAGAAGAATTCAAATTGTGAAGTGCAATGATGAAGAAATGTGTAAATATGATTCAACCTTAATCACTGGTCCTACAATACAATATTTTACTTATATAATTGAACATGATAATGACATGCAAATTATAATTGCTCATAAACCTGCCACAATAAGAAGAGTTAGTTATGTGAGGATATTGATCTTACCCTACTTGGAAAAATATAGAATCTATGCACAAATGAGAAAATCATCTGTATATTCTAAAGATTTCTAAAGATTCAAATGGGAAAAATAGCAACACTTATCTTTAGTGTCACAACATATAATGCACAAATAAAATCAACTAGGTTCATTTGTACAACTGCACATGTTCAAAGATTTCTAAACAACAAAATACATGCCACAAAAGAGTGCACAATCAACTACTAAACACCACCATGTCATTCCTTTAAATCTTCAAAATCGACAAAAACAGCTTATGAATTCAAGGTCTATATGATTTGGAGAAAACTGAACACTCATTACAAATATTGGGTTTTTCTCTTCCTGGAAACAAATAATCGGTTCTTCTTCTTCTTCTTCTTCCGATGAACTAGATTATAATTTACTAACTAGAAGCCAAGAAAACTTTCATTGCCATATTTATTTTATTTCTTCCTTGTGTTTCAAGAAATGAGTATTCCGTTTGATATGGTGATGCCAAATCTTTTTCTTCTCTTGCTAATTTCCTATTCTCGAATCTGCTACACCAGAGCAATTGCTGTTGCTTCTCTCTCGTTGTACGAAGCCTTTGACTTTGACGCTCGTGATCGTCTTGATGAAGAAGATGGTGACCGGGAAGAGGAAGGCGACTTGAGCTTTCTCTGCTTAGGCTTCTCTGGAATACTAGGATTGCCTGCAACAGACGAGAGACTGTTGTATATGCTCGATGACTGTTGACTTTCTGCACACGAGAACGAGAACTATCATCAAGAATACATACTATAGCACGGATCCAAACAACAAATAAGATTTGTGTATTGCTAAGAATCTCGTCCTGAACCGAAAGGAAATATAATCACAATGCAACTGTTTGGAAATAAATTAGATTCTTCTGTATTTTCCGCACAATGCATTTATGACATAATCATGAGTGGAACCAGTACTGTAACGTGACAGCGGCCGAATGTAACATGCGGAGGAACAC
The DNA here is from genome assembly GCA_021764765.1 of Vicia sativa. NCBI lineage: Eukaryota > Viridiplantae > Streptophyta > Magnoliopsida > Fabales > Fabaceae > Vicia > Vicia sativa. The sequence goes on from CM038792.1 coordinate 74,335,175, forward strand.
ATAAAACCATCATAAAAGGAAAATCATCATGGAGATAAACAGCATATTTTGTAAACTAAATTGTGTAGTTAAAACACCTTTTTTAGCATAATATGGAACTGCTACATCAATGCAAAATAAATCCAATACCACGACTGTTATCTTTTCAGCAGAATATCACTATCTTGTTTCAAGTTAATTTCTTCAAAAGTGAGTAAGCCAGATACTCCAAATTACAATTTTTTGATTTTTTAAGGTTTAACTTGAGGGTATTAAGGAAGTTTATCACATGGAAAACCAAAGTACCAACAAAACATTTACTTATCAATCACAGTCGTGCTCAAATGTAATACAACCAAACCACTATTTTATAATTTCTGGTGTGGACCATACTTAAGAAACCAGTGTTAATTGTAAAGAAAAGAACCATAAGATTCTCTTTGTTGGAGATAAGTTTGCTTGTGACACAACAACCAAACACTATCTAAGGGGGCAAAGAACATATAACTTTTTTAAAGCCTCGCATTTTTATCAAGAGCTTATCCAAAACACACAATAATAATAAAAAACACAATCCTTTCACAATTAATCAACCTGTTAAAAACAATATGCTTGTACGAGAAGCAAATCATACCTAGGGAAGACCATAATGAAGTAACAGCCATAGGATCATCAGAGTCCCGAATTTCACCCAGGTTACCAATCGATGTTGAAAAATCAGGAACTTTCTTAAAATCATCCATCTGTATAGATAAAGAGGCAAAAAGTGTTAACAACCGAATAGATAAAATGACAAAACATATGACTATTGATAGTCATAACAAAAGTAAAGAGATAAACCACATGTTTAGTCATGCGGTGACAATAATACATTCGTTTAAAAGACAAGGGTGAAAGCAAAAACTCCAAAACCTAGTTTCAGGCTAGAATCGAGAACAACCAAACATGTTAAAATCAATGTGATCTCATCCAAAAGGAGGGTCATCTTTGAGGCTGTGCAAGACAGCCTATACCGCACAGGCCCTAGAACCCCTATTTGATTTACCACAGTTCAATAACAAAAAAGAACCCCTATTTGATTTACCACAGTTAAATTGTGGTTACTTGAGACTATTCTATATAAAAGTAAAACAGAACATAAGAAATTGAGGTGTTATAAACTCCATACCCATTTAGGTCCATTCCCTGAGGGACCATCCCATCCAACATGAGCCACATGTTTAACATCCGTCGGGTACCCAATTTCCATCTCCCGCTCCTTCACAACTGGTAAAAAAAAAGAGACCCATTTCACATTTTAACCCAAACATGAACAACAAAACAATGAATCAATTGGAGAAAGAGTGTATATAGTAGAAAAGATTATTATTATTACCAAATATCTGAGTAATGTACTTGAAACTCTTGCGAATTCCTTTAAACGTGGTAGCCATGGTTGGAGAAAATCACAATCCCAATCCCAATAATGCAGTAAAGTAAAAACAAATGAAAGTTTGTTATAAATAATACTCAATTGAATAACCTTGTAGAGTATAAACTAAGGTTTCATTTCATATTCATTCATAGCATGTGATGTGATTCAGGAACATCTTTTTGTTTTCCTGTGAATAAAGATAGGAATCTGAATCAATTATATAACAATAACACACTATCAAACATTCTTAAACACAAAACATTGAAATAAATAATATAGTACCTGAAGAACATGATTAAGATTCAGGTTTTGATTGGTGAGAAAAATGAAATGTTGAAGTGAGAAAGTGGGAGGCGGAAGAAGATGAATAAGGGTTTGACTCTAGGAGGGAGAGAAGAGAAGGTGGGTATCCATGAATTTGCAATGTTGTGAATAAATAGTGAGAAATAATAGTGAGAGAAAGACAAGAAAAAGGACATGGTAAAAACATTTAATACATTATTTGACTCAATATCTATCCATTGTTTTATTATTATTTAATGCTGTTTTATTTTTTGTATTAAACTGTTTTTAATAATAAACTTTAAATTAAAATGGATTTTGCTTTTCAATATATCAAATTGTTTTTTTTAACAAAAGGTAGGCAAATAATACAAAATATAGGTAACAATTGATATGATAAAAGTAATTTGAATTCAATGAATAATTGATATGTTTGGGATGGAATTTATACTTATCACAAAAATGGAATTTTTTTTTAATAATTAAATTTTAAAAAAAATTCAAAAATAATCAAGTTTTCAGAAAAATAATCAAGTTTTCAGACAATTTTTCAGTAAAAATTATATATATTAATCTATAATGATTTACTATACAATCAAGATATCCAAAGATTAACGTTAAAATGGACTTTCATATAACGTTAATTTTGATGTAGCTCAATGACATAATAAATCATTACAGATTAATCTCAAACTTTATATGTGTGATCTATATGATGATATATTTCAATCTAGCGGTTGATTTTAAAAAATATTAATCCGAAATAACGTTTTTAAGCGAGTGTAACTCATGATGTAACTCTTCGGGTGTTATTTGATCTCTTGGTAAATTATATATAATTAAAATGCTTCACGAATCTTGGTAAATTAGTTTCTTCTTATTTTAAAATAAACTTTATTTTGTTTTATATTTTATACTTATTTTTATAATTGTATTTTTTAAATTATGTGCATTTTGAATATTATTTTGTACTTTATTTTAAAAAAATATTATTTTTATCCTTTAATTTAACTAAATAAAATATAATTTAATATGAATTAAAAATATATTAAATTTTATACTTTAATTTGAATAGAATATAATTTAGTTTGAATTAAATATATATTAATCTTATCCTAAAACTTAAATGAATAGAATAAAATTTAAATAAACCTATAAAAACAATGATAAAATTTTCAAATAATTTTAATTTGAAAGTAAATTTTAATAGTACTGTTTATAGATCAATTTTTTAGTAATGTTACATATTTTAAATATAAATAATACCAATTAAAGAAAATTGAGGGTAGACTCACTTTTTTTTTCTTTGAAAGTATATGTTAATATATATGTAATTGATTATTCATGTGAGCGGAAAAAAAATATTTTCTTAAGATATATGATATTGATTAGATAAATATATATGGAATGACTAGTTTTGTGAAAAACGGAAATATTTTACAGAGATGTTTTTAATAATAAACATTAGATTTTAAATAAATCAAAGATTGTAAATGGGTGTAATACTTAGTGTAATTAAATGGTGTAATTTCATCTCTCCTTTTATATATATATATATATATATATATATATATATATATATATATATATATATATATATATATATGACAAAGCGGTCCCCTCGTTTAAGCCCATCCAAAAGCGGGACGGGCTAACCTAGGTGTCCGATGTAACACCCCTTCTATGACCGCCTCGTTTAAGCCCATCCAAAAGCGGGACGGGCTAACCTAGGTGTCCGATGTAACACCCCTTCTAATTACCCGCGATTTATAATTTAATAATCAGAGTATTTAACACATATCAAGAGGCATCACAATTTTAATATAATTCAAAGTTATAACCAAACAGATGTCATGCTTTCACTGAAGGAATTCATTAAATAAATAAACTAAAAGTTATGTTTAACAGCAGAAATGAAACATAACACATCCTGGATACATCATCCATATCTATTCCAGAAAATAAATCAAAACATAATTCAAAACCATTAAGGATATCCATTAAAGGATTTCAAAACAAACGTTTCCCCAGTGTTACATCTACCAGAGCACGACACTGACACGCGGATTAACTAACTGACTCAACTCTAGAGCTATCCTCACCGATTCCAAGCAGCTAATCACTTCAAATCTGAAATCATCAAAGTAAGGGTGAGATTTCTATCCAATATAAAATGCATTATACGCTTTTAAATACAACAGAATAATTGAATACATTAATCCATTATCCAAACACATAGTCGTAGTCAATTCACAAAGGCATCTCACACAATGAACATGTAATATAACAAACAATGGAAATTGCAACACTGGAAACCATCCTAGCATGTTACAATCCCATATGCGATGCAGACTCTATGCATGTGGTACCAAAACGTGAACCGAGTTCACCCACTGCTCCGTTTACATGTGGAAAGACAACGGAAATCCATGATTCGCCCATAACCATTGGGTCAAGAATCCAGCCTCACTACCTCTAAATCCGGGTAAGTCTATTGGCTCAGCCAGTTCACTTCCGCACAATGGGAATGAACCAATTAACAAATGCTTATGCATGCATCACAAAAGCATGCAACATCACTTCACAGATTCATGATATCAACATAATTCACATAATGCCAATTCACCAATGTATCACATTCAATCATAATGAATATCAAAATACAACATTGTACGCATTAGTTCTCATCCGGTAACTCAGACCATTTGTATTAATTTCCCATTATCCTCAACTATCCACACTTTTCAAAATCGGAAGCTCGACTCTTTTAAAAATAATTTTGGCAAAAATAATATTTTTCCTTTTTAAAAGATAGTATTTTAAATTTAAGAAATAATGCCGAAAACGGCACTCGAATCAGAGTTACGGTTTAGAAAATATGAATTTTTGAAGTTTTAAGTATTTTGAAAATTACACAGTGGAACCCGGTTCCTACATATACAGGACCGTTCCTGCAAGTCTGAAAACACGCTTCGGAATTTGTATGGGAACCGGTTCCTACCCCAGGAACCGGTTCCCACGCAAAATGCCCGCTTTTGAAAATTACACGGGAACCGGTTCCTCCATATACGAACCGGTTCTGCGACTGACAAATTCGCTATTTTTACATTATGCATTTCAAACCATTCCCAATCATTCCTATACGAATTATAATTTCAGGAACCCCAAAATACAACCATTATACATCATTACAACATCAAACAATATAGTTTCATCATTCCTATTAATTATTCGACACACTAATGATCTCAATTTTATAATCCGACACAAAATAGGGTTTAATCCTACAAACCTATAAATCACCTAAATCAAATTTCTTAACATACCCAATCACCCAGTTGATTCCCAAAACCCATAAGGCATTAAAATCGAATGAAATCACCCCCTTACCTCGCGATGATCTTCGATTTCCTCGGCGTTGGCTTTTTCCTCTCTTCTCTTCTCCAATTCTACGGTGAAATAACTTTTCCAAAAAAAACTCCTTTTCCTTCTTTTCCTTTTTATAACCCTTGTTATATTCCTTTATTTTTTTTCCAAATAAAACACATAATTAATAATTAGTAAAAATAGAGTGATTTTCTCCTCACACCCACTATTTACTCTGCACACCTCCAACCCTTTTTCTTCAATTAATCCAATTAAATTCAAAAATATAAATAACCAAGCCTTTAATTAATTTAATAATTAAATTCCTTATTATTTAATATTCGAATTAAATCGGGGTGTCACATCCGAGCTCAAAAGTCAAGCCCGTCCTGTTTACTAACGAGTTGATGGGTTGGCGGGCTAACTCGCCAAATTTATATTTTTTATTTTAAAATTTAATTTACTACATAATTTATAAGTTTTTTAATTATTACTAAAGAATCGACAAAATATATTTTTTTCAACATTTGTTAGTCCAAATAATTTAAAAAATAAAATAAATAAAGATCAATTACAACAAAAAAATAACGAAATAAACTCAATCACAATAAATAAAAAATATCAAAATAAAAACTAAACGACACATACCATCCTAATCCTATTTAAAAATTAATTACTAAAGAAACATATTAAGATTTTACACAAGACAAAAAAAGATAACAATTACACTACATAAAACATCACAATACATAAAATAATAGTGCATAAAATATCAACATTCGACTTTCTCAATGTTTACATCATGTAGACTGTTATATTGAATGATTCATTAATAGTTAAATCATACATTTGTAACATGTATACATGAATCAAATTCTTCTTTTTTAACATCAACATCTATTTCTAAAGAAAATGTGTGAGGTAATATATTGGAAACTTAATAATTATGCATGTCATGCAATTGTTCTTTTATTTCAAAATTTTCCAACCAACACATGTATTGAAAGTTATAAAACGAACGTTGAGCTTATATTCAATTGTTTGTATAATAATTTAAAATACATACAATGTAACCAACATAATCCAGAGAAAAGTGTTATTTTTATAGTTAAAATTGTTTTAATTAGAAGTAAAAATTAAAAAGTTTAAACAAAAAGTCCGCAGACAAAACTCGCCTCATCCTGCCTCAGCCCGTTTTTTAAAGCAGGTTAGGCGGGGCGGACCAACTTAAGGTACCGAGTCAAAAACCTCAGCTCAGCCCACCAAAAATAGCGGATCAAACAGGCTGACCTGACAAACTCATCCCATTTTACCACCCCATATATATATATATATATATATATATATATATATATATATATATATATATATATATATATATATATATATATATATATATATATATATATATATATATTTTGTTAAAAATAAATTGATAAACTAAAAAGCAAAATCCATTTTAATTTAAAGTTTATTATAAAATAATAATAATAATAATAATAATAATAATAATAATATTAATAATAATTATAATAAAAAACAATCAAATTTTATTTCATTAAAGAAAATTAACTATTTGGATAATTTCGGCATAGTGTCTTATTCAAAACCAACCATGATTCTTTCTATATCAATAATCTCTAAATCTTTATTAATAATTTCTTTTAAGATTTTTTAGGTCTACTATAATTATAATAATAATAATAATAATAATAATAATAATAATAATAATAATAATAATAATAATAAATAATATTAATAATAATAATAATAATAGTAATAAATTAAACTTTATTCCACTAAAAGAGGTTAATTAGATGGATAACTTCCTCATAAGGTTTTATTCAAAAGCAATCATGATTCTATTCAAATTATTAATCTTGAAATCTTTATTAATAAACTCTTTTAAAGTTTTTCGGGTTTTTTTAGTATAAATAATATTGATAATATATTAATAATCAAATAATAATAATAATAATAATAATAATAATAATAATAATTTTATATTTAGCAAAATAATATTTAAATCATTTTGATAATTATTAACGGGGCATACATTCACGTGTACAATTACAATTAAATCTGTATTTATATCTGTGAATCAACAAATAACTAAATATCTACTCGTTTTATTTTTTAAATACTTAATACGCCAACAAATTCATTTTTGTAACAAGTACAAGTATTTTCTATCTTAGATATATCAATTGTTCATTAAATTTAAATTATTTTTATCATATCGCTTCTTATATATACATTTTAAATTATTTGACTACCTTTTGTGATGAAAAAAATTTGATATATTGAAAAGCAAAATCCATTTTAATTTAAAGTTTTTTTATAAAAATAATAATAATATAATAATAATAATAAACAATCAAACTTTATTTTATTAAATAATATTAATTACTTGAATAATTTCGTAAAAATATCTTATAACTTACTCATTCTCACTCTCATATATATATTTTGTTCTGGACCGTCTGAATACTTGTCAGACCGGTCTCCTCTTTAGGATCGATAACTAATATATATATATATATATATATATATATATATATATATATATATATATATATATATATATATATATATATATATATATATATATATATATATATATATATATATATATATATATATGAGAGATCAAATTACACCAATTAGTTACACTAAGTATTACACTCATTTATAACCTTTGATTTATTTAAAATCTAATGGCTATTATAAGAAGCATCTTAGTAAAAACATGTGATTTGAAAAGTTTAAAAAATATATTATTTTTAATTAGTATTATTTATATTTACTACTAAAAAATTACTATCAAATTGAAATTATTTGAAATTGTTCTCATTGTTCTTGTAGGTTTATTTAAATTAAATTATATTCTATTAATTTAAATTAATGATAAAATTAATATATTTTTAATTTAAATAAAATTATATTCTATTCATTTAAATTAAAGAAAAAACTTATATATTTTTTAAATAAAATACATAAGAATATTAAAATTGCACATAATTTAAAAAATATATTTAAAAAATAAGTAGAAAATGTAAAACAAATAAATTTTATTGTTCATCGTTCATTTTGTCTAAATTTTATTTGAATTATGATTATAATTTTATTTAATTTAAAATGAACGATAAAAAATTAAAAAATAAATAAAATAAATAATGACAAATTTAATTTAAAAAAAATGGAAGAAAACAATCTTTATTTTGTAAGTATTTGTACAATATCTATTCAAATACTTACAAAATTTAAATTATTTTATTTTATATTTTCTACTTATTTTTTAATATATATTTTTTAAATTATGTGCATTTTGAATATTATTTTGTACTTTATTTTTAAAATATATTAATTTTCCTTTAATTTAAATGAATATAATATACTTTTATTTAAATTAAAAAATATTAGTTTTATCATTTATTTTAAATTAATAGAATATAATTTAATTTAAATAAACCTACAAAAATAATTAGAAAATTTTCAAATGATTTCAGTTTGCTAGTAAATTTTAGTAGTAAATATAAATATTGCTATTGATTGATCACTTTTAAGTAATGTTATTTATTTTAAATATAAATAGTACTAATTAAAAATAATATTTTTTAAAATTTTTTCAAGTCACATGTTTTTTTTCTTTGACCGTATATGTTATTATATATGAAATTGATTATTTATGTGACAAGAAAAAGAATATTTTGTTAAGATATATGAAATTTATTAGAAAAATATATATGAAATGTTGGTCTGGTAAAAGAAAGAAACATTTTACTAAGATGTTTTTTTATAATAGCCATTAGATTTTAAATACATTAAAGGTTATAAATAAGTGTAATACTTAGTGTAATTAATTAGTGTAATTTGATCCCTCTTATATATATATATATATATATATATATATTATAAGATATTTTTACGAAGTTATCCAAGTAGTTAATATTATTTAATGAAATAAAGTTTGATTGTTTATTATTATTATTATTATTATTATTTATAATATATTTTAAATTAAAATGGATTTTCCTTTGCAATATATTAATTTTTTCCACAAAAGGTAGTCAAATAATTTAAAATGTATATATAACAAGCGATATGATAAAGGTAATTTAAATTTAATGAACAATTAAAATACTTGTACTTGTTAAAAAAATAGATTTGATGGCGTATTAAGTATTGACAAACAAATTTAATGGATATTTAATTATTTTTTATTTCATGGATATAAATATAGATTTGATTGTAATCGTACGCGTGAATGCATGTGGTCGTTAATAATTATCAAAATGACTTAAATATTGTTTTATTAAATATAAAATTATTATTATTATTATTATTGTTTTCAAAAAAATTTAAAAGAGATTATTAATAAAGAACTTGAAATCATGGTTGGTTCTGTATAAAACATTATGACTAAGTTATCCATCTATTTAACTTCGTTTAGTGAAATAAAATATTATTATTATTATTATTATTATTATTATTATTATTATTATTATTATTATTATTATTATTATTATTATTATTATTATGATAGCATTCCCTTAAATGGTATATTAGTGTCTTCTAAAGAAATTAAGAGCCTTAATCTAAGAATCCTAATTCATAGTATTTAGATGTATTTAGGCTAAGTGGTAAAAGGAATTTCTCTTGTTTTCTTCAAATCTTTTCTCTAAACTAGTATCAGGAGGCCGATTGGATTAGAAGAGGAAGAAGAAATTTTTAATCATCCTTCATTCATTATTGCATGCTAAAGATTTTCTGAGCATTAGTTGAATTCTTGAAGAGGAAGCCTCAGAGTAAACTCCAAGGACTTCAGACAAAATTTGAGCTGAATAACATTTAGATAGAGGAATCTCACAAACCGAGGTCCAAGTTTTAATCCCAAATCCAAGATCCAATCTCCAAGCATAGGGTATAGTAGGCAAGTCCAAGTTAACATTTTTTAGGGTTTAGTCATTTATTAGTGTATTAAGCATAAAATAAAATGTTCAAATGGAAATAAAAAAGAAGTGCTAAAGCATAAATAAAGGTCCAAATGGACAAAGGAAGCATAAACATAAACATGAGAATGAATGCTAAAAAAATAAAGTAAAGCAATAAAAGAAGCATAAAATTAAAGTTAGAAGTTAGGAGTTAGTAATTAGTTGTTGGTTAGAGGTTTTTGATGAATGATCCATAATGATTTAAACATTGAGCCTAATTCAAAATTTACGAAGACTCATTAGAGAATTGATAGAATCAAAACCTCATAACAATGAGCTTTCAAGGTTATTGCCCATAGCTCAACGTTTAATCATCCTTGGGCTTGCAAACATAAAGTTTGGGCCACTAAGAATCAATCAAGTAAAAAGAGATGAGGGGGAAAATCCAAATGATATGATCCATGATGATTTGAGCCTTGAGCCCAGGTCAAAATTGATAAAGACTCATTAGAGAATTGATAGAATCAAAGCCTTCTAACAATGAGCTTTCAAGGTTATTGGCCATAACTCAACACTTAATCATACTTGGGCTTGCGAACATAAAATTTGGGCCACTAAGAATCAATCAATAGGAAGAGAATAAGGGGAAAAAGATGAAGAGGAAATGGGAAGTCACGGTGAAACTCGTGTCTCAGATGAATCACAACTAGGTCTAACTTCATCAAAATCAATCAACTATCTTGGTAGATTTGGTCTTTTAACCTATCAACACTCAAGTTCCATTGATGTTGATTAAATTTATGACTCAAAATGTGTTCATGTAATACCAAGTCAGAACCAAGTCATATAAAAATAAAAATCAATTAAAATAATATTTAAAAATGTTTTTAAATGATTGTTTTAATTGGAATTTATTGATAAAATATACAAAGGGTATCATAACACCAAATAAAAATCCAAGAAAATTATCAATGCTCAAAAAGAGGTCAATAAGTGGTGATAATTTTTTTTAGAATTTTTAAAAGTCAGAAACAATTTTTTAAAATGTAAAGAATCAAATACAATAAACAAAAAAATCACAAAAAAATTAAAATCAAATGAAATCACCAATATTTGTCAAAATGTCATTGGATCCTTCCATAATTTTTTTTCTTCAAAATTTTTAAAGATCTAAAAACATTTTTTAACATTTAAAACAATTCAAATGATGAGAAAAATCATAAAAAAATATCAAATTATAAAAAATAAGAATCACAAAAAGAATATTCAAACATATTTTTGTGATTTTTTTCATAATTTTTTAATTGAAAATAATTTTTTTATGATATTTTGAAGTTTAAAACAATTAAAAATAAGAAATCAAAAAATAAAATAAAAATTAAATAATGTGGATCATCGGATCATTGTCAAAATACGTTAGTAATCAGATCCAAAGGTTCTGACGCGTTATGCATGTTATGGTCACTTTTAAATAAAGCATTGAATCATTTTTTTAAAAACACATAAAAATAATATGTATAAAAAAAACAAGGAGTGTTGGATCTAGACAATTTTAAACACGCTGGCAATCTGGATGGACCATATGTGTGGATACACAGTGAACCAGAGTCAATGTGTGCGTATGAAATCAACAAAAGTTCTTCCAATCAGATTAAAACAATTGGCTATCAGCCATTAGTAGAATAACGACATGTAGGTCGTCCTCAACTTTCATCCATCTGCAAATAGGGCAAAACCGAGTTTCTTCAAATGGAATTGTTCGAAACTCAAAGTTGTATCATTAGATTCGTCTCATCTAGATGATCCTAATTGTACCTTCGCGAAAAATTTCTTTAAAATACAACTCAGTCGATTTGGAAATTACCAGAGAAAAAATGTGAAATGAAATTTGAAAATTCGAGCAACAAATCACCACAAAAACTCAAACCAGGAGAAGAATAAGCTTCATATAATAATACACTATATCTTAGCAATTTACTTAAGCTGATTTGGTTGAGAAATCTACCTAAACGAAGTTCAAATTGTAAGCTCTTAAGCTAAACTTCTATAGCTTGATTTTGTACTCGAATTGCTTGGTTCTTGTTATGGAAAGTTTGTATGATGATTTAGAATGAAGAATCTGGGGTTAATTTGAAGAGAAAAGGCTTGGAGTGTAGAAACTGAAATTCAATCTCAAGAGTTCGTGTGGGATCTTGGCAAGGCTTCATTGGCTATTAAAATCTTGGGAAATGAGAGGAATATGATCCTTTATTTATAGGAGAATAAAATCGTGATGAGAAAATGGAGAGGAATCATGTGAAATCTTGCTTTTCAAGCCAACCAGTGTAAGTATGGAATGTGTGACTTCATGTGCACCAAAACTCACTCAAATGTTGCGTTTTGTCAAGCTAATTCCTCTGGAAACTTGTTAATCATGTTTAGAGACACAAACACATGCTTAAGTGACCTATAATCCAAGTTAAGTTAAGTTTCAAAACTAAACCAAATTCAAAAATATGATTTCATGGTACCATCTTGAAGTGATCGTAACTCAACATGTAGGAAACTTTATGGAATGGTTCTTTTTGCAATAGAAAGACTTGTTCGCACACTTTACAATGTGACAAGAAAGGTGGAATTTAGATATTTGAGTTGATAGATATTTCCATTTGAATTTATGAAAACACACAGATTTTGACTCTTAGAAAAATTCTAAGTATAGAGCTTCATAATGACCTATAATGTTTTGCAAACTTACAATCCCTTCCACTCAAAATTAGCTCTTGATTCTTGAAGATGAAATGGAATAGACTCTTCAAATTCAACTGTGAAATTGAGATCACTCAAAAATAATTAAAATTATAAGAGTTATGGCCTTTGGAAGATGATGAAAGTTTCTTGAGAAATTCATGGATGACCTATAATCTTTTCAATTCTTTAAGGACTTTCCAAATATTTTCAAGCCTTGCACCTTCAAACAAAGTTGTAGTAGATATCCCGAAGTTTATATTGGAAAAATAATGAGCTCAAGGAGATAAAAATTGACCATGTTATGGTCATTTGAAGTCAAATCATAGAATTCAATAGCTTTTTCAAAGGACTTATATTCTTCTTCAAACTTACATGATCTTCCACTCAAAATTGGCCTTTGATACTTCAAGAGAAGTTGTTAAGGACTCTTTTAAGAGAATCATGGCTTTAGAATCACTTCAGAATCTCAAAAATTGAGCAATATATGATCTTTTGAAGTCAACAAACCCTTACTTAGAAAGTACAAAAGTGACTCGCAACCCCCTTCAACTTCTGATGATTTTCCTTACATAAATGGATATTGTCATGTAAAGAGAAATTGTTGTAGATGATGATAAGAATCTATAGCAAAAAGAAGCACATCATAATGTTTAAAATTGGGAGAGTTATACATTTGTGATCATATAATCAAGAACATGTCCAAATTAGGTCAAACTACTTGGATCAAATTTGAATCTCTTGAAATTTCCTTAAAAATAAAGGCATGATGAGTCACATTAGACCTTGAAATGATGTGATATTGAAGCACTATTGATGATGGAGCTCATATATCAATGAAAATTATTAAATAATGCATGGAAATAAACACATGAACTTATGACTCTCCTTGATAAATCCAACTACTCATCTTTGAGCCCAACTTAACCAAATGAAGTTGAGAAACCTCTTTAGGCCAAAGAGCTTTGATGTCATAACACAACCTTGAAGCTCAAGCTCTTAAAATCCATTGAATAACCATTTAACTGAGGATCATCCTTCAAAACCATAGGTTAGGAGGTGAAATGAATGCACTTAATTCAACACATATAACACATAAATCATGAAAGATAAGAACATACATGTTATGGATTTTAGTAACGGGTTAGTAAACATAAAATCATATACACAACACACATAACTCAAGGTGCTTGGTGATCCCTCAAAGACAAACTTAAATATAAGAGAGAGTAGCAAGGAGAACCAAACCTAATGTGTGATCTTGATACATTGTAATGATATGGGATGGTAGAGGATCTTAGGGGCAAAAATTGGGGTAAAACATATTACATAGAAATGATTTCATTTTTGGAAAGAACAGTCAAAGAGATACATATGATAGAATTTTAGAAGCCATAGTGTATAGAGGATGACATTCTAAGAAACTTAGGAAATACATAGAAAAGATGATGGTTTAGTTTTAGTTTGTTTGGCTGGCTGGATTTGATCACCTTGTACAAGTTATTTTTGAATTAATATATTTTCTTAATTCAAAATGTGTTTATAGCATGAAATAGAAGTAGTATGTATGATTGTTTGTTAATGTGTATTGTTGTTTGTTAGTGTGCATGGTTGATTTTGTTTACATATTTATTTTTAGTGATGGAACCTACACAACCAATAGATGCACTTCCTTCCCTTCCCGATGGTAGAAAAAAATAAAACTTAATGCTAGTGGAAATATGAAAACTTCCTCTGTTTGGGATGACTTTAACATTTTACCCGATGAGCCTGAAGCAATAGCTATCTGTAAACATTGTCACAGACGATATAGATGCGAACCTAAAACACATGGAACATCTAACATGCTAGCTCACTAAAAAGTATGTCACAAAACCCAACCCTTTTGTTGAAAGACCGATCTCAAAGAAACCTAGTTAGTGGTGAGGGTGGTTTTTTAGTTCCCATGAGCCAAAGGTACGACGTTGCTGCATATAGAAAGGCTATTAACACATTTATCATCCTTGATGAGCATCCTTTTAGAGTGTTTGAGTGTGAGGTATTTAGGAAACTATGTAAACACTTGCAATCACAACTTGGTATCCCTTCAAGGAGGACGATTGCTAGGGATTGCTTTAAGATTTACCTAGAAGAAAAGTTACGACTTAAAGTCCTTTTTAAATCTGATTGTACTAGGGTTGCACTAACCATGGATTGTTGTACTTCTATTCAAAATTTTAGTTATATGGCCACCATGGCACACTTCATTGACAACTCATGGAACTACCAAAAAAATTATTAGTTTCAGTTTAGTTCTAAATCACAAAGGGGAGATAATTGGCAAGAAAATTGAGGAGGTTTTGAAGGAATTGGGACTTAAGAAAGTGTCAACAATTACCTTTGACAGTGCAACATGTAATGATGTAGTTGTGACTTATTTGGAAAAAAGAATTAAGAACAAGAAAGCTTTAATGGGTGAAGGGTCTTTTTTCATATGAGGTGTAATGCTCATATCTTAAACTTGGTAGTGAGAAACGGACAAAAATACCATAAATTGTCTATTGAAAGTGTCCACGATTTTGTTAGGTTTGTTAGGTATTCTCCACAAAGGGCTTTAAAATTTAAGGAGTGTATTCAAATTTCCAGAATAACATGTAAAAAAAACTTTGTCTTGATGTTTCTACAAGGTGGAATTCCACTTACTTGATGTTGGATAGTGCTAAAAAGTTTGAGCCCGCCTTTGAAAAGTTAGAGGATAAGGATCCTGGATACATGGAATTTTTTCACCTTATCGGTCCACCTAGTTTCGTTGATATAGAAAAATCTACGGCTTTTGTAATTTTTTTAAAAAAACTTTCTATGAAGCAACCAAAGCGTTTTCAGCTTCATAGGCAACATCCTTACATTTACGTTTTCATAACCTGTCTTCAATTCTATTTGAGCTCCAAGAAACGTCTTTGAATAGGAACACTTTTGTGGCTCCAATGGTTTCAACTATGAAGCGTAAATACTATAAGTATTGGGGGATGTGGGAAAACTGAATCGTTGTCTTTACTTTGGTATGATCTTTAACCATAGGTTTAAGTTTGGCTATATTCAATGGTCTTTTAATGAAATGTATGGGATTTATAGTGAACTTGCTAACAAAAATCTTGAGTATGTCAAGACTAGTATCTTTAAACGGTACACTCGATATAAATCTGAACATGATAAGAATGTTGGGGCTGGTCTTATAAATGGACCATTAGGGAGCACTTCCCTTGGAGAAACATCTTCTCAATCTAAAGGTCTATCACTTTTTTCAACGACTGATGCTTTTAAAAGACATTTGAAGGAGAAAGAAACAATTGAAAACTAAAATGAACTAGATAAGTACTTCGCTGACCCTTGTTGCGCGGATGTGGAAAATTTTAACATTCGTAACTAGTGGAAGGAGAATTACACTAGTTATCCTGTTTAGCAACATTGGTTTGTGATGTTTTGGCAACACCTATTTTAAGAATAGTTTCAGAAAGTGCTTTTAGCACTGAGGGGGTGGGGGATGGGAGAATTTTAGATATGTATAGGAGCTCTTTGAGTCCTGAAATGGCCGAGGCTCTTATTTGTTCTCAAAATTGGTTGAAACCTTCTGACAACGACCCACAAGTCTTTAATATGAATGAATAATATGAGATAATTGATTCAAGTAATTTTTTATTTTTATATAGTTTTAATTTTTTTTTAGTTAAACTTAAGCCTTATTATTTATTTTTATTTACTTGTAGAGTTTCAATAGCCGTTAATGGTGGAGCAACTGCTCCTACACATGTTGGGCTTGCTTAATTCACTCTTAGGTACAACTTTAGTTGTTTTACATGGTTTTTGATTATGTTACATGGTTATAACCATACTAATTGATTTTATAAATTTATTTGCAAGTAATTTCTTTGAATATGGGACTCAACAACACAGTCTTTTTTTTTTGAATCACTTTTTGAAACTCACGTTTTGGTAAGATGGGATGCTATGTTGTAATTTTTATTGCAAATGGGATATTGAGAAATTAACAATTCAAGCTTTTGCACCATGGATTGGATAATCAATTTAGCTTATTATGAGTTGATTTATGTCATTAGTTTGTACAAATCTCAAAATTTAATTCAAATAAATCATGGAATAACTTACATAAGTAGCAGATACATGGAGAAATCTAAGCACTAGACTTTATGACACCAATTGAAATTGCTAAAATAGCTCCAGACTAAAACTGAAGCTAAACTGGTTGAACACATGTTAATAACAGGTGCATAATTTGTAATTTGTTTTCTTTATGCTGCCTCTGCTGTATAGGATGCTGCAAAATCTGCAAATCGTGCAACTGTGGCTACAAAAGCAGCTGTAGAATTTTTAATTGTGCTTGAATGTTGTTGATCGCACAATCTGAATGCGGTGAGTGAAATGAAATGAACATAGTAGATGCAGTAGAATAAGCTATTTCTATAAGATGCAGTAGAATTTTAAATGAATTTTCAATGTAAATTATCAAAGTACAATTCAATGATCCAAAATGTTTGTCACTTTGTTTAAGTCTGTCAAATTTCAAAGTAAATTGGTGCAATACACATGTATGTGGTCTGTTACTGCATGTATGGTATTTTGTTCATTTCAACAACATCAACAATACTAAAGTGCCTTCATTAGTGTTACAATGTGTAATAAATCTAAACTTTTGAACTGAACTGCAAGTAGCTTAACATTGTTCATTTGATGAAGTTGCATTAGTCTCTTTACATGAATATTTGATTTTAGGAGTTTATTTGTAAAATATTTGAACTTTAAACTTGAATGACTTTAATATGATAATATTTACATTAGGCTGTGTTGTAATCTGCTTATTGCAGCAGATTCTATTGGTATTGTATTTTAAACTTACATCTATTTAGAATATGATGAAAGTTGTACTATTGTAAAAATCTATGCCCAAATTTACTTGATGGATGCAAAAATGTTAAATTGGGCCACTTATTTGAAGGCTCAATTTTTTTATTTAATATTGGTTTATTTAAAAAAGTTGAAAGTAACTGTATTTTTGTGAGTCCAAGTATGCTCCATTTAAGATAAATTCTTTTTACTCCTTTTAGGTTTATAGATGGAAGACATGTGGCAAATATCAAATTAATGGTTGAGAATTAAAAATGATAATTTTTATTTATTTAATGAAAAAAAAGAGAAAATCATTTTCTCTTTTTCCACGTTCCCATTTTCAACCTCTGCAAAAAAATTCTTATCATTCTTTTTTATTCATTTAACTCCTTTTTTTATTAATTTAACTCTTTAAAAAATTAGATCATTCTTTTTCTTTTTTCTTTTTTTAATCTCGTCTCCTCAAAATTTATATGTAATGTTGGCCATGGTCATATATCTTATAACAATTTAATTTAATTTCGATCCGGCAAATTCGTTGTCACGATAATTTAATTTAATGATTGTTTCTCTGATTTTAACATTACTAATAAACATTACAGTATCATTACTATAGAAATTTACTGAAAAAATACAACATCGCTGCCGAAATTTGACAAAAATCACCTCATTTTTGTTGCTGCAGTTTCAAAAGAAATCACAACATTACAGTAACAGATTATTCACGTGCCTTAAAGCGTTTTGTCTTACATGTCAAATGTACAATCCATGAAAAGTTTCTGGCATAACCAAGGAAATAGCCTTAGCCATTGCAGCATCTTGATCAGTTAAAATGGTTTTAGGCTTTTTTTGGGTCATCGCTTTGAGAAATGTTTCAAATAACCACTGAAAAGAAGGTATTGTTTCATCATGTAACAATGTTTCCCCAAAAGTGATTGTTTGCCTATGATTATTAAGTCCAACAAATACTCCTAACGGTCAACAATCCCTATTTGTCTTGTATGCAGTGTCAAAAGTGACGATATTACCAAAATACCCATAGTCATTTATCATTTGTGCAACCACCCAAAATATATTAGTTATTTGTTCTTTAACATCCATTTGAAAATCATAAAAGAATGAGGGATTTTCACTTTCTTGTTTGAAATATGTCATCAATGCACCCACTTCACCATATTTTAGAGATTGTTTCCTTTTGGTTTTAAGCAAGTTCTTTAGGTCTTATTTGGTAAAACCAACCGCCTCCATTCCACCAGATTGTTTAGATATATATTCATGCAAATCTTTGGGTCTTAATCCATATTCTTCTCCCAAGACAATTGTGATTCTTGTGCCTCTGATATATGTTGATGAGAGCGAATCATATGAACATACTCTGGAGGCAAGAGAGGGTGGTTATGTTGAGTTACAAAGTCAACAACTTTATATTTCTCAATCTTCCGATCAAGTGAAATAACCATACACGCTAGACATCTCATTCTAGTTTTTGCTCTAGGTTCTCCCGTTGGGTTGCGTCTTTTGTCAATAACTCATGCACCCTCTTTGAAGCATGTGAATCTTCTTGAAGTTAAAACTCCATCCATTCCGCTTTTATTTGAATATTCTCGACGAATACCAAATCCAACTCTTTTACTATAGTTATTATAAAATTCATAAGTCGCTGCTTCAGATATAAACTCCATTCCCAAGCGAGGTTCAGTTTTGCCAATACTTTCTTGGCTTTGTTCTATACTTTGTTCATGAATATTGTTCACCCAATTATCAACACAATTTAGAATGGATGATGTATTCATATTTTCTAAAAAAATATAATAATAATGCTTGTAAAAGAATATCAACATAACTAAACTTAAAGCAAAGATGAATAATCATAATTGAAAACTAAAAAGAATTGCAAGATCATAGTTTCTTAAAATAATAACAACGTAATAACAACTTAAAACTAATAATAACAATGTAATAACAACAAAAAACTGAATAAAGTAATTTTTTTGTTGCATAAAGTATACTAATATCAATATAAAATTATAGTGATACCATTAACAAAACAGTGACAACGATAAGGAGGTGAGATAGCGATATCTGATGGCGACGGCGAAACGACAATATCTAACTGCAATGATATAGTAATGATTGAACAGAGGTGAAAAATTAATATGTTGAGATAGATGAAGAGAAAAAAGAACCATAAGAGTCTCTAAACATTTAACAAGAGAGAAAATATATTGAAAAAAATGATAATAAAAAAGATGATGGAATGCTGGAAGTTGGAACGTGAATTTTTTTTCTCTCTCTTTGTCTTAGTATTAAATAAATAAAAAATAATATTTTTAAATCTCAACCATTAATTTAATATTTGCCACATGTCTACTATCCATAAATTAAAAAAGAGTAAAAAGAATTTATGTTAAATGGAGCATACCCAAACTCTAGTTTTGTATGACAATTAAAAATGGGTCAACTAAACAAATCGATCCGTTTTAATCGATAAATAGATTAAACCGAACCGGAACAAATCGAACAAAATTCACTAGAAATTGGGCCTATCAAGTTTAATATAAATGATTTGGGAAACTGAAGCGTAACCGACCCTTTTCCAATCAAAAGCATCTTCTTATTCACTAAGTTTTCTCACTCCACGTAACAAACTCCTTCTTTCTTTCATTTCCCATTTTCCCACAAAAACTTGATTCACCCATTAACACAAACACCAATGGCGCAACCATCCTCCTCCTCCTCACTCCTCAGTCTCGACGCCGTAGACGATGTTTACTTCTCCGTCGTCTCCGATGACGAATCCGACCCAACCCCCGTCTCCGATCACAAGTACGCTGAAGCATTACAGTTTCAAGAAGCGCTAATGTCCTCCGTCATCACTTCGTCACAACTACCACCGTGTGTAGCCTCTTCCTCAGGAACCGTCGATGAAGAGTTACTGTTCAGTGAAACCCTTAAGGACTCACTCATCACTTCTCACTATGTTTCATCATCAACCACACCACCATTACTCCGCGTAGCATCATCATCATCAAAGGCGGTTGTAGTTGACACTGTCGTCCCCAAACAAGATGAACACTCTTCTCCGATCATCATTTGCGAGATTTGCGCCGAAGCAAAAACCGACGACGAAATGTTCAGGAACCAAAGATGTTACCATTCATTTTGTTCAGAATGCGTTGTTAAACAAGTTTCAACAAAAATCCAAGAAAACATAACGGTTGTTTCTTGTCCCGGTTTAAACTGCGAGGGTGTGTTGGAGCTTGAAACCCTTAGGCCATTGCTTCCAAAAGAATTGATTGATAGGTGGGATGATGCAATGACTGAGGCTCTTTTGCTTACCGTTCCGAAATTCTATTGTCCGTTTAAGGATTGTTCGGCCATGTTGCTTGATGAGGACGGAGAGGGAGAAGAGATTAGGGAATCTGAATGCCCTTTTTGTCATAGGTTGTTTTGTGCTAGGTGTCATGTTTCTTGGCATCCTGGGGTTGGTTGTGAGGAGTTTCAGACACTGAATGTGGATGAGAGGGGAAGGGAGGATCTTCTTGTTAGAGAGCTTGCTAATCAGCAGAAATGGAAGAGGTGTTCTAAGTGTAGGTTTTATGTTGAGAAGAAGGAGGGATGTTTGCACATTACATGCAGGTTAGTTTGTTCTGGTCAAAGATACAAGCAACTCTGTTCTAATTTTGGAAATATTTTATAATAGGAAAGAAACAAAAAATTGTCTACTTTTTAAGCATGATCATGCAAGTTTCTCATCATAAGGTTAATTTGTTTTTATGGCTTAGTTATCTATTTTTTCCATGTCTGGAAATGGAAAGGAGTGGACTACATTGTCGGGTGGTAATTGATGAACTGGGATGAATTGCATGTTTTTTCATCCCCCTTATATCAGAGGGTAAGAAAATGGAGGTAAATGATGGATTGGGATGAAATGTGTTTTTTTTTTATTCCGTCCAAATCACTAGGTAACAAAATGGTGAAAAATGATAGATTGGGATGAAATGCATTCCATCATGTCCCGCACTACTCCATCTTTTTTTATCCATCCAAACCATGGAACATAAACTTATTCTATTCCATGCAGCTTCATTATGTCATATTCCTTCAATCCAAACATAGCCTTAGGCTTTGTTTGCATTGATGGAATTGGATGAAATGGAGCGGAGCAGTATGAGATGAAATCACTGGTGTTCCATTGTTTGGATCATTTAAAATCGGGTGGAGTAGAGTGAAATAAAGTGGTACGTATTCCATTCAATTCCATCACTTTCCACTATATTTCTCTCCCTTGGGCTTAATGAAGAATTTGCTGTGTCCTGTCCTAAAATTTT
The DNA here is from genome assembly GCA_021764765.1 of Vicia sativa. NCBI lineage: Eukaryota > Viridiplantae > Streptophyta > Magnoliopsida > Fabales > Fabaceae > Vicia > Vicia sativa. The sequence continues at coordinate 74,357,089 of CM038792.1, forward strand.
CAAAAGATGGAATGAAATCTTCATCCAATCTGCATGGTCTCTTGATTTTAAAACGCATCCCTTTGGTCCTCTGATTTTAATATGTTAACTCATTTTAGTCTACGATGGATAGAATGCATCCTGAAAAATGTCTTCCCCAAATTCTAGAGCTTATGAAATAATTCTTCTTCTTTTAGTTTTGGCACATCACCCATAAACATAAACAATCATCATAGTTGTTTCTTTGTGTCTGTCAATATTGTGTTGTAATTTTTTTTTTTGATTGTGCCATTGGAAAATAAATTTGAAGTGAGGGTACTAACCTTCAATTCAAAGAAGCTGTTTTAAATTGGTTTTGTCGCTTAGACAAGTGTTCCAAAAATCAATACTGTTCATCGCTTTAGTAGTTAAAAAATTGATGAAGTAGACAGAGATAGAGAGGTGGACTAGCTCCAAGGAAGTCATGGACAAGCCAATGGGTTTGTCATCTTCAATGGCACTACCATGCTATGATCATTGATAGATGTTGTGCACTAATGTTTTTGTTGACTGCTATAAAATTTGCAATGTGTTCTCAATCTATGACTGAAAGAACCAATATGAGTTAATATAGTAAAGTAAAGTTGAATGGCTAAATTGACACTTAAAGTTATGAAAAAACATCTTAAACCTCAAAAGTATGTTCAAGGACAAAAAGGTGATTCAACATTTGTTTTTATCTTTGGTGAATTGATTAAATGGTCGTGTTTGTTTGCAGGTGCAAATATGAGTTTTGCTATGCTTGTGGTGAAGAATGGACAAATACTCATGGTGGGTGCCAAAGAAATTAGATAGATCTTAGAAAGCATGATAGTAGTTCATATGGATATCTCTGTTATTTACTATTTTCATGAAATAGATTTTCTTTGTGGTTGTTTTGATATGGATAGAGGAAGTTTGCTACTGTCTAGAAAGACAAAATTTGAGGAAGTTCAGGGTGTTTTTTGTTTGGTAAAACGTGAATGGTTGTAAGAAAAATGTTGCATGATTTTAATACTTTGCTGAGTTGCTTTTCCCTGAAGTGATTTATGCACGCCTTGATCTTACTTGCTATTACATTCCTATGTAACTAAGAAATGAAATCAACATCTAATTGGTATTTGGTAACAATGTTTCATGTATCTAGCAAGTAAGATTCATGCTTGTCCACCAATGCACGGTCTAACTTGTGAATTTCTTGCCCCTCCGATATGAGTTAAGATGGGAGAGGATTGTTCTCATACAACACATGTGAGTTAGTCGAACAGTCTTCAATCTTACTACTGGAGCAAATACTTTAGAGTAGTTGAGTTATGCTCTTTGAAAAAAACCTCGAGCTACTAATCTTATTTTATGTCTTGATATCAATCTGTCAGTATTATGATTCAACTTGAACACCCACCTTACTTTGATAGCTTTTATATGTGCTGGAAATTTGACTAACACCCATGTATTGTATCTTTCGATTGCCTATAACTCTTTGATCGTAGGAGACTTCCATTGCTTAATCTTCAAAGTCTTGCTATAGTTGATTGGTTCATCACTTGCAAGTAAAGTAAAATGAACTAATTCTCCATATGTTGTTACTTCATCATCACCGGTCACTTCATAGTCTTGAAGTCTTGTTGGACAATCTCTAGTTCTTTGAGGTCTTTGGCTTGTGCTAGCCACACCCTTTTTGACTTCAACAATGTCGGGAATATCAACAATCGTTTCGACTTTGACTGAAATATTTTATCAATTTCTTTGACTTCAGCTTCATCAGTTTCTTCGTTGAATTAATAGCTCATCAATGACTTGATAATTGCATTATCAGAATTCCAATCCTAGGCAGAATTTTCATCAACCACACTATCTCGATTTATCACGATCTTCTTATTGATTGAATTGAATAGCCTGTATGCACCAATTTTATGATATCCTACCAGAATCATAGGTTCACTCTTGTCTTCAAACTTCATTCTTCTTGCCTCAAGATCATGCTTGTAACACATAAAACCAATGTTTTAAAAATCAGACCGGATCGGCCGGTCAGACTGGTCGAATTGGAAACCGGCCAGGTAACCGGTCTGGTTCAATAGTTAGATTGGGGATGTCGTTGAACCAGCAAGAACCAGTAAGAACCGGTGAAAATTGGGAAAATCGAAAAAATTAGCGGTTTTTCAAAACCGGTGGCTCAACTGCATTTTTTAATTTTTAAGTTTTTTTACTCAAAAATTTTAAATTTAAGTTCAATTTTTTTAAAATTATTTTATTAAAATATTATATTTAAATAAAAAATAAAATTAATTAATTATATTATTGACAGAGAAAATGTTGCTGATGCGGTTGATTTTGTTGCAGATAGTTGATATTGAAAAAGGATATCTCAATATTGAAATAATTTTTACTCCTTAAAACTAAGACAATAAAATTGTTTTGTTATAAATTATTTAATTATACTATGTTGCAATTATACTTTGTAATTTTGTACTATTTTATTATATATGATACTTTTATTTAAAATTTAAATTTAAATTATCAAATTGTAAATTTATTTATGATATGATATTTTCAAATTATTTAAAATTTAAATTTAAATTATCAAATTGTGAATTTATTTATATATGATATTTAAAAAAAAAATTAGTTCTAGTTATATTTTGTAGAGATTGAGTCATCCAATTTGACAAGTTTTATACCTATATAGTTTTATTATAAAGACCGGTCTATTCAACCGAGTCATCCGGTTTAATCCGGTTTAGTCATGCAGTTCGACCAGTGACCAAGTGGTTCGACCAATAAATCAGTGACCCAGTACCTTCACCAGTTTGATCTCTGGTCCGATTTTTAAACACTGCATATAACCAAACACTTTCAAAGTACTTACTTATGGTCGTTTTCCACTCCACACTTCTTCATCAACCTTGTTCTTCAATTTCTTGGTTGGGAACATGTTCATAATATAAATTGCAATCAAAACAGTTCCACCTCATAAGAATTTTGGCAAATTCTTCTGCTTTAGCATACATCTCGCTCTACCCAATATGGTTTTTTTTCTTATTTTTGCAATTTCATTATGTTGAGGCGTATTCAGGGCACCTACCTTATGATTGACACCATGTTATGCACAAAAGTCTTCAAACATCTTTGATGTGTATTCGCCACCTTCGTCTGTTCGTAGAATTTTGTTCTTCTCACTCAGGTTTTCGGAAAATACCTTGAATTTCTTAAAGATTTCAAATACTTCGTCCTTTCTTTTGCTCACATAGATCCAGAGCTTTCGACTAAACTCATCGAAACGAAACAAAATATCTGTTTCCACTAATGGAATGTTCTTCGAATAGGACACATACATATGAATGTATCACTTCGAGTATGCATGATGATCTCATTCGCATAGAATACCAATAAGACTTAGAATACCAGTAACCATATCTTGAGTAATTAGTTGATTAAGTGATCAAAAATTCAAATGTTCAAAGCTCAAATGCCACAACCAACTATCCTTGTGGCTGACAACTGTCTTAAAACATTGAACTTCTGTCGAACTGATCATAGTCTTAAACGTCATGTTCTTTGATATAGGAGATTTCAAGACCAAATTGTTCTGGGTGTCGAACAATTTTAAAATTTTATCCTTCATGACATATGAGAAACCTTTTTCAACCAGTTGTCCAACTCTTAGCAGACTGTACTTTATTCCAGATACATAGAGTACATCTTTGATCATAGTTTTCCCTCCATTACTCATTTGAACTATTATCAGCAGGTTTTACCTTTGCTCTTCTTCGACTTGTCGAAGTCTACCAACCACTCCTTTCGTCCAGTCATGTGATTCAAGTATCTTAAATAAAGAAACTAGATCTTAGATTTGATATGGTTATCTGCAACTACATTCATAACCACCATACCTTCAGAGTCATCTGAATCTTGGCATGCAAGGTTCGCTTATTCGTCATTTCCTGTCGATCCCTTGTCTTTCCTATACCGACAATTCTTGGCGAAGTGACCCCAGTTTTTTGAATTGTAGAATTGCACACCTTTTTTTATCTTCTTTGTACTTTTAATAATTTCTTCCTCCTTTTTTCGGGATTTAGAAGCCCCATCATCAACCTTATTCTTGTGGAAATTCGACCAAGACTTCTTTTTCCTGAGTCATGTCGAACTTGGATTTTTAATTTGTTGGAACCACCATTCTTTTTCCATGACTAAGCCTGTAGAGCTCGTATCGAGTCTTGAACTCATTTCCTTTCGATAATCCTGATCTCATGTGCTTCCAACGAATGAACCAAATCTTCCAGTTTTAGGGTTTCAAGTTGATTGAATTCTTAAATAGCTACGATAATGTGATCAAAGTGAGAGGTCAACGTGCATATTACTTTCTCAATTATCATCATATCAGTTAGTGTTTCATCACAATCCTTCATGAGATGGACGAGATTTTGAACCTTCAACACATACTCTGCAATCTTTTTGTCTTCTCCCATCGACAAGAATTCATATTGTTGACCCAAGATATGTAACTTGACAACCTTGACTTTCTCATCTTCTTCATAGTACTTGACAAGAATATCCCATGCCTTATTCACTAATTCAACATGAGAGATCTTGTAAAAGTTCATCGCATCGACCACCGTTTAAATGCAATGCGCAACCTTACAATCATTCTTCTTGACTTTACTGTGAGTGGTCTTCTGTGCGTTGGTTGCATCTGTAACCAACGCAGGAATGCCATTAGTAACAACTTCTAGGATTTCATGAACGCTAAACAAAGATTGCATATGTTTTCTCCATCGAATTTAATTCTCTTCGTCAAAAGTTAGAAGAGAATTCAAAATGTTATTGTTTCCATTCATCTTTGCAGCGATTGATTGACAACAACTCACGATCCCGAAAATACGATCTCTGACGTATGATTCTTGAAAACATGATCAAGAATCTAACTGAAGATCTAGATACAATTTGTTAGTGCGTGATATATTTTTAGTGAGGGAATAAGGAAAGAGAATAAAGGAAATAAGGATTTTATTATTAACTTGAATTGTCACAAACTGATTTACAAACTAGTCTATTTCTATACAACTAACTTGTACATTTAGGCTAACAAACATTAATTGAGTTTGGGCTTGGATTACACAACTGAGATTATATCTACTATTATATTAAATATTTCACCAGATTTTGATGATGTTGTGGCATTAAAGGTGATGACGGTCTTGCAAACAATTTCTCCTCTATAAAAACACAACATAGAACTTTTCGGATATGCAATGCGAAATATTATTTTTTCATAAAAAATAAGGTTTATTCGGAGATGCATATCCAAAAATACTTTTATTGTGTGTTAAAAATAGGGTAAGTTCGAATATGCATATTCAAAAACACATTTATTCGTGAAAAATAAGGTTTATTCGGAGATGTGTATTCAAAAATACATTTTATTTGTTAAAAATAAGGTAATTTCGGATATATATCTTCGAAATTACATTTTTTTTAATAAAGTTGCATTCGAAAATATATCTCAAAAAATATAAGATATTTTTGTCATTTTGCCAAAAACCTCTAAAAAACCATAATAGTGTATTAAAAAATTACCAAAATATTGAGTATTATTGTTTGCTAATCGAGAGTTCATCCTCAATTGTTGATACCCATATGGATATTATCTTAGTGTATTATCGGAGGGCCAACTTAGTCAAATAAATTGTGTCTCAACAACACAACACTAGAAGGGTGGAAAGTAATGAGTATTATTTGCCAACATGCAATTTGAAGTTCACCATGATGTGAGAATTATATTATAAAGGGTTAATGTAACATTCCAATTTTAATAGTTATTTATTAATTATTATTATTTATTATATATATGATAATTAATTAAATAGAGTGATTTGAATGAATATTTGAATATGTGTGTTATTTGAATAATTGAGTTTTATGAGTATAAATGAGATTATTTAGTATTGAGCCTAATTATAAGAATAGAGTAATAAGGAGGTGTTAATTGTTAAGTCCAATTTGAGTTTACTAGTTAGTAAGAGGTTGAGGGAAAACATAGTTAGTGTTGTCGTTTGGTGGAAAAGAGGAGAAAGAAGAAAAGAGAAGATGAGAAGATAAGAAGAAACCCTAAGAAGAGAATCTTCAAGAGGTAAGGGGGAAGATCTTCATTATTGTTTGATTGTATGTTCTTGGGTGGTGATTAGTAACATGCTATAAGATTGGGTATATCAATTTCTAGATTTTGTTCACTCAAATTGAATTGGGAAAATTGGGATTTTGATAAAGAAAACTAGATTAGAGGTTATGATTAGGTTACCATGATGTATACATGTTAGATGATGTTTAATGGATGATAAATAAGCATTAGAACTTATTTTGGGAAGTAAATTCGTGGCTAGAACTGAGCTGTCCGTAGCAGAATTTTTCTGCATAATTTGATGGTCGTTGAGCACGCGGGGGGTCGCTGAGCGCGCCTTGTTGTGTGCAGAAAAATGTTTATTGATAATGAAACATGATGTTTGGGCAAGATGATGGACAATTCAAATGTGTTAGATTATTGTGATATGCTTTATAATTGAGGTTGGTGGATAATCTTAATTGCATATGTTGTTGGTTAAATTGCACATGCATTCATGGGGAGTTGGAACTCCAGTATTAGTGGCTTGATCCTTGAATAGAAATAGTAGCGGTGAAACTTTGGGTTCACAATGTGCTTGAGCCTATATGAAGAAAGAAGCGGTGGACTATATGTTCACATTGGTGGCTTTGGTCTTGCCCGGATCGGAAGCGTGACTTTGATTCTAAGTTATTGAATCGGAAGTGAGGTGAGCTTAATATTCACGATGGTACCACATGCATGAGTCACATTACATTAATGTCTCATGTGTGATTCAAGAATGTTTGTTGTATGTTGGAATTTGTGGTAATTGATCATGTGGATTATTTGATTGGTTGTGTTGGTGACTTTTATGTCGTAAGTGATAAATGTGAATATGTTATACTTGGAATATTTGTATAATGACATTTATTGCTAATTGGATTGTGAAACCTTACTTTATGGAATATCACTTGAAGTATGGAGAATTTGTTATGGATGTTGTTTCTATATTACTTCTAATTTATATACATTCCGATAATGATGTGAATTCTCACCTTTCTGTTGTCATGTTGCCTCTATGTGGGTAACGTGCAGGTTCCGAGGATAGCGGTGCTTCGCACGAGACTAGTTGAGGGATTTATCTAATTATCCTTATATTAGGTAGTGAGTCATTGCTCTGGTCATGTAACACGGAAGATTTTCATTTGATTTCATGTTATGACTTAATTGAGAAATATTTGTTATTATTCTCTTTTATCTGGATATGTATGAGATGATGAGATGTTTGACCTTGGTGCCTAGTATTTGTGACATGATTAGTAGTATGATATATCAATCATTATTATTTTGTTGTTGAATTAATTATTCCGCTGTGAAATGCATGTTTTATTAAAGTATGAAATTCAAATATGTGTTATGATGTATGACCAGGTGCATGATATGTTGTTTTGTTAGTTTTCTATTTGTGTGACAAATAACATGTGACACCATGTATGTGTGTATTATATTTTTCTATGATTTATGCCATGTTTATTTGGGGTTAGAAAAAGGGTGTTACATTAGTGGTATCAGAACAATGGTCAGTTAGTTGGCCAGATTATTAATGTATTTATTCCCTGTTGTATTCAATATATGTGTGAAACACTATCGATACTTGTGTGTTTTTCTTACCGCTTGTTTGCAGGAGTGAGTTTGAAACAAGTGGGGGAGAAGCTTTTGGTTCTCTGAATTATTCAGTGATGGAGCGTTCGTTCGGTGTTCTGTTGATTGCAAGAGTGTGGATTTGAGTACAGATAAAGGACGTTAGGGTAGTTGAGTAATGATGGTTTATGCCACCATTAAGGTTGTCGGCTACCTATTGATAAATTAAGGAACTAATCACCCATAATCTCTTGTTGATTGTAGACGAGATCGTATTAGTCGGAATACAATCATTTTTTTATTAATTATTTTGATAAGATGGTTATCTTTCTTGATTCTGGTGTTGAAAAGGATTTGTTTTTATCTGCTAAGCAAGTGGATGAATCTTTGAAAGATGGTGTTGTGTTGTTTTCTTTGTTGGAAACGTTGGATCTCAATGAGAAATTAACTATGGGTGAATTTTCTATTGTTAGTGATTTTCCTGAGGTATTTCTTGAAGATGTAAGTGATTTGCCGCCAGAGTACGAGGTGGAGTTTTCGATTAATTTAGTTCCTGGAACTAGTCTCGTTTCGATGGCTCCATATCAGATGTTTGCTTCTGAGTTGAAAGAGTTCAAGATTCAACTTGAGGATTTGCTTGAGAAAAGGTTTATTCGTCCGAGTGTATATCCGTGGGGTGCACCTGTTTTATTGGTTAAGAAGAATGAATGTTCTATGAGGTTGTGCGTTGATTATAGAAAACTGAACAAGGTGACTATTAAGAAAAAGTATCCACTTTCGAGGATTGATGATTTGATGGATAAGTTGGTTGGTGCTTGTGTTTTCAGTAAGATTGATTTGAGGTCTGGTTATCATCAGATTCGTGTGAAAGTTGAGGATATTCAGAAGACTGCTTTTAGGACAAGGTATGGTCACTATGAGTATTCTGTAATTCCGTTCAGTGTGAATAATTCTCCTGGTGTATTTATGGAATATATGAGTAGGATTTTTCATGAGTATCTGGATCAATTTGTTGTTGTGTTCATTGATGATATTCTAATTTATTCCAAAAGTGAAGAAGATCATGCTGAGCATTTCAAGATTGTGTTATTTGTGCTGAAAGAGAAGAAGTTGTATGCTAAGTTTTCTAAGTATGAGTTTTGGTTGAAGGAAGTAAGTTTCCTTGGGCATGTGATTTCGAGTGGTGGTATTTCTGTGGATCCGTCTAAGGTTGAGGCTGGATCTCAATGAGAGGCTTCGAAATCTGTTTATGAGATTAGAAGTTTTCTTGGTTTGGCTGGTTATTATCGTAAGTTTATTGAAGGATTTTATAAGTTGGCATTAACTTTGACGCAGTTGACTAGGAAAGGTCAAGCTTTTGTTTGGACTTTGCAGTGTGAAGCTAACTTTCAAGAGTTTAAGAGAAGGTTGACGATCGCTCCTATTTTGATTTTGCCTAATCCGGCAGATCCATTTGTGGTGTATTGTGATAATTCTTTGATGGGATTGGGAGGTGTGTTAATGCAGAATAAGAAAGTGGTAGCTTATGCTTCGAGGAAACTTAAAGTTCATGATAGGAATTATCCGACGCATGATTTAAAGTTGGCCGCAGTTGTGTTTGTTTTGAAGATTTGGAGGCATTATTTGTTTGGTTCGAGATTTGAGGTGTATAGCGATCATAAGAGTTTGAAGTATCTGTTTGATCAGAAAGAGTTGAATATGAGGCAGATAAGATGGTTGGAATTCTTGAACGATTATGATTTTGGTTTGAATTATCATCCGGGTAAAGTGAATGTTGTGGCTGATGCTTTGAGTAGGAAGTCTTTGCATATGTCGATGTTGATGGTGCGAGAATTAGATTTGCTTGAACAATTTCGAGATCTGAGTTTGGTTTGTAAATCAACGTCTTCTTGTGTTAAGATTGGTATATTGAAGCTTACTAGTGGTATTTTGGATGAGATTCGAGAAGGTCAGAAATTTGATTTGGTTTTGGTGGATAAGTTATCGTTGATCAATCAAGGCCGAGGTGGTGATTTTAGGATTAATGAGAATGGTATCATGAGTTGTCGTGATAGGGTTTGCATTCCTGATGTTGGTGATCTGAGAAAGAGAATTCTTGATGAAAGACATCGTAGTGGTTTGAGTATTCATCCTGGTGCTACTAAGATATATCAAGATTTGAGGAAGTTATTTTGGTGGTCTGGTATGAAGAAAGATATTGCAGAGTTTGTGTATTCTTGCTTGATCTGTCAGAAGTCTAAGATTGAACATCAGAAACCGTCTGGTTTGTTGCAGCCATTATCCATTCATGAGTGGAAGTGGGATAACATTTCTATGGATTTTGTTTCTAGATTTCCGAGGACTCCGAGTAGTCATGATGTTGTTTGGGTTATTGTGGATAGATTGACAAAATATGCTCACTTTATTCCAATTTTGATGGATTATCCTATAGAAAAGTTTGCTAAGTTGTATATTGAGAAAGTTGTGAGTTTGCATGGTGTTCCGTCTAGTATTGTTTTTGATAGAGATCCGAGGTTTACTTTGTATTTCTGGGAAGGTTTGCAAGAGGCTTTGGGTAACAAGTTGCGTTTGAGTTCGGCGTATCATCCATAAACTGATGGTCAGACTGAAAAGAAGATTCAATCATTGGAAGATCTTTTGAGAGCTTGTGTTTTAGAGCATGGAGGTGCTTGGGATAATTATTTGTCTTTGATTGAGTTTACCTATAACAATAGTTTTCATTCGAGTATTGGAATGGCTCCGTTTGAGGCTTTGTATGGGAAAAGGGGTATGACGCCTTTGTGTTGGTATGAATCCGGTGAGAGTGTTGTGGTTGGACCTGAGATAGTTCAACAAACTATAAATAAGATTAAGATGATTCGGGAAAAGATGAAGATTGCCCAGATTCGTCAACAGAGTTATCGTGATAAGAGAAGAAAGGATCTTAGCTTTGAGAAAGGGGATCATATGTTTTTGAGAGTTATGCTTGTAACTGGTGTTGGTAGAGCTTTGAAGTCACGTAAATTGACTCCGCGTTTTATTGGTCCTTATCAGATTACTGAGAAAGTAGGTGAAGTGGCTTATCAAATTTATTTTTCGCCGTCACTTGCTAATCTTCATGACGTATTCCATGTATCTCAATTGAGGAAATATATGGTGGATATGTCTCATGTTGTTCTGTTAGATCATGTGCAAGTAAGAGATAATTTGACGGTTGAGACTTCACCGATGTGTAATGAGGATCGAAGAGTTAAGCAACTCCGAGTGTAGGATATCGCTTTGGTGAAAGTGGTTTGGGGAGGTCCCTCTAATGGTAATGTGACTTGGGATCTTGAAAAGCAAATGAAGGATTCGTATCCTGAGATGTTCGCTTGAGGTAATTTTCGAGGGTGAAAATCTTTTAAGTGGGGGAGAGTTGTAACATCCCGATTTTAATAGTTATTTATTAATTATTATTATTATTTATTATATTATATGATAATTAATTCAATTGAGTGATATGATAATTAAACAATTTTCTCATTCTTACACTTAAGTTTTCAGTTTGAGTCTACTTAAATCTCTTATACCATTATCACGCCATCTTCATCACTTACATCTTGTCTCTTATTCTCTAATCTCCACTCTCTTATATTATTTCTTTTTCCCTTCTCATTTTTCTGCAAATATTCTCTCTTTCAATTTCGTTTTATCGCACATCTTTATCTCTAATCTCTCATCTCTTATGTTCTTTGTTTTTCATTTTCACTAAGCTCGCATCTCTTCTATCATTTTTTGTTTGATTATAATATTTTTGATATTGTTTTATGTTATTATTTTATGTTTATTATTTCACTTTTGTCTAATCTAATTTCTACATATTAAATGAGAAGTTGTTGTCCAAATATGATGAACTTTGATGTTATTTGGTAGTGTATGAATGACCAAATACAAAGTTATATTGTCATCTATATGTGTATGTATGTCTCAACAAAATATTTGTAAAAAACTGAACCAACCGCACCGAACCAAACCGCATTTGTTCAGTTTGGTTTTTTTTTTCTAAAAGCCAACCAAACCAAACCAAACTGCACATCTTTTCTCTCGCGGTTCGGATGATTTTTTGCGTCAAAACCGTCCAAACCGCACCGCGAACACTCCTAGCTAGTGTTGTCATTTGGTGGAAAATAGGAGAAATAAGAGAAGAGGAGAGGAGAAGAAAATAAGAAACTCTAAGAAGAGAATCTTTAAGAGGTACGGGGGAGAATCTTCATTATTGTTTGATTGTATGTTCTTGGGTAGTGATTAGTAACATGCTATAGGATTGGGTATATCAATTTATTGGTTTCGTTCACTCAAATTGGATTGGGAAAATTGGGATTTTGATGAAGAAAATTAGATTTGACGTTATGATTAGGTTACCCATGATGTATACATGTTAGATGATGTTTAATTGATGATAAATAAGCATTAGAATTGATTTTGGGAAGGAAATTTGTGGTTGGAACTGAGTTGTCCGTAGCAGAATTTTTCAACATAATTTGATGGTCGCGAGCAGGGGTCAGCCTGCTTTGTCGTAAAAATAAGTTCTTTAATTATGCATGAATGGTTTAGGGGATTGCTTGCTTATGATTTATCATTAATTTATATGAATTATAATAATTGTTTTGATGAGTTTTGGATTGTTTTTGGATGCGATTTCGATGAATACATGCTACTTGAATTAGTGTATGTATGTTATTTTTTTTGATGAATTGTTGAGAATAACATGTGTTGGCTTGTATGCTATGTGTTATTTGTGATGTGTGATGATAGTAAATACTATGTGTATTGTTTTTTGATAATGAAACATGATGTTTGTGCAAAATGATGGATAATTCAAATGTGTTAGATTATTGTGATATGCTTGATAATTGAGGTTGGTGGATAATCTTAATTGCATATGTTGTTGGTTAAATTTCACATGCATTCATGGAGAGTTGGAACTTCGATATTGGTGGCTTAATCCTTGAATGAAAATAGTAGCGGTGAAACTTTGGATTCACAATGTGCTTGAGCCTATATGGAAAAAGAAGTAGTAGACTATATTCACATTGGTGGCTTTGGTCTTGTCCGGATCAAAAGCGTGACTTTGATTCTAAGTTATTGAATTGGAAGCGATGTGAGCTTGATATTCACGATGGTACCACATGCATGAGTCACATTGCATTAACGTCTAATGTGTCATTCAAGAATGTGTGTTGTATATTGGAATTTATGGTAATTGATCATGTGGATTATTTGATTGATTGTGTTGGCGACTTTTATGTCGTAAGTGATAAATGTGAATATGTTATACTTGGAATATTTGTATAATGACATTCATTGCTAATTGGATTGTGAAGCCTTACTTTATGGAATATCACTTGAAGTGTGAAGAATTTGTTGTGGATGTTGTTTCTATATTACTTCTAATTTATATACATTCCGATAATGATGAGAACTCCCACCCTTCTGTTGTGATGTTGTCTTTGTGTGGGTAACGTGCAGGTTCCGAGGATAGCGATGCTTCACACGAGACTAGTTGAGGGGTTTATCTAGTTATCCTTATACTAGGTAGTGAGTCATTGCACTGGTCATGTAACACAGAGGATTTTCATTTGATTTCATGTTATGACTTAATTGAGAAATATTTGTTATTATTCTCTTTTATCTGAATATGTATGAGATGATGAGATGTTTGGCCTTGGTGCCTAGTATTTGTGACATGATTGGTAGTATGAGATATCAATCATTATTATTTTGTTGTTGAATTAATGATTCCGCTGTGAAATGCATGTTTTATTGAAGCATGAAATTCAAATTTGTGTTATGATGTATGACCAGGTGCATGCTATATTGTTTTGTTGGTTTTCCATTTGTGTGAAAAATAACATGTGACATCCTGTATGTGTGCATTCTATTTTACTCTGATTTATGCCATATTTATTTGGGGTTAGAAAAGGGGTGTTACAGTTAATACATATTTACCCCTTGCCATATGGGGCCTTTTTGAAAATCCCTCGTAAAAAAAAATCACATGGATTCCCCTAACATTTGAAAAAAGTCACTCTTAAAACCTTTGTCAGGCCAAGTCACAAAAAATGCATATATGTTAATGTTTTTCAGATTTTTCTACTAATTTTTATTTCCACATGTGTTTAATTAATTTACTTTGACAATTATACCCTTAGGTTAGAAACAAAACAACTTCATATAGAACAATTGTGTTGGGTGGAACCCCTAATCCTCCTCTTCTTCTTCTCACCATGCTTTATCATTTTCACGTGACCCATATATACCCATCTGTAATTCATCTTCCTTGTTCGTCGGTTTTCCTCAATGGAAACTCTGGTTGTTCACAGTCAAGCATGTCCAACATAGATTCAAATGACATAAGAACTCCTAAATATTGTCAGAATCTCCCATATGAAGTTGTTTGTTTCAAAATCGGTTGCAAACTCCAGTAGGAAGTATTGGAAGTGTAAGTTTTGGGATAAAGAAGATGATTGTGAGTTATTTATTTGGCATGATGATTTTTTTTGGTGAAACAGAAGCAATTATAGATGGAGAAGTGTTGGAGATTTTGAAGCAAATGGACAAAGAAATTGCGAGAAAGATGGAGGAACTGAAGAATGAGGTTGAAGGCTTAAGGAAAAAGATGAATTTTATGATATTTGTTATTTTTTGTAGTTGGTTGCTCTTTGTTATAGGATCATGTAATAGACAATAAGTTTTGGTTACGTTTTAAATTAATGGAAGATGTTGTGCAATGTATTTATGTTATATCAATGAAAGATGTTTACTTTGTGTTATATCAATGTATTCTGTTGTATTTGCCAAGTTTTACTTTGTGTTATATCAATGTATTCTTCTGTATTTGCCAAGTTTTAATTTGTGTTATATCAATGTATTCTATTGTAATGGAAAATAATTTGTAATGTGATGCTTTGAAGTTGTTATTTTGCCAAGTTTTGAAGTAATGGAAAATGATTTGAAATGTGATATAATGGATACATAAATTTGTCATACAAGATGAGTCATACATAATTTTTTCATACAAAATGAGTCATAATTTTTTATACAAAATGAGTTTCAAAAGGGCACATTATGTGCATAACAGACCATTGACACAGTAAACAAACATAGTTGTTCCATGACAGGATATAGCATACAAGCAAACTTGTTCCAAAACAGGACAAAATAAACATAGTTATTACATAGTGAAATTCTATCTACTGAGTCATTCTCCTATAAATATCTCCCTATTCTCTTTGTCCCTTCACAATATCCTCTTCTTCTTCATCAATAACCATTGGTGCATCTAATTTTGAACTAGACCCATCACATTATTTAGATAGGATAGGGCAACAATATCAAATAGGACATACATAAACAAACTAACTAACAACTTATAATAACATTTGTTACCTTTTGTTGATCTAAGATAAACACATACTTCCTGTCAACCCTAATGTCTTCCATTAGTAACTGCATAAATCATTTCCAACTTACTTTAGTTTCAGTCTCCACTACCCCAAAAGTCAAAGGATAGTACTGGTCATTTGGATCCCTAGCAACAACAACCAGAAGATGACCCACATACTGTGTCTTAAGGTGACACTCATCTACTACAATAAAGGGCCTACATGCCTTGGTGAAACCTTTCTTGCGCCATCAAAGCAAAAATAAAATCGGCCAAACCTATGAGGGATAGTTGGTATTGGCCTCTCAGTGTTCACCTTTATTGTATTCCCATTGCATTGCTTCTTCACTTCAGTTGCACACCTCAAAAGCATGTTACATTGTTCTTTTGCATCTCCTTCAATAATTTCATCTCCTATGACTCTAGTTCTCCAAGCCTTCCCTTTAGTTATACCCACAGAATGTTTCTGCCTAAGTTCAGACATTATATTAGACACCTTTACTTTTCCTTGTGACTTCCTATTTTCAACAACCGGCTTAGATACCCACTTTGCATTAACAGACTTGTTATTTAATACCCTTGCACATGTATGTGACCCCACCATTGTTTTCAATTGATAAGTGTGTCTATCACACACTTTACTACACAAAGCTAAAAAACTGCATTTACCCTTGCACTCTACCCTAACCCTATAACTCTCATTCTTGAAAAATATTACCTCTCTTCCATTTAATATTGACCACTCCCTAATAGCATCTTTAAACTCAGACAAAGAATTAAATTTCATACCTAGTTTGAATTGAAAGTCTTTGTTGAGCAGCTCACATATAAACTCCTCATACTTAAACTTGACCCTTTTTCCATCATTGTCACTTTCATCAGGGTCAGAGCTTTCCAGTTCTTCACTATCATAATGCACCTATTTACTTCCCACATTAATCCTCCTTGAGCTAGACCCCATAACACTTTTAGGAACCAATACATTCACCTTGGGTGACTTGTCCATGTCTTCCATCTTTTTAGGACCTTTGAATGCCACTCTCTTGAATCTAAAAGACTTCCCATTAATATGAACCATACTACCTGGTTATGATATATCTACTTCAACTAGAACGAATTCTTCATCATCTACTTCAAAAGCTCTTTCTTCTTCACTATCATTGAACTTTATGCCTCCATCATCATCGGAGTTGTCATCATCACTACAGTCACTAAACTGATCAATATCAGGCTTCGACACTCTACTATTCATGTCCTTAACACCATGTTCAACTCATATATGCATATCTACATTATCACTTATATAGTGATTAGCAAGCTCTCTAGCTTGTACATCATCAATGACTTGGGTAAACTCTTCATCCCTTCCTGGAATCTTTCTCCAAAGCCCGAACTATTCATACCCCCAATCTTTCACCAAGCTTACTTCTTCGAAGTAACTCCACTTCTCAGAGTCTTGTCCTCCACAAGGTTTCACTAATTCCCCTGTAAAACATATGCTTATCTTGCACAAGTTCCCCTATGGTGGAAGACAACAGTGAATAACCCCATTTTCTACAAAGACACAATAACCCATTAATAAATTAACGTAAAAAAATGGCATGCAAGGTGGGACCAGGTAAAGATATGGGCCAGGCAAATTTTACAAATTATATGCACCACTAAAGTTACTGAAAACCATAGCCTCTTTAGTTTAGCAATAAACTTGTCTTTGTCGTTGTCGCACCAAGAAGTTGCAACCAGTTATCTTCGCAACAACACGAATCAAATGGATGAATCAACGATGATGAATGACATTTGAAGATTTTGAAAATTAGATTTAACAACGATGTGGGTATGGAGATTTTGGAATTAGGTTTTGCCAATGAATATAAGGGTATAACTGTCCAAGTAAAATAATTAAACACATGTGAAAATAAAAATTAATGAAAACATAAAAAAAAGCATTGATACATAGACATTTTTTATGAAAAATTTTAAGAATGAATTTTTTAAATATTGGGGAATCCATGTGACCTTTTTTTACAGAATTTTTTCAAAAAAGCTCCATATGACAGAGGGTAAATAGACCCTATTATAAATATTTGATCACTAACACATTAATCTTATTTGTTATCTTGATTAGATCTATTTTTGCTATTTCCTCGAGACATCAATCGTTATTTGTTATCTTGACTAGATTTATTTTTGTTATTTCTTCAAGACATCAGATGAATCGCAACATATTTATGGTGTGTTTGGTTTGGCTTTTCAGCCACCAAACACTCATCTAAATACCATTTCACCGTGATTTATATAAGCTACAAAAGGTAGCTTCTTGGTGCAAACGCAAAAACTTATCGTGATTTTGGAAAAAGCCACCTAAACCAAACACACTAATAGTTGAACTCACCGTAAAAGTAATTAATTTGTCTCTTCCATGATGTTGTTTATATGTAATTAATGTTTTAATTTATGTTAATGTATTATTTCTTTCATGTTTATATTTAATTAATTTTTTAATTTATGTTAATGTATAATTGGTGTTGTTGGTGTATTATGTTGTTAGATTTAATTTAATACATTTTTATGCTTCATTATTTTTGTTTATTGAATTCACATACAAATACTAAAAGCTAAAAACTTCAAAAACACAATACAGATTCTAGAATCAAAGAAAACAGTTTTGAGTTATCAAATCAGATATGAGAAGATTGGAGTAGGAGTGAAAAGGAGAATTTCACTTAAAACATTGCTAAAACAATTCTGTTGGCTTAAACAAAATGAACTAAAAAAGCTTTGGGTTTATTAATGCTGTCAATCAACGGGCGTAACACGGGTGCTGTGCAACAAAGCAAGCTTGGGGTTTATCTAACGCTGACGTGCTTTTACTATAAACAAGAAATCAAGAACTCCCTCTCTCAGACAATCACTATGTACTTGAAAATGGTGAGATGGGAGAAAGAAATCTCAATCTGATTCATTAACTAAAAGCATCTTGGAAAAGTGTACACTTTTCTTGTTTTTGTGGGTTTGGTAGTTTACACGAGCCTACAAAAAGTATATACTCTTTCACAATTATACAGTTGGTCTTCATGTGAAAGAAACTTGGTATTTGCAAATCTTTGTTTCGGGATATTATTGCGGCTATCAATCAAAACCTTATTCTTTTGACAAGCACTTTCTACAAGCAACTTTCTTGTTTGCTAAGACAATGTTCCGGGTCAAAAGATATATTACTTGCTAAAACATAATTTAACTGCGACAAAATATTAAACTTGCTTGCAAAAAGCAGTGAAATGAAGATAGAAGTTGCAGTGATTAATTGAAACAGAATCCCCTCCAGTCACAACATTAATGATTGTTAGGGTAGAAGCATAAGGTGCCTCAAATGTTCTTAGACCATTTAACAATAGGCAATGGGTTAAGCTATTGTAAGAATTATGCTTTCAAGAAGATGGTTAAATTTATGAAGTAAAGTTTAGAAGGGCACTATCATGTAAGGGATGACAAAAAAAAAACCGTACCCGTGGATACCCGCAGATAAAACTCGTCACAAGCACGAGTATGATGGTTTAAATGAGTATCCACGGATAAAATAAACGGATATTTAATTACCCGTTTACTTACAGGTACATATATGGATTTGATAGTACCCGTATCCACAGGTATCCGTTAATAATTAAAAAATACTTAAATATTAATTTATTTGATCAAAATAATAGTTATTATCATTATTATTTTGTTAAATATGATATTATTATTACTATTATAATTATTATTTTGATAAAAGAAGAAATAAAATGAATGTAATTTATTTTTGTTATTATTTATTATGTGTTAAATTTAAAAATATTTTTTTGTCTTTAAAAAAATTATAAAATTAGTTATTTAAATATATATATTTTTTAAAAATATATAATTAAATAATAGTATCCATGGATACCCGCGAATATCTCAAAGTTCACGGATACTCATCTAACGGATACCCGCACGGGTATGGAGCGGGTACGGGTTATCATATTTACTAAACGGGACAGATAGCGGAAGAGTATTACCCGTGTCCATGGGTACCCATTGCCATACCATGTATCAGCCAACAGAAATCTTACACAGACTAGTCAAATCTATTACACAATCAATTGTGCCAAGAAAATCTCATATAGATTAGTCAACTCAAATCTAATACAGAATCATGTATGCCAAGCAAGTTTAAGTAACATGCCTGTTCTTAACATTGCCGAAAAAATAAACGAGTAAAACCCAAAGCTAAAATTTGTATCTCTCAAATTTCAGATCCAGCTTAAGTTCCCGCAGATTATTTGAAATATCAAAATCAGATGTGGTGTGAAAATGAACATCAGCATAGCGAAAGGGGAAGCTCAATATGCAATGTGCCTCCATAAAACAGGTTGACATAAAGTTGCTTAGAAGACAAAGAATCTAAACCCAACACTAACAACATGTTGACCAATGACCATTTAACAAGATTCGGTAGGTTTGTATCAAATTATCAGAAAGTTTGAGACCCAAATATATTTCCAAACCCAAGTATAGAAGATGTATCATAAATTGTTATTTGTTGCTATGGCATATAATTCTTCACCAAGAGAGCAAATTTGAGCTTGCGAATACCACACCCAGGATAACTAACAGCCAAAATTATGCTACCCACTTTTTTTTCACTGTCAGTGCCAAGTAGGATGTACAGATGCCCTTGTTTTTATGACTTTGTTTGGAATTTTGGAGGGAATGGAGGACTTTGAAGGGAGAATAGTAATAGGGAAAAAAAGAGAAATCTTATAACTTTATTGAGTGTTTCTTAATAGAATGATATATGAATGTTTGTGACTAATATATTTTTAGCATTTAGATAATTATAATAACATAGATTGAATTTGAATAATTTATCTAAGCCATCAAAAATCCTCCAAAGTCATTCTACAACACAATTTTGAATTCCCTCATATTAGGGGGATTTTGGATTATGAAAAAAAATAAACCCCCAAAGTCTCCCCTTTCTAACACCTTCAACTATTTTTCATCCTTCCTTTTCTTTCAAATGCTTCCCCTCCCCTCCTAAACTCCCAAACAAAGCCTATGAGTTGACTTGATTCCCAAACAAAGCCTATGAATTTACTTAGGTTAGTAGGTTGAAACTAGGAAGGTGATAGTCTTTGAAAACAAATGATTATACATCATGAGAATGCGAGAAAAGTAATAGACAATTGCAATGGGAAAATTTGTTATTTTACACCTTCCTATTTTCTATCTACTCAGAAATACTAAGAGTGAAAAAGGAGAACTTGGATTATCAAACCCGTTGGCCAAAGTCTGAGCACCAAAGAGCAAACATGAACTTTAAAAACATGTCAACCAAGTGCAGGCATGACCATGCAAATTAACACAGTCCACTGTACTAGGCCATATAAGTGGACGAGTAATTTGAGTATTGAACCAAAATTAACAAAGATTTTCATCAAAAAAATCACATTTTGACTTGTGATTTAGGAGAAGTAAGATGCTCCAAAGTCAAATAGTAAATTCTAAAGTAAAGTCGTAAGTGGGTCATATATTTTTGTGATAAGCTAATTAATAGCTAATAGAGATCTATGGATTTATCAAAACAAACTCCCTTGATTTTGTCATCCATATATATATACCCTGCACTTCACATAAGCCGAATCCTAGAGATTAATGGCAACATCTCTTATACACTTCAATAAAACTACAAGTTTCTGCACCACTCTGAAGCACAATTTTAAAGCATGGGTATTTCTAAAATAGTGTAGTACTCAGACGCACTTGTGATACTTACTTTTTCATTATTCTATTTCAAGTAAACTTGTGGTTTTTTCATATATTAATATAATACCTTGATGTATTTGAGTTTCTTTCTTATGATAACTTAACACAATTTTTTACTTTTTAAGCTTTTACTGTAATATTCTGTTGTGAATTGAACAGTTTAATACCGTATCCGTATTGGGTACTGTACCCATACCCGTGCATCATATCTGCACGACAAATTTTAAGGGAACCAACTTACAGCATAAGTCCAGAAAAATGAAATGCAACATGGTCCAATTACGACTAATAACACATCCAAATAAAATGGAAGTGCTAAGTGGCTCAATTTTTGGAAGCCACTTATTAGAGATCTATGGATGTATCAAAAACAACTCTCTTGATTTTCTCATTCATCACTACACCCTGCAGCTAAGACAAGCTGAATCCTAAAGATTAATGGCTATATCTCTCACGCACTTACACACAAATACAAGTGCATGCATATTTAATTTTAAGGAAGCATCTTAGGACAGCTATACCAATCAACTTAACGGCATAAAATCCGAAAATGAATGCAACATAATCCAATTACCACTAACCATAACACATCCAAACATAAAGTACTCCAGGATTATAATTTTTGTTTCATACTCAAATTCTAGCTCAAATCCGAGCCACTGCCACAACAAGGCAATGACAAGCTACATTTAAAGTTCTAACATAATATAAGACATCATTTTTCAGTAAGTTTTCAGATTTCACAAATGAATGCATAGTTTCACATACCCAAAATTCTAAATTTCCGAGGAAAAGGAGTGAAATAAACCGCGCCAAACCTCAAAAGTTCCAGTTAGAGGGCCAATATCCATGAATCCCATATCCAGTCTTCCAATTATCCAAAAACACAACCTGTTTCACAGCCAAAAAACAAAACAACAGAGCGAAAATCATAACCACCCTCTGCACCTTAACACTCTTGACCTTAACAAGGCCATGGCTCATAAACGCCAAAAGCAAACCCACAAGAGTATACAAGAATCCAACAGTAAAACCCTCAGCACCAAGCTGCATTCCAGATCCCTGATAGAAAAACACAAGCTTCGAAGGATCGTTACGATCCACAAGAAACATAGGCATCTTCCTTATAATATTATGCATTGCACCAGAAACACTGAAAAAGTAAACAAAAACAGAACCCGCCAACCAAACCCTAGGGTCATGCAATAGGGTTTCACCAGTAAGAACCTTCTTAACGAAATAAGATAGCCAGATCAAGAATCCAACAGCAATGAGAATGATTTTGTTTCTAGAGAGGAGAGGAGGTCGATGAATTGTACCGACGGATAACTTTGTTTTAGCTTCGACGAATTCGGCCATCGATTCGGCGAGCCGAGAGTAATCTCCCTGATCCATGTGATCGGAATCCTTGAGTCCGTGATTGGGACTTACGAGACGGATGTGAGGAAGGGAATTGACGCCGAATTGGGAGAAACTGAGTTGCGACTCTTTGAATTCGATTTCGCAGAAGAAGAGTTTTGTAAGAGAGGAATGGTTAGCATTGTTGGTGATGAAAGAAGAAGCGACGATGGAGAATTCTTTGTGAAGCTCGGTGAGACGGAGTTCGGATTTGTCGCGGAGTTGTGCGGCGTCGAAGAAGATGAGGAGGGAGTAGGGTCTGGGGGTTTTGACGGAGGTGATGAAACGGGCGATGGATTGGTCGTTGAGGTGGATGATTCCGGAAGTGGATCGGGATTGAAGTGATAGAAGCTCGGCGGTTCGGTCGTCGGTGGCGGAGCAGAGGGAGAAGATGACGGTGGTTAGGATACATAATAGGAATTGTGAGAGGTTGAGATGGGAAGCCATGGATGAATTCGTGAAGCAGAGAACTCTGCGAAGGGTTTTGATTTGGGATGGAGGAAGAGACTGAAATGAGGAAGGGAGTGTGGAATTTGGGGAAGACTTTTGACAAATCCACTTTACTCCTCCATCGGTCTCAAAATAATCTCTTTTTAATTAATTTTTTTCCTCCAAAATAATATTTATTTTTTTCAATGTAATATTAATTAATTTACTAAATATTATCTGTATTATTTTGAATTACGATAATATATAATAATTAATAATAATTAAGAATAACTTTATAAAAAAATTTACTTTTATTAATTCAATTATTTTTTTTTTAATTTGTGTCTAACAAAAATGATTTTTATTTTGAGACGAAGGGAATATGTGGTAAATGTATAATAAATTTTTTATTGTTTTTTTAGTTACATGCACAACATTCTTTCATTTCAATCAAGTGCGTAAGTATGTAGGATTGAGCATAGGGACACGAATGAGCGACGGGTAATCGAGTGCCAGCCAAGCTTAGGTATTAAGCATTGGTTGCAAAAAATATTATGTCACATAGTTCGTTAAATGGTGTCTAGGGTGGACTTAGATTCAGGTGTCATGCAAAATCCTTTGACATATCTTTCTCAAAACTTATAACTTATTGTAAGGGACCATCGTGATAACTAAGCCTGATTAAGAAATGTGATGTCGTCTCAAAATGTGTAATTGAATTTTATGACCCTACGAGCAGACCAAGAATGCTTGAGAAACCTTTTAAGATTGTATGACCAAGTCTTGAAATTTTTCTGCAATCAAGTATTGTCAATATAGGATCTATACCAAAGATATGAAGCATTGCATAAATGTGTGTAATTTAGCAGCAATGGACCAAACTAAGATTTACGGAATTATCAATAGGCTGAATTTTGAACTTCATCACAACATTGGAGAATGGCTTAGGAGGTGGAATATCATCAATGCAAGTGTGCACAGGTAATTGAGTGATGTACCACAAGGTGCAAAGGTTTAGCAGTGGTCTAGCTGCATTATGAATTGGGCCATCAAATTACGAAGGGATGCAGAGATACCTTTGATGAAAGTATTGTGGGAGGAATCACATTTGAGTAAAGCCATGTGGGAGATAGAGTCGGAGATGCAAGATTCATTCCCTCATCTTTTTGAGTAATTCCTAAATACGAGGATAATTTTAAATTAAAGGGGGGTAATGTAATACCCTAATTTCTCTAAGCTTGCCATCACCCCCTTAATGGTAAATTAATGTAGCTAATGGAGAGTTTAGAGGTTTAATTAAATCCTAGTGGGATTATTAACAATATTTATTAAATGGCAAAGGCAAAACTAACAATTTCCAATGTCACTATATAAGTCTGATTAAAGCCTTTTTTCTCATTTTCACACTAGCATTCTCTTTCTTGAGATCAAAATTAGAATTAGAAAGAAGAAATGAGAGAAAGAGGATATATATATATATATATATATATATATATATATATATAGAGAGAGAGAGAGAGATAAGTTTAGGAAGAAGAAGGGAATTCTTCACCAAGCTTCATCCAACCTAGTGTCGTGTGTGGTTTTAAGAGTTTCTTGAAGAAAAAGGCATCAAGGCAGCTTTGATTATCATTATATCATCATTATAATCTCCAATTTCATCTTTCCCAGCATCAAGTCAGAACTTACAAGTTTAGATGGGTTCTTCTAGTAGGCTTTAATTAGGGGAAATGACACCTTATAGGCCAAAAAACATGGATGAAAGGGCTCACTTTTGACGAATGCATGTTCTTGTATGTTTGTGTGTGTGCTCCTTGAGCCAAATTAGGATTTTGATCAAAAATATTTAATCTGTTCAAGATATGATCAATTAGGGTTTGAGTCTTCACTCACTTTTAATGATCTATCTATTTACAGTGATTTCTAGTAAATAACCACTAGTCTTCCAAATTAATGATTTTGGTAACTTACAAGATCAACTAGATTGATCCTAGGACATGTGTCTAAGTATTTGATGTTTGAATTAGACTTAATGTTCATATTACACTTTCTATCTAAGAACATGAATCTTAAGAACTTGAAACAAGGATTCTATTACAAATTATATAGGCTTCGATTAAAAGTAATAACAAAATACAAATTGAAACTTTAAAGATATTGACAAGTAAAGTATGGATTTGTGAGTAACTTCGAATGAAAAGACTTTAAATTGAAAAGTAAATGATTTGTAAACAAAATGTAAAAGACTTGGTAAAAAGATAAAGATTTCTGGAAAAGTATAAACTTGACTGAAATATAAAGGAATAACTTAAAACGAAATGACTGGAAATGAAATAATTATAAAGATAAAGGACTTTTAATTTAAACTGTGAAAATAACAATGGTGTTACTATATGTACATGTTTCTGCAACTCGTTTCCCTTAACACTTGGTAATTTGAGTATATAAGTTTTTGTACAATATTGAACACCCGAAATCCTAACACTAAGACTCTTATTTATACTATTTAGACCCTAACGGTCCTACTCTAACAAGGTGCCACGTTCGAAGATTGCATGTCTTCTATAATCGATGGCTTCCACGCGTCCTTCAATAGAATGACGCCTTATATTTGAATTTTGAATCTTCAACGGATTAAATCAATTCAAATCTTTTCTTTTGAATTCGAAATCTCTTCGTTGTACCTGCTCAATCCTTCATTTCAAATTTTCAAGCCTTTAACGGAACAAAGAATTCGAAGCTCTTTCTTTTCAAACGAAATATATCTTATAGACCATGGATTCCTTATTCGAATAACAACCCAAACAACATGAGGTCCATTGTTTCGAATCAAATGGCTCATCGAAATCACCAACTAACAAATTGCCCCTCAAAAATGTGTATTTCGATATATAGAGAAATACCCTTTTTTGAATCATACATGTGATTTTGATATACCTAACTCATGATGACTTTACTGTGTATGACATTACAGCCATCAATTACTTTCCTGCAAAACGTCTTTTCAGCATGCTTTCCAAACGTGCAAATTTTGCAGTTATTGTTAATCATAACTATTAAAATGTCAATTCCCAAGATTTTTGAAAAAACCACCTCTTTTCCTCTCCACCAACGAAGCTACACGTATTCCTTTTACTCCAAAGGTCAAATATATTTTTTAAACCGCCAAAACCCTTATAAAAGCAACTCAGCTTCACAAACCAGAACCTTTTCATCTTCTTCAACCTTCAAAACAATCTTCAAACTAGTACAAACTTGCTTCTTGCTGGCCCATTCTAGCTTCTTCAACTCTGGTTGAATGCCACTTTCAAATCTTCTCTTCAAACTTTTGGTACAGTTAACGAAGAAGACCCTGATATTGCTAATAAAAATATTGAGGGTACTAGGTTATTAGAAATCACTCCCAATGATGATAGAGAGGTTTTCAATACTTGTTTTACCAACTATCTGATGATATTTTCTAAGAGACACAAGTTTCTTCCTTCGATGGCTCCATTTGCCACTCAAAGTCGTGGTCCCCGCTGGTTCACTATGCCCATCGAAGAAGTTATCAAAGAAGAAGAATTTTGATACATATGGTGTGCTTTCCTAAACCCTAGGCTCATAATTTCTAGTATCACACCTGTAAGAAGCCATGTCTGTATATTGGCTTATCAACCCAATTTCGTATCGTGTCAATTCAGACTGTGCCAACTTCTACCTAAACATCTTTTCAACAAGAAACAAGAAATATGTATAGCAGGAGTACCTTACACTGTCAAAGAGGTCACACTTCTCCAGGATCGCTATGCTGGTTTTGCTGACTTCACATTGATACCCTTCGAACCTGCTTTTTACACGACCAATGATTTCTATATTTGGTGGAATTCTCATTATTCAGAAAACATGTTTAGTACCATGTAAATCCAACAACAAATGATAGAGGAATTTTCATTTGTGCAAGAGCATGTTAAGAAAGGTAGGCTCACTCATACCAAAGAAATCCAGGAATTCCAGAAATACTTTGGAACCGTCTATAATCCCACGAACCTGCATCGAACCGTTTTCGAAGCAGCACAAACTTTGGAGGAAAAATTTAAAAAACAAATTTTGAAAATCAATTTTCCTCCCAATTTAAAACCTGGAGATAGGTATAGGTGGGCTTTTAAAACTCAACCACCAAGGTTTCCCAACCTGCCTACTTCAGAGTTGTCTTTGGCCATTTTTCCTCCTTATCCAAAGTGGTTCATTTATGGGAATACTTTTCACTAATATGAAAATGATGGCAAAAAACCTGCCCAAAGGGTAATGTGGGCCAAATGTGATTTGGACAGTTTCAAAGGTCACCTTCGTTATGACTTATCAACCATGTCTCTTATATATCAGCATCGTGAAGGTGTGGAACCAAAGGATTTCGAAATTCTTTTGATTTCTTCTCATTGTATATTTCATTTTGACTAATTAACAATTCATTATTTTTTAGCTGTTGACATAAAGGTTGCGAAGAAAGAAAAGACCGCCCCTAAGGCAAGTTCCACCAACACTTCGGAAAAAAAACAACTGAAACCACCAATGATCCCATCCCAGAACAAGATGACACTCTAAAGAAGAAGAAACTGAAAAAGGTATACCTTATTTTTCTTTCTTTTCTTCGAATTCATTTTTTGACTTCTGTTAAAAAATATTTCTTGTTATCTCAGGTTAGTGGGCTTCCTCCCAAATCCCCAAATAAACGAAGACATGAGGATCCTACTACTGATGATGATGAATCAGAGAAAAATGGAGACATTGATCTCTCTCCATTCAAGTGAAAAAATAAGAATAAAATGAAGACCAAGAAGTCTGATGAAGGCTACTAACCCACCAATCAATCTGGAACTGAAATGAAAACTGTCGCTCCCAAAGCCCAATCCAAAGTTACTCAAAAAACTCAAGCTTCATAGAAGATTGTTCTGGAGCATATTGGCAGAAACGTATCAACTGAAAATCCAAAGGTAAGCCTAACACCAAATTCAAATTTTTACATATAATTCGTTTATGCTAATCATTCAATTCATATGTAGGGTGCTCAACTCACTCCCTCCGATCTTTCTGCCCATCAAGGACACATTCTGACTCCTGGCACTTCTTTGCCACAGGAGGATTCGAGTGGCACTGCCTTAAATAAAGGCACTTCGACTGCTGTTCCCCAAGTTGACACTATTGAAGTTCTTGACGAACAAGAGACTTCGCCTTCCTCGAAAGGGTCTCCACAAGCTGGCAAAAGGAGTGATGAGATTGAAAATCCTGCTGACGAACTCCCTAGTGACTCTTCTCCTAAAAGAGTTCGATTTGCTGACAATTCAGAAGAGGAGAACGAAGTTGAAACGGGTAGCCACTACTTCACAGACGGGAATGAGGAAGAGGTAGTGTAGGAAGAGAGAGCAGAAGAGACAGAAAACCCAAAACCTGCTGGCACTTTTCAAGTTAAAAACCAAGATTCTTCGCTCTTGACTGAGGAACAAAAAGAAGAACTGAAAAGAACCAATCCCATGAAATATGTGACGATGATGTTGGCACAAAGGGGTTCTCCTTTTGGAAAAATCCAATCCGAAGTTTCAAACTAAAAGAATGATGCCAAGTCTCAAATCTCTTATGATCAACTTCTTCAACAAGTGAACAAGACCATCTCCGAAGCTGATGTTTTCAAAATCTTGAAAGAGGATGCTACATCTTTCTATGTTATGAAGAAGTTACTCAGCCAAATAGACCTTGGTGCTTGCCCTCATGAAGTGAGCGAAACACTATATGATCTGTAAATTCTGCTCAATGAGATCATTAGTGGGTACAATAAAGAAAATGATGTTGATGCCAAGATTCGATCCAAACAAGAAGCTTTAGCTGCTGCTTATGATCAGACATTCAAGTTCTCTAAAGAGGCTGAAGCACTAGAGCATTCTCAAGTACAAATGAAGGACAAACATTACATTCTTGTACAATCATTCTTACTTTGGGAGTCTCAGACCGAAGAGCTTAAAAAGAAAATTGAAGACGCTAAAATCCAATAAGTTTCCCTTAAAGATATTGATGAAAAAGAACTCAAAACTCTTGTTTCGAAGAGTCTTAAACAGATGTAGCTTGCTGAGCGTATTAATGAGGAGATTAAAGCTCTCAAAGGGATTAAGATTGCCACTCAATGTAAGATGAATCTATGCGAGACAAAGTTCACCAGACTGAAGCAGAATTCTCCCTTTTGACTTTTAAAGTGTATTTCCCTGTTGATGTTTCTATTTCCAGTTTCGAATATTGTAATATTTTGAACAAAGCCATTTTGGCAGTTTGTTATTTTGGTACCATCTTGGCTTAATATTTATTTTAATTTTATTATTCTGATACGATTCAAATTTCTTGCAAGCATGGCTTGTACCTTTTCAAGTATTTCCCATTTACTTTCAAGATTCTTCGATCTTCAGCTAGTTCCTCTATTTCATAATGCTTATTTGAAAATGTTTGTAGAATACGAAAGGGTTCCTCCCAATGTGGTGACCATTTCCCTAATGACTTATTCTTTTTATCCATTGGTAGTATAACTTTCCAAACTAAGTCATTAATTGAAAATAACTTACCTTTGACTCTTTTGTTGCAAGCTCTGGCTACTCTCTCTTTTGGTCTTCTCAAAACTTCTAAAGCGTGTAGCCTCGTTTCTTCTACGTCTACCAATTCGTTCATCATCATTTCCCAATAATGCTCAGAAGGAATTTCGCTCTGCCTTTGAATTCTTATTAATTTGTATTTCGACTGGCAAGATTGCATCATGTCCAAATGTAAGTTGAAATGGGGTAGTATTTGTGCTTCTTTGGGAGATGTTCGACATGCCCACAAAGCTTGATCCAAAGTCTTGTGCCAATTTTTTGGCTTTCATCCTACATGTTTCTTTATCAAACTTATTATTACTTTGTTGGCTGCCTCAACTTGACCATTTGCTTGAGCATAATATGGTGTAGATGTCAGCGACTTAAAACCCATTTCTTTCGCGATTTATTGCATCTTTCGTCCTGTAAAAATTGATCCTTGTTCTGTTGTAATACTCTCTGGTATTCAGAATCTGTAAATTATTTGCTTTTCGATAAATTCAATGATAGTTTCCTAATCAACATTTACCAAAAGTATTGCTTCGACCCATTTTGTAAAGTAATCTATACCTGCTAAGATATAATTTTGTCCTTTGGATGAAGTTGGTCGAATCTCTCTAATTAAATCTAATGCCCAACCCCTAAAGGGCCAAGGCTTTATTATCGAATGCAATTCGCTTGCAGGGGCATGTTGGATGCCTGCATGAACCTGACATTCTTCACAACCCTTAACGAACTCTATGCAATCTTTGAGCATAGTGGGCCAATACATTCCATATCGAAACAATAACCATTTCATCTTATGGTCTGCTTGGTGTGCCCCACAGCGTACGCTGGATAAAGCTAAATATGCTTCGTTTTCCCCTAAACATTTAAGTAAGACCCCTTCTGGAGTTTTCTTGAATAGTTCGTTTCCTATTAAGACGTAGGATAAATCTCTATATTTAATTTTTCTTTCTGTTTCTATCGAAGGGTCTTTCAGATAATTTATTATTGGCCTTCGCCAGTCTGTATCTGCTAAAGCATTTATGGCCAATACTTCAAATTCTTCTCTATTGGCACATCCCAATTTTGAATTCTCTAAGTCTGATGGGGATAACTTAGTAGCCATTACTCTCCCTTTTAGTTCGATGAAATATTGGAGCTTTTCCTTGGATACCTTATATCCGGAGGCTATTTGAGCCAAGTCATTTTCCTCTTGATTCTTTATCCTGGGAACGTGTTTGATATTTACATATTGAAATTTCTTGAGCAGTCTGTTGGCAATCACGAAATACATGATCAAATTTTATTTATGCACTTGTAGTCTTTTGTCATTTGCTTGATCACTAACTCAGAATCTCCTTTGATTTCGACCCTGTCTTCCCCCAATTCCATCAAAGCTTCAAGTCCAGCAATGAGTGCTTCATATTCAACTTCATTATTCGAGCAAGAAGGGCCTTCTAATGTATACTTGAATTTTGTTGGAATTCCTTCAGGAGAAATTATAAGAATCCCAACTCCACTTCCTTCTTTGTGTGTTGATCCATCGAAGACTAACTTCCAAGGTTATACTTCAACATAATTTAATGTTGAATCTTCAGTCACATAGTGGTATACTATGAAATCTGAAACCACTTGACCTTTCATAGCCTTCAAAGGCTTAAAGGCTAAGGAATATTTAGTGAGCGCCAAGGCCCATTTGCCAATTCTACTATGCATAATGGGCTTTGAAAGCATATGTTTGATCACATCAAAGTGAGACGAAACATAAACTGGTTTTATATAGTATTTAAGTTTGGTACAAGAGAAATACAAGCAAATACATAACTTTTCTATAGTGCTATATCTAGTCGCTGCATTATTTAAATGGCTCTTTCGACGCCATTATCGTCTTCTTGGGCTAGCATACTACCTATAGTTACATCTGAGGTGGATATATACAATCTCATAGGTTTATCCCTAGAGGGTGGTGATAATATAGGAGGATACATCAAGTACTTTTTAATCTTTTCGAATGCTTCTTGATGCTCTTCCTCCCATTCGAAGTTTCCTTGTTTGAGACGAAGGAGAGGAGAGAAAGCTTGAGTTCGCCCACTCAGGTTAGATATGAATCTTCGTAGAAATTTTATTTTACCTAAGAGGGACTGCAACTTGTAACACCCCAATTCTACCCAACGGTTATTATAAAATCATAGTGCGGAAATTTCAACAAACATGAGGCGTTACACTTATTCAACTCGAAAACAACATTAAAATGATTTACTTCTTGACGGATACGTAACACATATAGAAATACGAACAATTTCACCATAATTAAACTTTAACAATTTAACCTTCAATAAGTAACCGCATCGGAAATCTTATCATAATTAATCAAAATGACGTAGCATCTTTGAAAACAACGGAAGATCACAAATACTAATTCAAAACCAGGATTTTAATTCAACGGAAATAATTGCATAAGCATAAACAAGACAAGGCGTTCGTCCCCCCCGAGTGCTACGTATCAGAGCGACGACACCAAAGCTACTAATCTTCTTACTCCTCATTACCTGCACGTTACCAATATAAAGGTACCGGCCAACAAAAGAAAAGGGTGAGATATCGAATAATATAAGCGAAAGTACGATAATTCATATGCTTAAGTAAAGGAACATACAACATATCTACTGTAATCAACAACATACGACATTCCACAAAAAGCAACATAAAGTGAATAACAATTTAAAATGCGACGCAATGCGACTCGACAAATGCAGATGCATGTGGATCCATTTGGAGCAAAACTCCCAACTTAAAACATGCCAGGTTATCGAGGCATTCAACAAGGCATAAGCCTTCAGCTTACAACGTGGTGCCAATCCAGGCCAACTTAGTAATGCACATGAATATGTATACTACAACGACTACAACATCAACAACAACTTAAATTAACGGCAACTTGCAATATGCATAATTCTGAATCAACTTAAACAATCAACTTCAACTTCAACAATAACCAACAACGTCAACACAAGGCAATTATAATTTAATTCATTCAACTTTATTTTTCGGCTTTTGCCACATAATTCTACGGTCTTTAGATCATCTAATTCGTACATAAACAACACGTTCCGGCTGTATAGTCAATCAAGCAACCAATGCGAATTCCAACGAAGTTTTACCGTTTTAATTAACTACCCGTATACCCGAACTGTCCCATAAAGTTTTGTTCGATTCTGACAAACTATTTTCCCCCGCTTAATTCGACCGACAGTGTTATTTTTTGCACTATTTTCAGTTTTCTGCAACATTACCAATTAGTTCTATTTGTCCTACTAATTAATCCTGCTAGTTCACTAATAATTCAGCATTTTTATGAATCGTTCTACTAATTATTCTACACTGCTGGTTACACTCTGTACTGCTAAATACTACTCTGCTGATATAGTTTTCCCTCTGCTATTAGAGTATTTTCTGCATTATGATTTATCAGCTCTCTTATTTAATTTACACTGCCTGCTAATGTTTTGCTTGCTGCTAAATACTTCACTTCTGGTTTAATTACCTGTAACTACTAGATTGACTTTTGCTATCTGTTACCTCACATTTTCCTTCTGCTATTTCTATTTCCATTAGGCTACTAGTATCATCTTCGTGAACTGACCCTTATACTACTTTCATGTAAAACAAGAAGAAACACAATTGCACAGAACCACGAGGCAAGAATTGGGACGCCCACCCCTTCCAACTGAGGCGGTCGCCTCACCCCCGAGCAGCCCAGGGAGACAGTCGTCTCCCTCTCCCAGACGGACGCCTCTCCCTTCTTTCCCACTGGAGGCGGTCGCCTCCCCTCCACCTATGCCACGCAGGGACGGTCGCCTCCCTTAGCATCGACTCAACATAAATTACACAGAAACCACGACGCAGAGCAGAGAAATAACTTGATACCAGTTTACACAAATTAGCCACACACAACGATTAATTCAACACAG
Organism: Vicia sativa; assembly: GCA_021764765.1. Classification (NCBI taxonomy): domain Eukaryota; kingdom Viridiplantae; phylum Streptophyta; class Magnoliopsida; order Fabales; family Fabaceae; genus Vicia; species Vicia sativa. The sequence continues at coordinate 74,390,368 of CM038792.1, forward strand.
GCATTAATACAATTTATTCCAACAACGAAATTTTATCGACGAAACCGGATTAACAGTATAATTGAGCAGCCCTAAACCCCGCATAAAAATTATCCTACGACCGATTATAAAACCCGAACCCCACCCCTTACCTGTGGATTGACGGGAACTCAGAATTTTGATCGGAAAAACAACAATTTATCGGACAGAAAAATCCCTCCTAGCAACCCTTGTTTCCAATTCTCTTCCTTTCTCTCCTTCTGGTTTTTCTGCTACACGGCTATGATTTTGTTCTTTTGGTTTTGCAAGCAACAATTATATCCTTGTTTTTCTAGGTCTCTTAATATATATAATACTCCTTATATAATTAGTTTTATTAAATCTTCTCTCTAAAATACTAATTTACCATACTAATTAATATTTATATTAATTCTAATAATTCTACTTGATAAAATAAGTTCCAATATTACTTTCGTTTCTCGACTAATTCGACCCGATTATTAGTTTAACAATTCTACCGACGATTTCGACTCATACACTAAATTACTCAGAAAATACCTTATATTCTTAATTAATTAATTTAAATTAATTACGGGTGTTACAACTCTCCCCCACTTAGAACAATTTCGTCCTCGAAAATTACCTGATTCGAACAACTCGGGATAAGAGTCCCGCATCTTGCTTTCCAACTCCCACGTCATGTTTTCTCCAGTAGCTCCTAACCATACAACCTTTACCAATGCAATTTCCTTTCCACGTAACGTCTTTGTCTCGTGATCTGCGATTCGCACTGGCATTGTCTCCACGGTCAAGTTGTCCCGCACTTGCACATCATCTATACGAATCTCATGTGACGGGTCAGGAATATACTTCCGGAGTTGCGACACATGGAACACATCATGCAAATTCGAAAGATTCGGCGGCAACGCCACCCTATAAGCAACTTTTCCAACTCTGGCCGATATCTAATATGGACCAATAAAACGAGGGGTAAGCTTCTTCGATTTCAATGCTCGTCCCACACCGGTTACTGGTGTAACTCTCAGAAAAACATGTTCACCTTCCTGAAATTCCAAACTTTTCCTCCGCTTGTCATGATAACTCTTTTGTCTACTCTGGGAAGCCTTCATCTTTTCACGGATAAGTTTCACCTTCTCGGTGGTTTCTCGAACTAACTCAGGTCCAAGCACCACACTTTCTCCGGTCTCATGCCAACACAACGGGGTCCTACACCTCCGACCATACAACGCTTCAAAAGGAGCCATTCCGATGCTAGAATGGTAACTATTATTATAAGTGAATTCTATCAATGGAAGGCAAGTGTCCCACGAACCTCTCTCTTCAAGAACACATGCCCGCAACAAATCTTCCAATGACTGATTCATCCTTTCTGTTTGACCATCAGTTTGAGGATGATACGCAGAGCTCAATATCAACTTAGAGCCCAACGCATTCTGTAAACTCTGCCAAAATTCGGATGTGAACCTCGGATCTCTATCCGACACAATACTTAACGGAACACCATGTAACTTAACAATCACCCTGACATAAATCTCTGCCAATTTCGGTACAGGAAAACTGATATCAATATGTCCTCGCACCGTATTTGGTAATCCCGTTATAAAATCTATCGAGATACTATCCCATTTCCACTCTGGGATTTCCAACGGTTGCAACAACCCCGCAGGCTTTTGATGCTCAACCTTCGACTTCTGACAAGTCAAACATGCATACACAAATTGCGCAACATCACGCTTCATTCCGGGCCACCAAAATAATCTCTTCAAATCTTGGTACATCTTAGTAGCTCCCGGATGAATGCTCAACGCACTTCTATGCCCTTCTTCCAGAATTAATCTTCTCAACTCTACATCATCAGGAATACAAATTCGATCACAGAATCTCAACACGCCCTGTGTATCCATATTAAACTCACTAGTTTTTGACTGATCAATTCCCACCATCGAATCTACTAATTTCGCATCCAACTTCTGTGCTTCTTTGATCATATCCAAGAATTCATTATTAATCTTCAACATTCCGAGCTTAACACTCCTCGGTGTCGTCTCACAAACAAGACTCATATCTCTAAACTGCTCAATTAATTCCAACTCTTTAACCATCATTGCTGACATGTGTAGGGTCTTTCGACTCAACGCATCAGCTACCACATTAGCCTTACCCGGATGATAATTCAAACCAAAGTCATAATCCTTCAACAATTCCAACCATCTTCGCTGCCTCATATTCAATTCCTTCTGATCGAATAAATATTTCAAACTTTTGTGGTCGCTAAACACTTCAAATCTAGAGCCATACAAATAATGCCTCCAAATTTTCAATACGAAAACAACTGCAGCAAGTTCTAAATCATGCGTAGGATAATTCTTCTCATGAATTCTCAATTGCCTTGATGCATATGCAACAACCTTTCCATCATGCATCAATACTCCACCTAATCCCATCTTAGAGGCATCACAATACACCACAAAAGGTTCTTCAGGTTTTGGTAACGTCAAAATTGGGGCCGACGTTAACCTCTTCTTCAACTCGGTAAAACTCTCTTCGCATTCTACATCCCACACAAAAGCTTTACCTTTACAAGTTAACTTCGTTAGTGGAAGTTCCAACTTGGAAAATCCTTCTATAAACCTCCTGTAATAACCAGCCAAACCCAAAAAGCTTCTAATCTCAGTTGCTGACTTCGGAGTTTCCCATTTCAGTACAGCATCTACTTTAGACGGGTCTACAGCAATGCCACTACTCGAAATGACATGGCCGAGAAAACTAACTTCTTTCAACCAGAATTCACATTTGGACAGTTTAGCATACAACTTCCTTCCCTTCAAAACCTGCAACACTGTCCTCAAATGCTCCGCATGCTCTTCATCTGACTTAGAGTAAATCAAAATATCGTCAATAAACACTACCACAAACCGATCCAGATAATTATGAAAGATGCGGTTCATATACTCCATAAATACTCTCGGCGCATTGGTAACACCGAAAGGCATCACAGAATATTCGTAGTGTCCATAACGTGTTCTGAAAGCCGTCTTCTAAATATCCTCATCTTTCACCTTAATCTGGTGATAACCTGATCGTAAATCAATCTTGCTAAACACACTTGCACCCACCAATTGATCCATCAAGTCATCAATTCTTGGAAGCGGATACTTGTTCCTAATTGTCACTTTATTTAATTGTCTGTAATCCACACAAAGTCTCATGCTTCCATCTTTCTTCTTTACTAGCAACACTGGAGCTCCCCACGGCGATACACTTGGTATGACAAACTTTTTCTCAAGTAGATCCTCCAATTGCTTCTTCAATTCTGCCAACTCAGATGCAGAAATCCTGTACGGTGCCATAGAAACAGGTCTGGTACCAGGTACAAGATCAATACCAAATTCAACTTCTCGTTCCGGCGGTGCATCAGGAATTTCATCAGGGAAAACTTCAGGAAATTCTCGCACCACCTGCAATTCATCAATTAAAGCTTGGTTCTCCACTGACATTGTTGCCATCAATGAGAACATCTCAGCTTCTTCCTTCTACAACTGTCGCAACTGCTTAGGCGACACCAAAACAGCTTCTTCCTCTTCAGCAGTTGAAAACCTCACAGACTTATTATAACAATTAATATGAACGTAGTTATGCTCTAACCAATTCATACCCAGAATTACATCCAACCCACTTAACGGCAAACAAATTAAATCAACGGAAAATTCCCTACCAAAGATTGACAGAGGACACTTCAAGCACACAAGAGAAGTAGTCACTGATCCCTTGGCTGGGACCTCAACTACCATTGTACCATTCATAGAAGATAATATAAGACCCAATCTTTTAACACAATCAGCAGCAATAAAACAATGAGTGGCACCAGTATCAATAATAGTAATTAAAGGAGTATTATTTATGAAACATGTACCTTTGATAAGTTTGTCTTCATTGCCCGACGAATCACCCGCCAAGGAAAACACCTTTCCACTAGACTGTGCCTTCTTCGGTTTCTTACACTGACTCCCAACATGTCCTTCTTCGCCACAATTAAAACATACCATCTCTTTATGCTTGCAATCAGATATTGCATGCCCCGTCTGTCCATAACGAAAACACCTCTTCACCTCAGTAGTACAGGCATTGCTCTTGTGACCAACTTGCCCACACTTGTAACAAACAATACCAGCAGTAGCACCACCTCCCCCACTAGTTCTCTGACCTGGAGAAGCTCTCTGTTTACCTCTACCAACTGGAGCATCATACGGTTTACCATGGTTCTGCTGACTCTTTCCTCTTCTATCACTGACAATCTTGTAATGAGCATTGTTGTCTTCCTCAAAAATACGACAGCTATCCACCAAATCAGGAAAAACACGGATCTTCTGGTACCCAATTGCCTTCTTGATCTTAGAACGCAAACCACTTTCGAATTTAATGCACTTTGAGAATTCAGCAGGTTCCGCGCTGTAATGAGGATAAAACTTGGCCAACTCCACAAACTTCGCAGCATACTCAATAACAGTCATATTACCCTACTTTAGTTCAAGGAATTCAATCTCTTTATTACCTCGAACATCTTCAGGATAGTATTTCCTCAGGAATTCCCTACGAAACACAGCCCAAGTGACTTCTTCACCCACAACTTCCAATCTTGCAAGCGTATCCAACCACCAATCATCAGCCTCACTAGCCAACATGTGAGTTCCATACCGAACCTTCTGCGCAGTGGTACAATTCATCACGCGAAAGATTCGCTCAATCTCCTTCAACCACTCCAGAGCACCATCAGGATCATGTTTGCCTTTGAACACCGGTGGACTCTCTCTCTGGAAGGTCGCCAAACTTTGGGATCCAACATCCCCACCAGCATTAGGTTGATTCTCCAAAGCATGAGCCATTGCTTCCAAAGCAGCAGCAATTGCAGCATCATTTCTCCCAGCCATTTCAACTAAGCACTGCAACATAAGTAGCAGTTAGATAAAGTAATTAACAATAATCTGTTAACGACACAACACTTGGTCGGACAAACCAACCTGCTCTGATACCACTAATGTAATAGCCTAATTCTACCCAACGGTTATTATAAAATCAGAGTGTGGAAATTTCAACAAACATAAGGCGTTACACTTATTCAACTCAAAAACAACATTAAAATGATTTACTTCTTGACGGATACGTAACACATATAGAAATACGAACAATTTCACCATAATTAAACTTTAACAATTTAACCTTCAATAAGTAACCGCATCGGAAATCTTATCATAATTAATCAAAATGACGTAGCATCTTTGAAAACAACGGAAGATCACAAATACTAATTCAAAACCAGGATTTTAATTCAACGGAAATAATTGCATAAGCATAAACAAGACAAGGCGTTCGTCCCCCCCGAGTGCTACGTATCAGAGCGACGACACCAAAGCTACTAATCTTCTTACTCCTCATTACCTGCACGTTACCAATATAAAGGTACCGGCCAACAAAAGAAAAGGGTGAGATATCGAATAATATAAGCGAAAGTACGATAATTTATATGCTTAAGTAAAGGAACATACAATAATATCTACTGTAATCAACAACATACGACATTCCACAGAAAGCAACGTAAAGTGAATAACAATTTAAAATGCGACACAATGCGACTCGACAAATGCAGATGCATGTGGATCCATTTGAAGCAAAACTCCCAACTTAAAACATGCCAGGTTATCGAGGCATTTAACAAGGCATAAGCCTTCAGCTTACAACGTGGTGCCTATCCAGGCCAACTTAGTAATGCACATGAATATGTATGCTACAATGACTACAACATCAACAACAACTTAAAGTAACAGCAACTTGCAATATGCATAATTCTGCATCAACTTAAACAATCAACTTCAACTTCAACAATAACCAACAACGTTAACACAAGGCAATTATAATTTAATTCATTCAACTTTATTTTTCGGCTTTTGCCACATAATTCTACATAAACAACACGTTCCGGCTGTATAGTCAATCAAGCAACCAATGTGAATTCCAACGAAGTTTTACCGTTTTAATTAACTACCCGTATACCCGAACTGTCCTGTAAAGTTTCGTTCGATTCTGACAAACTAGTTTCCCCGCTTAATTCGACCGACAGTGTTATTTTTTGCACTATTTTCAGTTTTCTGCAACATTACTAATTAGTTCTATTTGTCCTACTACTTAATCCTGCTAGTTCACTAATAATTCAGCATTTTTATGAATCGTTCTACTAATTATTCTACACTGCTGGTTATACTCTGTACTGCTAAATACTACTCTGCTGATATAGTTTTCCCTCTGCTGTTAGAGTATTTTCTGCATTATGATTTATCAGCTCTCTTATTTAATTTACACTACCTGCTAATGTTTTGCTTGCTGCTAAATACTTCACTTCTGGTTTAATTACCTGTAACTACTAGATTGACTTTTGCTATCTATTACCTCACAATTTCCTTCTGCTATTTCTATTTCCATTAGGCTACTAGTATCATCTTCATGAACTGACCCTTATACTACTTTCAGGGAAAACAAGAAAAAACACAATTGCACAGAACCACGAGGCAAGAATTGGGACGCCCACCCCTTCCAACTGAGGCGGTCGCCTCACCCCCATGCATCCCAGGGAGACGGTCGTCTCCCTCTTGTCATACCCCAATTTTTGACCTAATATACCACCTTACATTTGCATTACTGCATCACTAACAGTTCAGAACAGACTTAATCGGGTGTGGTTTCTACAGGTCAAAATTAGGGTTTCACAAAATTTTCATCTGATCAAGAGGTAATCAATTAGGGTTTGATTTCTCACTCACCTAAATTGATATATCTTAATCAAACATCAACCTCTGATCTTCAGATATCCAACTTTTCCTCATGATCTATCAAGGATCGACCAATTAGGGTTTTTGTCGAGGATAAGGAATTACTGATTTTCTGATCAATGAATGACTTTTTTGCTTGGATATTGATCTTCATATCTCTAATACAACATGTTGACCTAATTTCTGGATTCAAAACATCACAGAAGTTCACAATTTTCATCAGTCAATTTTTGGATCATCTAATGAAATTTCATCTGCACTGAAAAGTCAAACTTTGACTTTTGGTCAACTTTTTCAAGATAAAACTTTTTCCATCATCAAAATACTTCAAATGATCCATCATGATCATAAAAAATCAAGAAATTTTTAAAAGTCAACAAAAAGTCAAAATTTTCAACACTTCGAAAATTTTTCAAGTGTTAAAATTTCACATTTTTTCTTACTTTCATGACATTGTTTCACATAGTTCCATTTGGAATTAGGAAAAACTCAAAACATGAAAGTTGTAGCCCTTGAAACAAGCTTTCCAAAATGTCCAAGAACTTGCAAATCCATGGTGTCTAGCTATACTTTGGATTTGGAAACATAGAGCTCCAAAAGCCATGATTTTCAAGTTCAACCTTCAAAATTACAAGTCATTTTTGAGTTTTCTCCTTCTAGAAGTCTTGCCACCTAGCCAAGAAGGATAGAGCTGATAAAAATCAGATGGAAAGTAATTATGATGAGATAAGATCAAGTTGAATTATTAACCATGGTTTAAAGGAAGCTTCCTTTTGCATTTATTACAAAAATGACTTTCTTGCCCTCTAAGGCAAGTTGTCCAAATCCAAGCCAATCTTCTTTGCTTGCTAATCTGAAATCTTGACCTATAAATAGAGGTCATGTTTGCCATTTGAAACTACACCAAAGCTATGCCAAAACAAGCTTTCTCCTTTCTTTCTTAAATTTCAAGTAACATAGTTCAAAGTGAGAATTCTTGCAATTTCCAAAACTTGTGAAAAACCATGAGAGATTTGGTGTCTAACATGTCTTAAAATCAATATGTAATTGGTTTGTAACTTAAAATCAACATAAGAACAGCTAAAAAACAAGATTTGCATTTCAAAATTCCAAACTTGTAGAAAACTGCCTTATCATTCAAACTGATCATTGGCTCGAGCAAGTTGTGTTTTTATCATTTGAACATCATCAATATACTTCACATAAGTGATACAAACCATCACTTTTGATCTGTAACACCTCCAAGCACGGATTCGAATTTCATTTCAAGCATATGCAAGTGGACTTGGTTGGAATGATCCAGGCAATTTCAGCAAGCATCCTCACACCTTCCATGAAGTTCACCGTGCTCAAAGAATCCTTAAACAACAATCGAAACACTCTATTGAAGATTTCGATCTCAGCTTCAAGAGGTAAGAACTCAAACTTCGAACTCCTTGATTTCTCACTTCCAGTTCAAAAAAGTCTTGGCCGTTTTGTTTCTGCACCATCACTGAAGCTTAACCCTAAACCATTGCTTAATTCCATGATCACACGATTTCAATTTGATTTTTAGGAATTAGGGTTCTTCGTGTTTTCGAAATTTAATCATGTTAAACTAAAATAAATGAAATTAAACCACATCATCATGTTCTGGTTCAATTTCGATCAAGTTTGATGTTTACATCGAGCAATTTCATTGAGAAACAAAGAATCATGGTCGATTGAAGGATCGAGGAAGAAGAAGATTCGCTTTTTTCAAATTCAAACATAAAGTTTATAATATTATAACATGGTTTGAAATCAATACACGGATGTATTGCCGCCCGCCTCACTCAAAACTTTGCCTTACACGCCTTGCCCAATGGTCCGGGTTCGAGTAGCCTTGGGACCATTTTTGCCAAACTTTTTCATTTTCTCTTCATATTAATTTCAAACTTTGACTTCTTCAAAACCCAATCAAAACTCCTCATTTTGAGGTGATTTTTTGCACACGTGTCATTTAACATGTCTATTTTATGATAGTGTCAAAAAATTTCAAAAATACTTTCGTTTGATTATATTTTTATCGAGCCGAAAACGATATGTTTTGAGTACTTTTCAAAGCACTTTCAAAGGCGTTTTTTTAAAACTTTCGAAGCCCGAAACTTTTTCAAACTTCTTGTAAGTAAACTTCATCTTTCAAAAACACTTTCAAGATCTTTTCAAAACTTTTCAACAAACTTACACTCTTTTTCCATGATCGACCCGATTTGAAGATAAAACCGAACTCGTTTTTTCCTCAAATTTCTTAACCGATCATGGGCCTCCCTCACGGTGTAAGTCCCAAAATTCTTTTTATGTACATAATTATTTTCTTGTACATATTCAATTCTTTTATGTACACACCAATTTTTACTTGTACATAATACAGATACCTTTGTAAATACTCAAGTACAGACAAACTTTGTCCGTTTGTTTTTGTTTTGCTTGTATATACACTGAATACCATTGGTATTAAAAGGAGCATTATTCCCGGTGAAACTGCTTTTAAGCCGATGGGCCTCCCTTACGGTGTAAGTCTCAACCCTCCTATGTACATCCACCTCTCCTTGTACATAAATACTCATTCGTGTACATATTTACTTCCTTGTACACATTCAAACTTGTAGGTAATCAAGTTACGCTCGTTTTAAAAGTTCGTTTTACACACACTTGTTTATATTTCCTTCATAAACTCTTGTAAATAAACATCATGCATTTGTTTATATTTCCTTCATAAACTCCTGTGAATAAACTTCATATACTTGTTTACATAACTGTCTGGTTATAACATAACAACTAGTCTAACCATTAAGTTCCCCACAGAGTTAGCCTCCTCTTGGGCTTTGTACAAGGTAACTCATTCATCTGAGTTTAGCCTCCTCTTAGGCTTCGTATAAGATAACTCATTTAGTGAGTCATCCTCCTCTTAGGCTTCATATAAGAAAACTCATTTACTGAGTTTAGCCTCCGCTTAGGCTTCATATAAGACAACACTCCCCTGTTGAGTCAACCTCCTCTTGGGCTTCGTTCAAAAGAACTCCTCATTGAGTTTAGCCTTCTCTTGGGCATCAAACAAAGAAAGAGACCAGGAAATCTCTTAACAGCCTCCTATTGGGCTTCCAATACAAAGAATCACCCGCGCTAGGATAGAACCCAGAGAGTATAATTTCCCGGTGAAATTGCTCTTAATCCTAAGAGGATGGTTTCCCGGTGAAATCCCTCATAAAGCCAAAGCCAGCCATACCCTATAGCTTCCTCTTGAGCTTCATACAAGGACCCTCGATGACCCTCGAAATGCCTCCTCTTGGGCTAACAATACAAGGACCCATGGGCTTCTTAAAAGCATCCCTCCAATCCAATCAATTTCTCCTCGAGATTTAGACGTCTATCATCTCTATGGAAGAAGTATCTCATCTATCACATCACATACAATCAAAACTTTTCAAACTCTTTTCAAACAAAAACATCTCTTAATCGTAAGTGGTAACGCTTGTACACTCAAGCAAAACACCCAATGCTTACAATTAAAAGATTCAATAATCTCTTTTTAACATCTTTCTAAAACTCGTAAGTGGTAACGCTTGTACACTCAAGCAAAACACCTATAACTTACGACGAAAGATTTTAATCAGTCAAACTTTTCAAAATGTATGTGATGAAATAGATTAGATATATTTTTCATTAAGATGACATTTGTCTGTATCTCTTAATAACATCCCGTTGCTTCCACTAGCATAAGTGGGAACTACGATTGCTCTGACTTTCTCAACATCCTTTTGAGAATACGTAGGCACAAGGTCTCATCCTTGGCGAGCAAATTTCTTTCTCCCTCAAACCAAACAAACCATAGATCCCTTTAGATCCGAGCTACAAATGCTCTGATTCCCATTAAGGGATATGTATGCAGAAGATCCCAATGATCTTTGCGAGCACAATAATAATAAAACCTAGGATGCCACATAGTCTATACTTCTTAAAAATCCAAAGGAGAAACTTTCCCAATCATAGAAATAGCAATTTAAAACACACAAACATATCAAACATATTCATATATAAAGCTATAGATAACTATATATATTTAGGGTGCTCCATCTATTCCTTTTATATAACAAACCCCCTTACCCGGAATCTCCCCAATGCGTTACGTCTAGTTCGCGCTAGTCGTAATGCATATCAAATCAATTGAGGGTATTAACAGCTTTCCCCTTTTTCATAATCATTTTTCTTGTTTTGGAAATAATAAAGCTTGATGCTCACGGCATCTTTATAAACAAATCAAAAGAGTAAATCGTTCTGAGCCAGAGAATCCCAATTCAGATTCGATTCCCTCGCACGTCACTTTTTAACGCGAACACCTCTCCCAGACGGACGCCTCTCCCTTCTTTCCCACTGGAGGCGGTCACCTCCCCTCCACCTATGCCACACAGGGACGGTCGCCTCCCTTAGCATCGACTCAACATAAATTACACAGAAACCACGACGCAGAGCAGAGAAATAATTCAATACCAGTTTACACAAATTAGCCATACACAACGATTAATTCAACACAGACATTAATACAATTTATTCCAACAACGAAATTTTATCGACGAAACCGGATTAACAGTATAATTGAGCAGCCCTAAACCCCGCATAAAAATTATCCTACGACCGATTATAAAACCCGAACCCCACCCTTACCTGTGGATTGACGGGAACTCGGAATTTCGATCGGAAAAACAACAATTTATCGGACAAAAAAAATCCTTCCTAGCAACCCTTGTTTCCAATTCTCTTCCTTTCTCTCCTTCTGGTTTTTCTGCTACGCGGCTATGATTTTGTTCTTTTGGTTTTGCAAGCAACAATTATATCCTTGTTTTTCTAGGTCTCTTAATATATATAATACTCCTTATATAATTAGTTTTATTAAATCTTCTCTCTAAAATACTAATTTACCCTACTAATTAATATTTATATTAATTCTAATAATTCTACTTGATAAAATAAGTTCCAATATTACTTTCGTTTCTCGACTAATTTGACCCGATTATTAGTTTAGCAATTCTACCGACGATTTCGACTCATACACTAAATTACTCAGAAAATACCTTATATTCTTAATTAATTTATTTAAATTAATTACGGGTGTTACACAACTCTTTCTTCGTTGTAGGTGATTTTGTCTCCATGATAGCCTTCGTCTTGTTTTGGTTTATTTCGATCCCCTTCTTGTGGACCATAAAGCCCAGGAAATATCCAGCCTACACAAAGAAGGCACATTTTAGAGGGTTCATCTTCAAGCCATGTTTTCTCATTCTTTCGAATGATTGGCGAAGATGATCCAAATGACTCTCATTTGATAATAACTTTATCACTATATCATCTATGTAAATCTGCATGAAATATTCAATGAAGTCATGGAAAATAGAGTTCATTGCTCTTTGATAGGTTGCCCCAGCATTTTTTAGCCCAAAGGGCATAACTACCCATTCATAGGCGCCTAAGGATTCAGGGCATCTAAACGTTGTTTTAGGCATATCTTCTTCAGCAATGAATATTTGGTTATATCCAGAGTATCCATCTAACATACTCAAATATTCGAAACCTGCAGTTGAGTCAATTAACATTTATGCTACAGGCATATGGTACTTATCTTTAGGGGTTGCAGCATTTAAATCCCTAAAATCTATACAAACTCTTAAAGAACCATTTTTCTTAATGACATGAACTATATTAGCTAGCCATTCTACGTACCTTGTGGTCCTTATAAACTTGCAGCGAATGGGTCTTTCAATTTTTGCTTTGATTTTTGAGAGGATTGCTAGTGCGAACCTTCGAGGCATCTGCTTGATGGGCTTCTTGCCATCCTTGATTGGAAGCCTGTGTTCGAAAGAATCTCCCTTCAGACCAGGCATTTCGTCATAATCCCAAGCGAAGCAATCCTTGTTTTGTTTTAGTACTTCGATCACCTTGCTCCTCAATCCTGTGCTGAGTTTTGTACTTATGTACGTAACTCTCTTTGTGCCGCTATCTCCTATATTTACTTCTTCAAGAGGATCCTGCACCAGCATCTACATGCTTGATATCTTTGGATCTGTCTCGAACCCCAAAGGCTGCTCATAATAAATGGCATCCAACCTCTGGTCTTTTATTTCTGAAACCTGTCCATCAAAGGGTAAATGTTTGATGTTCTCCCTAGGACTTGTAGTGTGTGTTTGTTTTTTTGTTGTTTGTTTTTCTATGGCTTTGATGGCCATGTTTTTTATTTAGACTTATAAAGCCCTCTTCATCCTATTCTCATCCAAGTAGGCCAAAATTCTTTCGAAGAAAGAAGACTTAGTCATAACTGAGGTCTTTGTCAGCCCAACCTATTGGTCGTACCCCAGGGGCTCCTTCAACTTCTTCTTCATCTCCCATAATCTCCCTGTCCCATTGAAAACCATTGGATGAAGGGTTAGAAAGTATAAAGCGTTCTTATTTGGTTCGAACACTTCTTCGGTTGGGTTATGTAACGCCCCGTTTTAATTAATATTATATTATATTAATATTTTCGAGTTACCGATCGATATTAATCAATATATCTGATAATATATTTGGCGATGTTTCAATTCGATCCAGTTTTTATTCCGTTCGGTTCGATAAAATATTATTCGGACCGATATTTAATTCCCCGGAATTATTTTAATTAATTGAGTAAATAATACTATTGGATATTATTAAGGTATTAATTTATAAAAATAAGTTAGGGGTGTGGGGAGTAATTGAAGAGATTGGGTATACACCCTTGTTGCTAGTAAGAATACATAAACCAATTTTCCTCATTCTTTCCATTTTACAACAAAAACCTAACATAGAAGCTTGGAAGAAAAGAGAGAGTTTTGGTAGAAGAAGAAGGAGAGCAAGAACAAGCATGAGGTTGAGATTTTGTTGGAGCTTCTTGCAATCATCCAAGCACTAGAGGTAAGGGGTTTGATTCTCCATCTCATATAGTTAGGGTTTGATAGTTATATTTTGGATTTGGGGAAAAATTGATAGTTGATTCATGGGTTTTGGTTGGTTTATTGTTGAAATAACATAGGAAGGTTGAGTTAGGAGTATAGATTATTGAGTGTTTCTTTGCTAGTAGTAGAAATGGAAGTTATAAATGGAAATGAAAAAGAAAAGAAAACTGTTAAGAGAAAAACCAGAAAACCCGCGTTTACTGTAAACTGGAAGAAGAAAGGAATTGGAAGATGATACAATGGGGGAGGCGCCCACCTCTGGCTGTGGGGCGGCCGTCCCCCTCCCTGAGGCACCCGCCTCCTTTCTTAAACAAAGGCCAGGGACGTTCGTCCCTTAGGTACAGGGAGTGTGCAACAGAAATTTGTTTTCTGTTTGCTGTATTTCTGTTTTCCTGCATAACCTGTTTCTGTATTCTGCATAATTCCATCTTGGTTCTGTTTGTTCCAATTTCTCCAATTTCAATTAGTAATGATTTATATTAATAAAATATAATTAGAACATAAGTTAGCCGATTAAATTTGGAACTCGATTATGTTCTGATTTTCCGATTTCGGTAATTTCGGCAACAAAGCAAGTTACTCCGAATTCAACGAAAATTGACGTGTTATCTAAGTTCGACGTGTAGAACGTAATGGTGAGGTTAGTATTTCGAAATTACGAGTTTTTACGAAATAGGCCAATTTACGATTAAATTGAATCGGATTGCGTGTTAGTAGATTTAAGATACGTATGGACAATCCGATTGCGATGTTGACGATTATAAATAATGCCGGTTATTAGGAATGACTCTCTCGACGATTATAGGTGTTTGACTATTTTTCCGTATTTGGAATTTAGTGAATGAATTGATAATGATGTGGTGTGATTAAACATAATGTTTGCGATGATGGATTTATTAATGAATACTTGATAATATGCGATGCGATGATATATGTCTTTGTGCATGATGATGTGATGATTATATTGATGTTGTTAATAAATGCTTCCGATTTGTGAATGCATGAATTTTGATGTGGATAAATTATGGCGATGTGGGATTTATGCCAATTTTGATGAGCGATGATGATGTTTTTGTTATGTTGTTTTTATTGTCGAGTCACATACATTGCATAGGCGACAGAGGCGTTTATACCAAGCGACGAGGGCTTTTATGCCAAGCGACGAGGGCTTTTATGCCAAGTGACGATGGGCTTTATGCCAAGTGTTCCTAATTATGGACAAAGCGACGGGTACCACATGCATAACATAGTCGTGTCTCATGGAGTCGGTTATGTTTATGTTTGAGTTGTTTGGCGTTGGGTTTTAATTGATGGATGATGTTGAATTGCGATGATATATGATGCTTTGTTTGGTGATGATCTTTATGATGAACATGAAATGAATATGACTTAATAATTTCATGATAACTATGCGATGAATATAAATGATGAGTTTTGCAATGATTTAACTTGATGAAATGCTTAATGCAAATATGATGTGATGATGTTTGTGATGATGGGCTTTTATGCCAAAAGCGACGATGGGCTTTAGCCAATTGGTAATGAATTTATTTATGTTGTTTATGATTGTCGTGTTGATTAGTGACGTATTGACTTGTGATTATTTTGTGTTGATGAAAGTTTATGTGTTGTCGTGATGATTTATGTCGATGAGGTTATGGCGATAAAGTGTAGATTATACACATTAGAATGACGATAAGAGTAAGTGAGTTTTGGATATGTGTTGGAATGCACTTATTAATCTATACCCTTTATAATTCCTATATATATATATATATATATATATATATATATATATATATATATATATATATATATATATATATATATATATATATATATATATATGCCTTTAATTATATGTTTTGGAGTATCTCACCCTTTACTTGTTTCGCCGTTACCTTTATATTAGTAACGTGCAGGCGATGAAGACGGAGATTATAGCTGCTATTAATTGAGTCGGTGTCGCTCTGATACGTAGCACTCGGGGGGAATATTTATGTTGTCTTGTTGTTGTTCTTTTATTGTTATTCCTTTTATGAATAGGAATCATACCTTATGATAATATGATTTGATGAGGAAGTTTAATAAAGAAGATGTTTTGACTTTTATGAATCAATTTATGATTTCCGATGATGCTATGTATCTGAGATTTATACTTTAAAGCAAACCGTTTAAAGTGATTTGGTTTTTAAGGTGTGACGCCTCAGTATTTAATTTATGAAATTTTAAATTACTCTGATTTTTGCATATAAAACCTTGGGTGATATTGGGGTGTTACAGGTTACATGGCCCTATGTTGGCCATATTTTGATCAAAGTTTCTCCTGTCCATGTGATTCACTTCTGCCATATAATAACTCTGATCTGCTTCAATATTTTCCATGATTTCGTCTTCTTTCCAAATTGTAACTCTTTGATGCATGGACGAAGGAACTGCTCCTATTCCATAGATCCACTCACGTGCTAATAGCAGATTGTAATTTACCTTGGAGGCAATCACCATAAACATTGTTGGACTTGTTATAGAGCCAACTGTCAAATAAACCTGTACTACCCCTAAAGTTTGTCCAATTTTCCCCTCATAGTTTGACAACACCATATTACGAGGTTTGATATCTGTGTCAAACATTCCGATCTTTTGCAGCATAAATTGAGGCATCATATTCATTGATGCACCATCATCTACTAGGAATTTATTAATTCCTACTTGTTCCACTTTGGCTCTTATAAATAAAGATTTTAGATGATTCTTCATTCCTTGGTCAGGTCTTTCGAAGAAAGCATTTTGTTCTTCGACAACACCATTGTTTATGACATAATAGCATACAGGTTTGTGCTTTGCCATCTCTTCCTCTTCATTTTCCTCAGGTTCCTCTATCTCAGTTTCTTGATTATATTCAAAAGGAAGTATAGACACTACATTGAAATTTACATTAAAAAATGATCCCCCCTCTGATTCGAAATCATCTGTCAGCATCTCTTCGTCATTTGCAGGCATTATTTGAACTTTGTCTGCAATGGCTTCCTTCTATGGAGAGAATAATCTCCTTGTCACTGGTGGCTTGCCCCTAGTCTGGATGGTTGATGATGAACGATTGGTAGTGTATTGTCCTACTTCCTTCGAGCCTGACTCTCTTTCTGCTTTCTTCATTCGTTGGTGCCTTCGCCACTGAGATCTAGACATTGGATTTTTCCTTTGTAATTCTCCAGCTTGACTTCTTCTATTTTTGCCACATTGAATTATTTTCTATATGCCATAGCACTCCGGCCCCCTTGATAAGAGATTCTCCACTTCCCTTTCCCTCTATTAGCCTTCGCTTGGAGCCATCTGTCTGTGGGGATTTCAGCAGGTAATTTGAAAGTGACTCTTCGCGCTCCCTTAGGGTAGGGGCTATCAGGTCTCCTTGGTGAATTTCTTTCCCCAAAACTAGGGTTCGAAAGAGTTATACCTTGGTGGTTCGAACAAGGTTTAAAAGGGATTCTTTCGAAAGCCTCATACATCTTTCGATCGTACGCAACAACACACCTTGGGCACATTAAACATCCAATTCCATTCTTATGGAAGCAAACCAAGAAGCCTAGAAAACTTTCTCCAGCCCTTGGATAGACTTTAAATAGTTGATTATCCTATCTCCAATTCACACCCGTTCGAGCACGCTGAATCCTTTCGAATTCTATAATAATCCTTTGGTTGCAGATCATACTGCACCTTGGACATAACAACATTTCTCCATTCCTCCTGTGGAAATCAAAAAAATAATCACGTAGGCTACTTTCTCTTTTTGGATAACCCTCTCTCATCTATTCCCTTTCGATTTCGAGACACCTCTCCAGAGTCGTTCTCTAATAATAAGATTGGTATAGGTGCTTGCATTCGAAACGATACAGGTCAATTCATTGCAGCCCGTACATATTGGTTTTCTCCTTGTACTGATGTTGTTATTGGAGAAGTGTTAGGCCTATGACAGTTATAAAGTGGGTTAGCAACTTGGGTTACGATAATATGGACTTTGAACTCGATGCAAAGCGAGTTATGGACAGTGTAAACTCTTTGAAGCCTAACGATTCGGATTTTGGAGCTATCATTGGCGATTGCAACAGATTAATGACTCTCTCTTTTATGAACTCTCATGTTAAGTTCGTCAGAAGACAAGCTAATGAGGTTGCTCATGCTTTGGTACGGGTGGCTCCATCTTTTACTCGTTTTCATAATGTTATTAATACCCCAACATGTATCCAGAATATTATTCTTAATGAAATGAGTTGATTTTTTTCGTCAAAAAGAAAACTAAGTTGTAAGAAACAATTATATCATCAAAGTAATTTTGATTATAAGTTAATTTTATTATTTATTAACCCAAACTTTTCATATATTTATGAGTTTCTTAACTTGTTTGACAAATATTTTTTTTACAAATTTGTAAAACAAAATTGTATGTGAGAGCAATTTCTCCAACAAATAATGTTTGTAAGACTTAGAGGATAAGAGTTTAATGGACACCAGATATTATATGCAATTATTTCATCAAATCTAAATGATAAATTATTTATGAAAACAACTTAAAAACAGTTTTATGGTTAGAGCAAATAAGCTAGTTAATAAAATTTGTTGGATTTGAAATTTCGATAATTCAATATGGTTTTCTCTAATCTTTGAGTGACTTTTGGATAAAAAATAAGAGAAAATATAAAAAAGGATAGCGGCGCAGATTGTTGCCATTTGTCCGCTATTTATGCTATTTCGGTATAATTTTAATTATTATATTAATATTAATATTAATATAAAAAGAGTGGGGATCAACTTTCTCCAAGAGTAAGTGTTTTTAACTTACTCTACAATCTTAGCTTTTAAATTAAATTTAATCTAATGGTTAAAAATTGTATTTAACATTAACTATTAGATTAAATCTAATTTAAAGACAAAGATTGTAGAGTAAGTAAAAATACTTATTTTTGGAGTAAGTTGATCCCCACTCATATATAAAAAAATATATAAAAATGCTAACAATCAACAATTTTTTACCAATTATTGTTACAAAGTTATTAGTATTTTCATCATGAAAAGATATTTTTGACTAGTAATTATTCCAAAAAAACTATCAATTCTGCAACAAAACCGCACATGCCAGGAAATGCAAGAGAAATCATTGATAAGATAGTGAAAATGGTGAATATTGTTGGCATTGGGATAGCCATTCCGACCATTTCGTCAAGATAAAGAAGACGCGGTCTATCATAACTAGTTCATGCCAAGAAAAAAAGGGCAGCACCAATAAATCCATGACATATTATTTGTAAAATGGCCCGGTGAGACCAATATCACTTATAGAATTAATTCCTATAATTATAAAACTCATATGAGATACCGAAGAATAAGCTTCTTTTTTTTAAAATTACGTTGACCAAAAGATGTTGAAGCGACATAGATTATTTGAATAGAACCTAATATCATGAACCAGGGACAAATTATGGAATGAGCGTGGGAAAAAAATTCCATATTCATTGGAACCAACCCGTACGCTCCCATTCTCATTTTTAATAAGATTTCGGCTAAAAGCATACAAGTGTTGTAATGTGCCTCTCCGTGGGTATCAGGTAGCCATGTATGGAAGGGTATAATCGGTGATTTGATAGCAAAAATATTATTTCTAGTGCCACGGAATATGATTGATTAATTAATGTTTCACAATTTAATGTTTCAAAATTTAATGTTGGTTCATTAGAGCCATATAATCGATACCCAGAATTCCCATTAATAAAAAACAGAAGCTCCTCCAGTGTACAAAATAAATTTGTAGCTGAATACAAACGTTTCTTTTCCCCCCACATGCATAAAAGTAGATAAACGAGAATTAATTCCAATTTTCACTTGATGAAAAACATGGAAAATGTCTCGAGAAGAAAATGGTCCTATTTGACCGCTATACATTGCTAACATCGGGAAATACAATAATTGGTACTCTTGAGTAACTGGCTGAGCCGCTAAAGTGGATAAAGTAGTTATAAATCCTGTCAGTAAAATAGGTCCTATATAGAGTCCATCTTTTCCTAATCTCCAGTAAAAAAATGATCCATTTATAATTTTCCGTCAGTTGAATTAGTGGATCATCCAATTGGAAATGATAACAAAATGCATAGGTTATTAGAAGGAGATCGATTAAGCATATACTGTAACACCCCACATTTAGCAATTGATAGTAATTTAGAATTTTTAAATTATTAATTTATTTAAATTGGTTTTTTGGGGGATTATTAGAATTATTGGGAATTAAATAAATATTATGGAATTTAAAAGAATTGGGCCGTAAGTTGTGAATAGTAGAAAGGGGGTGAAAGTAAGTAAAACTTACTAATTCTATTTTATTATTATTTAATAAAATAAGGAATTGGAAAGAAAAAGAAAATAAAATTGGAACAAAGTGTGAGAAGTAGAACGTACGAAGAAAAGAAGAGCAAAAGAGAAGAGGAACTCAAAGGCTCAAGAACTCAAGAAATTTGGCTAAGGTAAGGGAAATTTATCTGATTATTATGCTTTATCGGTTTAAGAATGATAGGAATGGATTGGGTAGATTAGATATCCCAATTTAGGATATTAAGATTTAGGAATTTTGGACCATAGCACATGATTTTGGCGAAATTGATTCAAATTGATGTTATAGTGTTGTTAGATGACGTTGTGCCATGATAGAATTGCATTATAATCATGTTTTTGGAACTGTTTTGATGTTACATATGTTTTGGGTTGAAATTGGATTGGATTGGGAACCACTGTTGCTGTCAAATGCATTATTTTGGCTACTGGATTGTTGGAAATCGATTAACCATATAAAGTAATCAATTTCCTGTGTAAAATTTTGAAAAAGTGGAATTTTAAGCTGTGGAAATCGATTAACCATATAGGGTAATCAATTTCCTGAGCAAAATCCAGAAAAATTATAATTTTCAAAAATTCATAACTTTCAAACCATAAGTCCGTTTTAATCGTCGTTTTGGACGTTGTGACTGAAATAAAATATTTTATTTTATGAAATGGATAAATTGGCAGTAGCCCGAGTTTATTTTTAAAAGTTCCGATTTCATTTAATTATGTGGTTTTGATACATTGTTTGCATACCTTTGGATACATGTGACAATGTGGTGTTTGTGGTGTTATTGTGAATACATGATGGTGCTGGATTGTGTATGATGGTGATAGCTTTACTATTTATGAATGTAATTTATTTTAGATGTTACATGTTATTGGCGGTGGTCTATGATAGGAGTTGTTATCATATTGGTGTTGATGTTGCATGCTTTAAAGATGCGCATGCATACATATCATTGTTGTAGGTAGATAATTTCCATTGTGTGGAATTAGTGAGGTTGCCATAACCGTATCCGAGTTGGAATGGACGGTAAGGCGGTATCCGTGTCCGGGTTGGAATGGAACGGAGGGTGTTAGTCATGTTCGAGTTGGAATGGAACGGTGTAGTGAATGGATTTTCACAATTGGTACCACATGTATAGAGTTGGTGTGTTTCATTACATTGGTTGGATGTGTTATAACATGATTGGAAGAATTCCAGTGTTATAATGTGATGTTGTGTGATATTATTGATTGTTGATTTATGCACTGTTTTGGTGATAAAATGATAAATCTAAAATATGCTGAATAGGGTGAAATGGTTTGCTTATGAAATTCTAATTATTTATGAACTTATAACGTATAACAATTGTGATTTAGTCTCACCCTTACTGTTGATCCTTTTCAATTTGAAGTTAGCGACTTAGGCGCTTTGGTGAGGATAGCTTGTAGAGCTAATCCATTATGTTATATCGAGTCTAGTGTCATGCTCTGATTTGTAACACTGGGAAACGAATAATTGTTTTAGAGTTATTATTAAACTCTTCTTTTGGTTTAATGTTTTATTTGGATAATAGTTTTGTTGAATTAAGGCAGTGACTTTATCGTTGATGTTGATGATGTTTTAATTTATCCAAAAGTTTATGAAGACTATTTCACTGTGTTAAAACATGTTTATTAAATTGTTTTAATTGGTTTATGCTCCTCAGATAAGTATGACATTTGTAAAATTTATTATAGTGTGTTGTAGCATCCTTGTTGACATGTTACTCTGAAATCTTTTTTTTTTTTATATTCCGCGGGGTTTTAGAAGGTTGTTACATATACAAATGCTATACCACCTAATTACCTTATTTCCCCTATGAGGAAATAAGAAAATTAAGGAACCTATGGCTATTAGGAAAACAACAACTATTGTTAACCAAGGAAAATCATTTGTGATAAAAATAAGATACACTTGGGCCAGAAAAGCCCGTGCTCAAAATAAAATAGAATAGAAAAAAAATCTTCTATTTTATTTTGAGCACAAGTTTTTGCCAGTTAAAAACGTATCCGTGTGGTGTTTTTAGAAACATATCAATAAGCTAGACCCATACTTCGAGTTGTTTCATGCCATAAATAAAATCGAATGCTTAAGAAATCTGTCGGACAAGCGGACTCACACCTCTTACAACCAACACAATCCCCTGTTCTTGTGGCAGAAGCTATTTGCTTAGCTTTACATCCATCCCAAGGTATCATTTCTAATACATCTGTGGGACAGACTCTGACACATTGAGTATATCCTATACATGTATCATAAATCTTTACTAAATGTGACATTATATCTTTAGTAATTTTTTATGTTCAAAATTGAAAATTATCGATCAAGTAAACTCGTAAATGAATCGTATATTTTATATACCAGATGAATCAATGATTTATGATAATATTATTAACTATTTATAAAAAAGACGTCTAGATAAATTTAGAAGAGCGAATAGAAGAGGACCAACATACTTTGATTTCTTATAATTTTGGGAATGCAAACATGATATGATCATAAATTGTGTCAAATAAATACTAAAATGAATTGATAAATATTACATTATTTGAAATTCTACTTTTTATTTTATTTTCTATTAATTATGATATGATTCATTCTATTTATTCAACAAATTTGATTGATTGATTTTTTGTTACGAGCAACTGAGGAAACAATAGCCAGTCCAATAGCCGCTTTAGCGGCTGCAATAACTATAACAAAAATTGAAAAAATATTTCCTTTTAATTGGCGATTATCAAAAAAATTAGAAAAAGTTACTAGATTTATATTCACTGCATTCAATATAAGTTCAAGACACATAAGGACTCTAACCATATTTTGGCTCGTGATTAATCCATAGATACCAATAGAAAATAAATAGGCACTCAAAACAAGTACATGTTCGAGCATCATTAACCAACTTCTTATCAATTTTGATTCACTCCAACTACATAACGAGGTTTGCCTTAAATACTCCAAGAACATGAGATATTTCGCGACAATAAAATCAATGATGATGTTGATTTTGTCCATTTTTGCACTTATGGAAAAATCCAAACTCATTAAGATGGAAGAGGTCTTGGGTGATCCAAAGTGGATGTGTGATACAAAGGATGAGCTGGAATGAATTGAGAAAAATAGTACTTGGGATTTGATTGATCTACTTAAAAGAAAGAAGTCGATTGGTGTAAGATGGATCAATAAGGTGAAGGCAAATCTCAAAGGTGAAATAATAAAGCATAAGACTTGATTAGTTGCAAAGAGGTTTTTTCAAGAGAATGTATAAACTTTGATGAAGTATTTGAACCAATTTCTAGAATTGAAACCGTAAGGCTAATTATTGGTATTGCAAATAAAAAAAATTGGTCTATCTTTCAAATGGATGTGAAATCCTCATATTTTGAACGGTCCGCTTGAAGAAGAAGTGTATATAGAATATCCCCTAGTTTCATTGTGAAAAACCAAGAAGGAAGGTTCAACAAGTTGATAACATCGTTATATGGTTTAAAATAAGCTCTGAGAGCTTGGAACAAAAGCATGGACGTTTTTCTAATTGAGGTTGGCTTCAAGAAATATGCGCCCAAGCATGTAATTTAGGTGAAGACAGTTACAAATGAAGGGATGATAATTCTTTGTCTATATGTAGACGATTTATTGATCATAGACAACGACGAGAAGAGTATTTATAAGCTCAACAATGGTCTTATAAAAGAATTCGAGATGAGCAACCTTGGTATCATGACATACTTCCTTGGTATAGAGTTCCACAAGTCCAAAAGGAGATTACTTATGCATCAAAAGAGGTATGCCCTTAATATATTGAAGAAGTGTGAGATGGAGCATTGTAACGCTGCCTACACCATATGAACTAAGGTTGTAGTTTTCAAAGAATGAAGAAGAGCATAACGTAGATCCAACTCAATATATAAGGTTTATTGGATCATTACGTAACTTGTGCAATACGCGGCCAGATTTGGCGTTGTATCAGTATTGCAAGTAGATTAATGAAGAGACCGAAGGTGTCTAACTTGGCAGCATTCAAGAGGATCCTAAGATGCGCCAACGAGTCTATTGGCTAAGGAATTCTCTTTTCAACAACGGATACGTGCAAAAAATACTATTTGCTTGGTTTTACCTATTCCAATTGATGCGGAGATAAAAAAGATTGAAATACTATAGCTGGATTCTACTTTATGTTTGGTGGAACACCAATCTCACGGTGTTCAAAAAAGAAATTGATAGTTGCACTCTTATCTTGTGAGGTCATATATATTGATGCTTAGTTACATGCCTTGCCAAAACTTGTGGCTAATGAATCTATTGAAGGAGTTGGGCAGGAGTGAGAATGAGGTTATTACACTTATGGTTGACAATATTTTCTCTATTAATCTTGATAAGAACCCAATTTCACACGAGAGAAGCAAGCATATAAAGATGAGGTTTCACTACTTGAGGGAGCTTGTTAGTGAAGGAAAGTTAAGGTTGAGATATTGTAGAAATGAAGACCAAGTGACTGATTTGTTAACTAAGGGAGTGACAAATGATATGCTTAGAAGGTTGAAGATGAGAATGGACATGGAAGAATCAGAGCACTTAAAATAAGATGGTGTGTTAAGAGAATTTTAGTGCTGTAACTGGTTAACATGGGGATGTAACTGATTATTGGTCTAAAAAAGGGTCAAATAAACTGAAGAAAAGCACTTTTGTAGTTGTTGTAACGGATTACATATTTGTTGTACACATTGTATTTTTCTAGTTTATGTCAGCTGTAACCGATTACATTTTTGTGTTAACCGGCTACAACCCCAAATTTTTGATTTTTATGATTTTTGATTAGATGTTTTTGTATCTCAATTATTGTATAAATACCATGATGGTATGTTTGTAATATATAATGAATAGAATCATAATTTTCACCTTCAATTTATTTTCTCTCTCTAACTCTCTTCTCTCTCATTTTCTCTGTCTTCGCATATTCAAATTCTATTATTTATCGATTGTGTGATTGTATATTTCAACCTAAAATATTCACCTTTCCTCTACTTTTAACACCTTCCACGAACATCTTCCACTATGTGAAAAAATAATTGAAAGGAAGCATTATACTCTCACTAAAGGGTACATGTTAATGGCCTTTGAAGAAGATAAATATATTGTCCCTCATGATGCCCTTTTGAAGAGACGAAAGGTTAGAGATAGTTATCTCAAATATCACAAAAAATAATATTAAAACTCATTTCTTATACTTCCTTCATCCCTCATCCTCCCTATGTTCTCAAATTATTTTTCCAATAGATGTTTAGACATGGGTGACATAACATGTAATTTTGTTGGCCAAGCATTGTGGCTTTTACGATCTTTAAGGTAGGCCAATTATTAATTATGTTAGAATACTAATACTTGCAAAGATTTCATAGGTTTTATCAAACATGGGTGACATAACATGTAATTTTGTTGGCCAAGCATTGTGGCTTTTACGATCTTTAAGGTAGGCCAATTATTAATTATGTTAGAATACTAATACTTGCAAAGATTTCATAGGTTTTATGTGATGATAATGTATCGTTCAAGTTGAAGGAAAAGTATGCTGGGTTGGAATATATGATAAAATTAAACATAATAAAATTAATGGATTAAATATGTTTTTGATCCTTCTAAATATTTTAAATTTCATTTTTAGTCTCTCTAAAATTTTCTTTCAAAGAATGGTCCCCTTAAAAATTTAAATTTTAACTTTTGGTTTCTCCTATAATTTAGCGACGATTCTTACAACTTAGTGACGATTTTAGCGACAGTTCATACAACTTAGCGACGGTTTTAGCGACGACATTAGAGACCATTTTAGCTACAATTTTGTCATGAGGGACCAAAAGTTAAAATTTAAATTTTTAGGAGGACCATTCTTTAAAGGAAATATTTAGAAGGACTTAAAACGAAGTTTGAGATATTTAGAGGGACCAAAAAATTATTAACCCTAAAATTAGAAATGATAAATATTAGAGAGATGTTGAGATAGCCTACGATAAGATGGTGGGAAATAAATTTAGGAGGTTGAACATATAGAGAAAGACTATAAAGACTAAAAAATTTGTGGTAAAGATAATAAATCCAGTGGAGATAAGCTTCTAAACATATTCATATATTTTAAAACTATTCATCAACAAGATTCTCATTCCTAGCAATATAACTGACCTTCATTAGCTTCCAAAAACATTTTTCCAAATTGTTCATCTATACTAGATTGGTATATTTAGCAATAGGATCAATCTCCATTAGCTAAAAGTCTTACTCATAGTACGATAGCTTAGTTTATTAATTTGACCCCACCACATAATAATTATAAAATATGTGGCTTGTCTTCTTCTAACGGCAAGAAATGTCCAAAAATAAGGAGAAACATTATTTATTCATTGGCCTAAATGACAACAACCTAGTATTATATGAACAAACTCATTATTTCTACAACATCTGTTCATATTTTAGAATATGTGGTTGCCATCTATGGATTGTTTTCATCTCTCTTCTCCTCCACTTATCATAAATAACTCATAAATTCAATTTCATCTGCTATATGTTGTTCCAATTTATTTGTTAAAAATAGATGAAATTACCGTTCTCATTCATTCACATTTTCTTTATTCATTATTTAGTCCAAATCACATGCAGGATCTAAAATTTAACTTAAGATCCAAACAACTACACACTAAATCCACTTAATTATAAAAACTTTAAGCATCCACAATATCCTCTGACTCAACAGAAGCCAAAATAAGCTCTGGTTCTTCCCTGCCAGATTCACATGTTCCATCAATTGCATTGTTCTTACCCAATGCCTTCAATGCCAAATGTGCTGCCTTCTGTCCAGATATCATCATTGCCCCAAATGTTGGACCCTGCAAAAATAACAAACAAAATCCTCATCACATCCAAATCAAATCAAATGTTCGTTATCAAAATAGGGTTAGAGCCTCAAAATATTGTGTGTATTTATTTGTTATGTAATTATTGGTCTCCAAAAACTTGAGAGAACCCTGATCCAAACTTGCATCAAAAAATCTTTATAACACTAATTTAAACTAGTAAAGAGGAAAAAGCTTACCATTCTTGGGGCACCATCAATTTCTGCAACTTCCATACCAGTAACAATCATACCAGGAACAACCTCCCTAGTAAAACGAACAATAGCATCTTCAGCAGTATTCATATCAAGTGCTTTCATCCCCGGAACAGAATCAATCATACCAATACTCTTCAACCTCTTCACACCAGTAGCACCAAACGGCCCATCATGTCCACAAGAACTCACCACAATCTTCGCCTCCATAACATTAGGATCCATACACGACTGTGTATCATGGTTCATCGAAACCAAAGCCCAGTTCGTTACTACACCAGCAACTCTACCTTCCTTCACAATCAAATCCTCAGCAGCCACAGCATTGAACAGCTTCACGTTCGGTTTCGCAAGAAGCTTACTCATGATGGTTGAAGTGAACAACGCAGCGTGTTTGATGACAACGTAGTCTTCTTGTTCGTCGTATGCGACACCGATTTCGTCGAGGAAGAGGTGAGCTGGTTTGCGGACGACCATGGCGGAGAAGAGTTGTCCTCCTAGCCATGCACCGCCGCCGGGGCTGACTGACTGTTCGATGATAGCGATACTGATGTTGGGATTCTTGCTTAGCTCGTATGCGCATGAGAGACCGGCGGAACCGGCACCGACGATGACGACGTCGGTGTCGGCGTAGGTGATCATGTCTGTCATGTAACGGCGGGTCATTTCACGGGATACGATGGATTCTTTGATAGGACTGAATTTGAAGGAGTCTAGATTGTAAGGGGGTGTAGTTAGTGACATGGAGATTGAATTTTTTTGGGAGGTGGATTTGAGGAGGGTGGGGGTGCGAGTAAGAAGTGGTCTTCCATTGAAGAATGAGGATTTGGGAGAAGTGATGAGAGATGATGCAGTGGCCATGGCTGCCATTGGAGGGGTATTCTGGGAAGAGAAAATGTTTGATGAGAAATGGTATATTTGTGAGAGTAGAATTGAATGGTTTTATAAACAAGTGAAGTGGTTGTGATGTTGTAATATCTGTGAATGAAAAATGTAGGAAAGTGAAGTTTATGCTTTTTGCGAAATGAGATAGAATTTCAACGGCTCGTAAACATTTCGTTTTGGGATATTTTTTTGTTACCTTTTTTCTCAACCAATGTAGTTCTCCATTTGTGCTCAACATCCACATCACAAATAGCTACATTAATAATTATTGTTAGTGGTCTATTATTACAAACCTCTTTATAAAAAGCTATAGATATTTCATAATTTTCTTTAAAATAGTTAGGATAACAACTTGCTACTTTTGTAATATCCACCTCTCCTATTATTGATATCATGAAAAAGAAAGATATGTGTTTTCTAATAAATAGACTATGTACATCCCAAAAATGTTAGGTCCGGTCGGGTAGAATAATCGGCAGAAAAGAAAGTTAAATTAACAGTTAATTCAAGGGTGAAGATACCCGGAGTACGACTCTATTAAAAGAGTATCGGACGACCTACGACACTCGGGTAGCAATTCGTAAACATCATAGATCCAGATAAGGCTGGTGGTCGAGACCCACTTGCCCTTAATCAGTCATCAACTCGATTCATTAATGCTTGTAACATCCGCCGAAGCACTTATTACAACGTTACACAGCTTTTATCATCTTCATTCATGGAGACGACAAAGGTTATAGAGTTATGGAACTCAAGAGTCACTCATTAACTAAGGCTCTTGATGATGCAAAAGAGATATACTATATAAGGGGATCCTACAAGAGGGATAAACAAGACATTCATCTTGGGACAATACGTACTACTGACGTAGCTCTCAAATTCCTAGTAATTCTATAAATTTACTTCAGTGACTCTCCTTCTCTGAACGGGAAGTCGGCCGAATATTTATTTTATTGGAGAACATTGGCGCGCATAGTGAGGCCTCAATAAAATTATTCTTAGGCCACACCTCAATTCACATTTAACATAATGTCATCACTTGGAGACCCCCCTACCATGACACAATTATTAGTCATGGCGGAGGCCCTCAGGCAGCAGAACGAGACTCTACAAGGTAGCATCACAGACATGCATTAAAGAAGCATTGGAGATTTATGAGGTATATCTCTACAACAACACAAATCAAAACATAAAATGCAAAGTTCAAGGAAAACATCGATAATAATTTGTAAAGTATATTTTATACAACACCATGATCAACACATATACATATGTTCAAAGTAAGCATATAAACAAAACCCAACAAATAGAGAAATACATAGATAATAAATGAAGAAAAACAAAACATCTCACTGGTTGTCATCTCCATTGATGAGAGCTCTGACTCCGAATCATCCATATGAAAGCTTCATTGTTATTTTCTAGCCTCTCTCTACATAAAATGGTTAATGATGAATCGAGATAAAAAACTATCTAAAACATAACCTAAAAATTATGAAAAATTCTATTTATACAAAAGTGAAAACAACAGACCCCGCTAAGCGGACTAACACCTAAAATACACGTTAAACAACCTTAACTCTGCTAAGCGGACTGAGTCGGCTTAGTGGGATAAGTCGGCTTAGCGGGATGAGCTGACTTAGTGGGATGAGCCAGCATAGCTAGCTAAGTGGGCCAAAAAAATGTCCTTGCCCCTTGAAAACTTCTGGTTGCGCACTACAAGATGCGCTAAGCGGGCTTCCTGGTTATTTTCTTCCAAAAATGTGTATTTAAAGTTGTGCCTTTGACACTTTATTGCTCAATGCTTCAAACATGCAAAAAAACACCTACAAAATACATAAGAACTATCAAATGATACAATTTTTACACAAAAAATGCAATTATATACAATATGGACAAATATAAGTAATATATACAAATTCTCACACACGTTGAGGAAAAAGAGTAGATAAGTGCCACAAAATTATACACAAAAATCACTACAACTTGACACTTATCATTAATCAAACTCTTTGACTTATGATTATGCAGATGAAATGATGATTCACTATTACAACTCCTGACTTTAATCCAACATATGAAATGAATGCAAGTCCTTAAAGTCAAATTAAAAACTTCAGTATTCCTGACTTTTGTCAATGAATGAATGTATGAAATGGCAAGAGGCAAAAATGGGTTATGACAAATTTCCTTATTTAAATATCTTCAACCAGAGTATATGAAGATGGTCATTCTTTATATAATCGTAGTGGGAGATAGTTAAATATCAAAATAGCCTATTTTTGTCCCTTTATGCAATTTGATGACATGTTATGTTATGATTATGGATGAAATGCAAATGCTATGCAAAAATGCTGGGAGAACCAAGTTCAACTTCTCTTCTTTGAAAGTAGGCTCCTCTGGAAACGACAAAACATGTTCAGTTTCTCATGAAGGATAAGAACATCGTAACCTCAAGAATTTGGGGTGAGGAAAGTTGTTTCTTACTACTCGGATATAACAAAGAGATATCAACCTTCTGTTGAAATAAATATTATGATCTAACACAAAGAGATCTTCACAATGTTGGAAATTAATACTCGGATCTACATAAAGAAATCGTCGTATTGTTGAAAGTTGAATGTTCTGATCTAACATGGAGATCTTCACATTATTGATAGAAAAATGTCGATCTGACACAAAGAGATTGTCGACGTGTTGAAAAGAAAATTTGACCTAATACAAAGAGATTGTAGCCCTTGAGAATAAACTTTGATCTATCATAAAGAGATTGTAGCCCTTAAAACTAGCTTGATGTTCAATTCTAACACAAAAAGATCTTCGTACTTTTTATAAGGAAACGTCGATCTAACATAAAGAGCCTACCATATTGCCAATAAGAAACTTCAATCTAACACAAATAGAACTCAACTATGATGATATAGAAATATGATCTAACACAAAGAGAACACAACTATGATGAGATAGAAATCTGATCTAACACAAAGAGATCATTTCCGATTTGAGAAGAAACTTCATCCTAACACAAAGAGATAATAACCCTTAAAATAATTTTATGTTCATATATAACACAAAGAGACCTTCACATGATGAGAAGAAACTATGATCTAACACAAAGAGATCGTAGCCTTTAAAATAGGTTGATGCTCAGATCTAATACAAAGAGATCTTCACATGCTGAAAAGAAACTTCGATCTAACACAAAGAGATTGTAGCTCTTGAACTATCTTGATATTCAGATCTAACACAAAGAGACCTTCACATACTAAGAATAAACTCTGATCTAACACAAAGAGATTGTAGCCCTTGAAATAACTTGATGCTCAGATCTAGCACAAAGAGGCATTCACATATTGAGAAGAAACCCGATCTAACACCAAGAGATTGTTGTTCTATTGAAAAAGAGAGGCTTTGATCTAACACAATGAGATCATTGCACTAATGAATATGTTGCATAGTTCAAAAACAAAGATATTTATGCTGAATAAACTCCAATCTAACACAAAGAGATTGTGGCCCTTGTTAAGTTGATGGTTCAATCTAACATACAAATATTGTTGCACTGTTAAATAAGATACTTGGATATAACACAAAAAATATCTAAGTACTACTGAAAAATGGATGCTTAGATTTAACACAGAGATAAGTTCTCAATTTAAAAGAAACTTCGATCTAGCACAAAAAGATTGTTGTTTCGTTTAAAAAGACGATACTCTGATCTAACACAAAGAGATCATAAACTATTAAATACATAACGTTGATCTAACACAAATAGATCATTACTGAAGAAACTCTGATCTAACACAAAGATATTGTCGTCCTGTTACCTTGAAATTTCTTAAGGTATTCAAAAGTACATATTAAATGCAAACGTCTTTGTAAATTAAGGGTCGGTCCTTAGAGAATAAGGGTTCTTCAGAAGATTAAAATATATGACCAAGAAGAATACTAAATCAAGGATGTCGAAAAAGAGGCGTGTCGACCAAAGGGATAAAACGTGGAAATTGGTCGATTCGAACAAAATATTAAATAGCGAGGGAGATAGTCAAAGTTCAGCCCAGTCGATTATGGAGGATTTTGGACTTAGAGGAATTTCATTGTTTTTGCTCTCGATGAAGGAAAGCGTCGAGGTTAGGAGCGATTTACTTTTAGAAGCCAGAAGCGGGAAAAAATTTAGAGTCCAAGATCGTGGACAACTATTAGAGCTTTGTATTGTTTAAGCGCCAAACAAGTGGCGAAATCTTGTGAAGCGGTTTCTTCAAGTTTCGAACGCCAGCCGTAGATTGTTTTAGGAAGTTACTTTATAAACGTTATAAATAAGTCATTTCAATGTAAAATCTGGTGTTTTCACTTGTATACTCAAAGTACTTGCAAAAACTCTGCCCAATTCCGAGCGTCAGGAAGAAAGAGTTGCGAAAGTATTTGAGGTACGTGAATCACCACCTTTATTTCAATGCAAAACCTTTACATTTTAGTTGTTTTCTTTGAAGCTTTTACCTGCATTCTATTTACTTTTCAGCAATCACTTTGTGTTTTCGTGTATGTCGATGCTCTCTTTGTTACAAGAATCGAGTTGACAAAAGAGTCTTTCAACCCTTATTTCGTTTAGAATAGACCTGGATTCACAGCCTTCTGTTGGTCACGAGTCACCATAGTAGGTCAAAATATAGTGAATATTCATATTTGTAAAGTTATTTAAGTGTTTGTCTTTGTTGGTCACGAGTTGCCTGTCGGTCGAACCTGAACTATTGTGTGGAAATCCGTTGTACTTATTCCCTTAGTCTTAGGAAACCGTTTTAGGTAAGGATTTTGACAGAATCAGTACAATTTCACAAATCTTAGCACATGTCTTAAGATCAACTAGTCGATCTTGCGAGAGACCCTTATTTTTAGGACTTTGGGAGGAGCAACTGATGTTTACCATTTTCCATAGTAAACAAATTGGCACACCTGGTGGGACCAGTGCTAAGTTTTTATTCTTAGATGTCGTAAGTGTATAAAACTTAGAAGTGGAAGCCTAACTCAAGAGTATAAGAAAGCACCCACTAGGAGACGTACACCTAGGATGTCAAACACTGCTTCAAACATGGAGGAAATTCCATCACGAATGTTGGGTACATCTGACTGAGTAGTTACTCAAGTTACACCATTTCCCCCACTAAACAACACGACTATATCAGGATTAACTGCTTCAATGTCAGTACCTATTCCCCGAACCACACCGGTGAGTCCGAGGCATGTGGTGGTTACGAATGTTATTCCGAACATAGTGATACCTCGATTTGGTACCACTAATCCCCCTTATGGAATGTCGTATTCCTTAATGTCGGGATATCAGTCGACTTCAAGTGCAACGGTGGTGTTAGATAACGTGCAAAATATGAATTCTCCTTTACAAGGATATGCAGTAGGGGGAAATAGAGGAATTCCTGTGCAACAACTAGTGCCGCCTCTAACTAATACTTTGGTAGCAGTGTTGAGGCAACAAATGGATGGTAGTAATCATGAGTTGGTTAATATGTTGACTAACCAAATGGGTAATGTATTTAACCCTATAGTGCAAGAGTCAGATGAGACTAATAGACATTCCGCTGAAACAAATCGATAGGTGATTGCTCAGTTAACACGTTTGTGTAATTTTTTGGGCACTCCCCCAGCGCCTGTTCGACATGCACCACCTGTTCAATTAAATCCCCCTGGTCAAGTAGACATGGGGACAATAGAAGATGAAACTGTCCATTTAGGACAAGTTGCAGGGCCTCATAGAAATGTTGTCGAACCCCCTAGGGTATTAGTTAATCGACAACAAGAAGCTGATCAAATTCTTGATCAACTTTGACAAGAAGATTTAGCTGTCAAGAAGAATCTAACTACCATTGTCGAGAGAATTATGGCTAGGAACGGTATGAATACCATACTCCAGAGGCCAACATATTCATCCCCTCTATTTGAGTATATTTTATAGACTGAAAACCCTAGAGGATGGAAAATTCCTAAATATACTAAGTTCGGGGGTGAGTCTGGTGAATCGACAGTCGAACATATTGCTGAATATTAAACAGAATATGGTGATATGGAGAATAATGAAAGTTTAAGTGTAAAGCATTTTCCTTCATCTCTCACTAAGGCAACTTTCACGTGGTTTACCACACTACCACCTAATTCAATTGATTCATGGACTAAGTTGGAAAAGCTTTTTCATGAACAATTTTATGAGGGACAATCGAAAATTAGTTTGGTAGAGTTATCAAACATCAAGAGGAGGTTTACTGAGACCATAAATGATTATCTAAATCGATTTAGGTCATTAAAGGCGAGATGTTTTACCCAAGTGCCAAAACATGAATTTGTTCAAATGGCTGCTGGAGGATTACATTATTCTATTAGAAAGAAAATCGACCCAACTTTTGTTAAGAGTATGTCGCAATTAGCAGATAGAGTTCGACACTTTGAGCGTTTACGGCTAGAGAAGGTTAGGCATACTGAGGCTAAATCTAGGAAAGAAAAAGTAGCCTACATAGATTATGATGATACAAATCCCATATACGAGGCCGACTATATGTCGCTGACCGAGGCAGATGTCGATGTGGCTGAAATAAAGCCAGGGCCTGTGTATGAATGTAAATCTATGTTTCCTTCTAAAGGAAAAAATACTGTTGTCGAAAGCAATTCTAAATTTCCTGCAAAAACTTATACATTTGATGTTTCTAAATATTAATTATCAATGTTTGATCATTGCGTGAGAGTATCGCTTACAGTTAATTCTTGCAATCAAAGATTAAGAATTAATGGTGTGTTTGGTATCTTGTTTGAGTCTTTTAATTTATAAGTAAAGATGGATGTCTATATATAATAATTTATTATCATATCAGATACTGTATGAGTGTAAATCTTTCAGGTGTTTATTTGATTGCACTCAAACATATAAGGTAAACATGTGACGATTGTAAAAATTTATTGTTTATAAATATTAATTATCATTGTTTGATCATTGTGTAAGAGTACCGTTTACAGTTAATTCTTGCAATCAAAGATTGAGAATTAATGGTGTGTTTGGTATCTTGTTTGAGTCTTTTGATCTATAAGTAAAGATGGATGTCAATATATAATAATTTAGTATCATATCAGTAATGATATTGTATGAGTGTAAATCTTTCAGGTGTTTTGATTGCACTCAAACATATAAGGTAAACATGTGACGATTGTAAAAATTTATTGTTTATAAATATTAATTATCAGTGTTTGATCATTGAAAATAAATATTAGTAGCAATTGATTTTATTTCCTAAAGACTTATATCAATGGTGAACTTGATATTTTGGCTCAGTACTTTTTTTTTTTGTTTTCTATAAACTAATATAGTTTATTTTAAGAATAAAATATTAATATTATGATATTTTTTGGATCTAGACTTTACATAATGATGGAGAAACTCAAATTCTCTCACAATTCAGTATATTTAAAGTGAGACTTAAGTTTAAAAGTGAGTATACTCCAAATTACACAGTTCTATAATCTTAAAGTTTTGCAATCGAGAGATATTAGAGGTGTTATTTAAGATAACATAAATTTTATCATATTATCTTTGCTTAAATTCTAATGCTTCTAAAACAATAAAGCAAAAGACAAACTCTCATTGGAGTGATGAGTTTTCATTAAGATTATTAAGCAAAGAAAATATCATAAGCATATTATGAAACTATTTAATCTTGCTATAGCACTATAGTTTCGACAATTAGGTGACTTTGTTGAAAAATTTAGCATATGGTATTCTCTTTGTACTATTAAGTTTATAACTATTAAAGTTAGAAAATTTTATGTAAAAGATAATTTCATAAAGTGTGCAATAAAGAAAAGATTGAAGCAAGAGAAAATAAAATATTATTCATTTGAGAAATACCTCAAAGGATAAGGACAAACAAAGAATAATAAGAAAATATGATCTGAACTGATAAATGTTCAATGGTGTTGAAAGATACATCAATTTAAAGGGAACAAATTTGGTGAAGATTGATATCTTTATTTAGATTTAACTATTTTAGATTGTCATTATAAGATTAATTTTTTTGTTTAAAAGACAATTTGGTGAATGAATAAATATATTTTTTTTTTAAATGATGGATTCAATTTGTCTTTTAAATTCAAATATTATTATAGTTAATTCAGTTATGACTTGTGACAATCTATAATTGTTGAAAAGTTAGAGAAAAATAAACATTAGTCCCAAGTTAAGGAATATTTTGAGACAATTATTATAATGTGTCTTGAGAATATTGAGTTTGGGGGAGAGATATGTTCAAAGAACAAAAATGAGTGGGAAAGAATTGGTTCTAACTCAATTCATATAGTTGCTATTTATATAGTAAATTTGGACTCTCATGCGGATATTATTGTTCTTTCTCACAATTAAAATAAGAAATTAATCCTTGAATATCAAACTCAACATTCTCAAGAACTAGAGCATCAAGTGTCATAAAGAATTGACTGAAAAGAGAATTTCTATTCAAGATAATTGAAAAACTCTATTATTATAGTTGTGATACTTGCTATTTGTTATAATTTTGGAGTTTCGTAAGATGAATATCAAGTTAGTGTTTTTTAATGGCGACATTAAGAAAAACAATATAGTGCAACAAGAATCTTTTTTGTATCAATAGATACAAAGTTTATAGTTTCCAAACATATAAAATTCATTTATAACTTAATGAAATTGTCTCATTAGTGATACCGCAATATTTCATAAGATAATTGTCTCGTTTGGTTTGAGATTTCTATTATGAAAAATTATTGGGTTTTACAAGTTCAGTGGGAGTAAGTTTACATTCTTAGTTTAATGTGTCGATTTTATTTAGTCAACAATGATATATGATTATTGTGTGAAACCAAGAAATATCTAACAAAAGTTTAGCGATGAAAGATCTTGGGCACATCTCTTTTGTATTAGGTATTTAGATACTTAGAGATTATTCTCAAGGTATCATCTAGTTATTACAAAAGGATTTATATATCTATCAATAAAGTTGAAAATAAAATTGACATGAAAGATAGTAAACTAGGATATGTCTCAATTATTAAGGGATACTATTAAGTCTCAATCATTGTCCAAAAGGAAAGAATCTGCAAAATTTAGAAAATTAAGTTTTTTTTATACTTTGATTATGAGAATGTTATATTCGATTTTATACGTATATGAAAAGACGTACATAAAATCATTGAGTAGATACTTGAACAATTCAAAATTGAATTGTTGAAAGAAAGAAGAAAAAAAAGTCAACCACGAGGATTATTGTAGAGAAAAAAAGAGTTTGTACTCAAAAATTGGAGATCTGACAATTAGGAGATCATTAGTATGTTTGACTCTGATATTTTTGATGTCGAATAGACATTTCAATACAGGATAATTGAATTATAAGTTATTATTGTTGAAACTAGAATATATGCATATGGAATTTAAGCTAAAGGCTCACTAATCAAAGACTTGGCATATAAGGACTTTCATATGATTATTGTCACTAAGGATGTCTTAGATTAGTGGGAGTCATTGCTTCTGTATGTTTAATAATATTATTTTTATATCGATACATACTTGATATTAATATTATCTACATAAATAATGTTTATAAGGTTATTGTTGTTATAACCATTTCTGTATTGTTTGTGCAAATATTAAATTTGCAAATTTTAGTTTGATCTCAATAAAGACTTTAGTTGGACCGGTTGGAAATATATATGATTTACAGATCACATTGCATGAAATTTCCATGCCACTCATCCATATTGATCTATGTCATCAAGTACATTTATGTGGTGGTCGTCGGGATTCCGTCACGTTATACGTTAGTGACGTCAACTGCGATGATCGCATTATTAATGTATGAGATGGATCAGATTGTAAAGTTGAAATCTAAAGATAAATAACATTCATATGGGCGCCTAAAGAATTATGATATAATTATTAAGATATAATGGCCAAGTGGGAGATTGTTGCAATATTTTAATTATTTAATTAAATATTAGCATTCCAATAATTATGTAGTCTAATATATTTATTTAATTATATTAGCCATTTTTATCAAATAAAGTGTCTTAAATATTTATGTGATCAAATAATGTTAAAAAGGCTATTTAGATTTTATTTAGGAATTATTTAGTTGATTCATTAAATAATTGGATATGACTCAAATATGAGTGAATGTCAGGATGACCCAATTTGGGAATAATGAGAATCCTAATTGGCCATCATACTATATATATGCTATGGTCCCCAATATACCATACACAAGCAAAATAATCTCTTCTCCCCATCTGAAGAGTGTTCAAGGCATTAGGAGTACTGGTTGAAGAAGATCCACAAGCCAACAAGTGTCAACCACTTGTCTTGACACTTTTTCGTATCAGGATTACAATTATCATTGACAAACTTACGGATCCATGTATTCCTGAAATCTCATATCTCGTATACTAACATGTCGTAGATCCTATAGTTATATACATGTTCATAATTATTTATTATATTCCACATTAAAGTATATGGTATAATATATAGAACATGTATATGTGATTAATTGTTATTGAATTAATTCCAACAGTTTGCATTTTACAAACCGAATCAAAACACATTATGTTACAACCTAAATTTTACTTAAATCACATTCAACACAAACTTAAACCTATTATACATTAGCCTTATGATTACGAATAATTTTCACATCCTTACACTTATGATTTCAATTCAAGTCTTGTCAAATCTCTCCTATCATTATCGCATCTTCTTCTCTAATCTCTAATCTATTATATTCTTTCTTTTTCACTTCTCATTTTCATGCAAATGTTCTCTTTTTCAATTTCGTTTTTATCGCACATCTTCTTATTTAATCTCTCATTTGTTATGTTCTTCCTTTTTCATATTCATTAATCTCTCATCTCTTCTATTTCTTTTGTTTTATTATAATATTTTTGATATCGTTTTATGCTATTATTTTATGTTTATTATTTCACTTTTGTCTAATCTAATTTTTAATTATTAAATAAGAAGTTGTTGTCCAAATATGATGAGTTTTTTTGTTATTTGGTAGTGTGTAAATGACTAAATAAAAATTATGTTGTCATCTATATGTGTATCAGTATATGTATGGCGCAATAAAATATTTGTCAAAAATTAAACCAACCAAATTTCCTTGGTGTGGTTTAGTTATTTTTTTTTAAAGTCAACCAAACCAAACCAAATCACACGATTTTTTCTGTCGTGGTTCGGATGATTTTTAACGTCCAAACCGTCCAAACCTTACTACGAACACATATCTATTTCTTGTTTTCTCTTGACAACTTACTTTTGGAACTACGATCATGTAATCAATATAGATCCCGCTTGATTAATTTTCTATAAAAAATAATCCGTGTTTAAATATTTTGAATAGCTGCAGAAAGGAATGTTTGGTTTGTTATTTTTATAAGCAATTGTGATATTAGAATGTAAGTATAAATAGTACTACAATCAGAACCAAATTTTAAATTACATAGGCCTCAGACAAAAACACACCGTCTAAGAAGAAACTACAAAGTTACAAGACTTTGCAAACATGGACGACCTGCCCCAGGATGAGCCTTGGAGAGACTCCAACGTCTCGAAGTAGTTACTTCAAATCAACTGAATCTTTTCAACAAACATACTTTAGAATTAATCTTGGAGAAACTTCTACGTCTCAAGTAATTTCCTCAAATTGACTGCGCTTGAATAAAGAGCTATGCAAACATAGGGAAGACCTGCCCCAGGATGAGCTTTAAAGAGACTTCTACGTCTCGAAGTATTTGCTTCAGATTGATTGATTCTTGAAACAAACACTTGCTCCAATTAAGAGAGACTTCACCATCTCAAAATAACTACTTTAGATCAACAACATATGAGCAACAGACTTGATAGAACGAGAGCTTTTTGGAAGATTTCAACGTCCCGAAGTAATTTCCTCTGATTGATTGGAACTGAGTGATTAGCTTTGAAGTGATTGGAGCGAAATGCCCCAATGCATAACCTTAGAGATACCTCCACGTCTCGAATTATTTGCTTCAGGCTGACTGAATTTTGAAACGACGGTTGTCCCATGTTAACCAATCTTTGAGAAGGACCAAAGCTGATTTCTCTTTAAGGACCTTCCCAAGATTGGCAAAAATTTGAGAAACTGAATTTTGACTTGATTGTCCTCAAGTTAACAGAATCTTGAGAAAATAACTTGTGATATGCTCAATGGAGTCCTTAAACGTCATACCTCTTGATTTAGCAGAGTTATCAAATTTCTCTTCTTTGGACAAAGTTAAATTCTTCACTGGTGTTCATTATGAGAACTTCTTTAATGTCATACAATTATTCTACATGTAGAATAATGTTTATTATGACCATTCTAATGCAACAATCATGCGTCTTGAAGTTTTGAATGAAAACATTATAACTTTTTTTTGTGAGCGAAACACCTTTATAGTGCAACACTGAAAATTCTTTTTTTATGAGAGATAAAACGAGCATATGATACCAACACAGATACTTAGTACGCACCGTAGGAGTCAGTTAAACGTGATCTCTTTGCCGTATACTTTTGAATTAACACATACTTCAATTAGGACTTTTAAGGGTTGTAACGTGGCCTGGTTCACAGTTTTTACAAGAATGATTTTTAGGCTCAAAATTATTTGGTTCCCACCCATTCTCCATGATGTTATTCATTCCTAAGTTCAACTATCTTGATACGAGCACTCATCTCTTGAAATAAGTTATGATGGTTGAGAAACCTATACGAGGTTTCTTGGATACGACAGTCACTAATCTTTTTGTCTTTGGTGTTTAACCACACAACTTGTTCTTTGCTGAGAATTTTTATATGATAATCCTTTCTCACTTTCGGGCATTCCGATTTGCTTTCCCTAAAATTTGCCTAAGCGACTTGTTCTCAAGTTTCAACTTAGCGGGACTTTTTCTTTCTTTCCTGAACAAGTCATGGATATTTACATCGTCTTCAATTTGTTGGAAGTGATTGTGACTGTTTGAGTCTTTGGGTAGATGAGGGATAACCATTATTGTATCATCATCTGTTGAACTTCTGATGTTTGAGAGGTAACCAACGTGGTATCATTCTCTTCTGATGCACACTATTGATAGATAAAGGTTGACTATTGCAATATTGACTTTTCTCGACCTTTTGAAGGATAACAATTGTTGCATCCTTATGCGCACTCCCTTGATAAGTTCTGAACGCTCGATCAGATTAACTGAACACTACCCGCCATTGTTGGTAACTGTTTTCTCTTTTTTTATTGCAAAACTTTTGGTTGAAGAATGAGGAAAGAAAGAGGTTACTAAAGATGGCTTCGTGATGGTGGAAGCGTGATGAAGAGGAATTTTCCCCTTTTTTTAGATCTGCCTCGCCTCTCCATTTTATTTCGTGAACAGTCTCAACATAACAATATATACACCATAAATTAGGTTCAGATAAACTTCAAAATGCCTAAAATGACCCTAATGATAAAATGGACTATTAAGCCCAATAGATTAAAAATTAACCTATCCGAAAGTATTTTTGTTTTGATTTTTGGAGATAAAAACCGGACACCTAAAATTGTCAAAAACAATATAAAATCGAACACTAAATTATTCAAAAAAATAAAATGATTACATTAAAATAAACTACAGGTCTTAAAGATTAAAGAAAAATTATCGAAATGATTCTAAATAAAATGAAAATAAAGAATACCCGACTTTAAAACACTTACGGATAAGAACGAGTCTTCAAAATATATCAAAAAATTAGAGATAGCATATTTTCATGATCTACGCGACACATAGATTCTTAAAGCAGTGAGTTAAAGGCAAAAACTTGAAATATTTTCCCTGCTATTTTTTTGCACAGTGTCGAATCGCTTTTAATTGTCTGTTTATAAAACCAAAAATTCAATATTATCGACATATAATCAACTTAACACGATGCAAGAAACATGTAGAGAGATAAAAATTCATGAAGTAAAATAACGGATATTTTACAACTACAAAACGATGCAAATTTCGATTTAAATTGACTTTTGGTCAACTTAAATACGACTAATGATGCATATGCGATGAATGGATGAAAGTTCAATGCTAATGACCTAATGGAATCATATGCAGGTGAATGTGAAATCTAAGTCAGATAAATTAAAGTTAGGAGGGCAAGTTTTAGGGTGCGGCACTCTTCAAATTCATTTATTTACCTAAACAACAATTGCTACTACCTGCCAAGACTAGAAAAACAAAATCCAAACAACTAGTTGCATTACATACGTACAGGAAAGAAAATAAAGAGGGCTAGAAGGGATGGGGCGTCCGCCCTTTAATATATATATATATATATATATATATATATATATATATATATATATATATATATATATATATATATATTGTCTTTTCTTCTTTGCTTGCTTCATTAGGTGATATACGTGCCACACAAAAAAATTGAACAGTAATACCAAGAAACATACACAGGTGCCACAAAAACCATGAGGTAAGGCGCCCACCCTCTCCCCTAGGGCGTCCGCCCCTTAATGCTAGTGGGGTCCACTTTTCTTTTCTTCTCATACTGGAACAGTCGTTCCTTAGAATTTCTTCATCTATCCTACGTTTTTCTGCAACTACGGTTCCATCTATTCATACTATTCAGTCCAACTCTTACTCACAATTTCCAAAAATTTATTCGATTCAACAACTCAATTATATAACATCTCATGTATAAAATTCACAGCAACGCAAAACTAAAAATAACAACTACATGAACAACTTCTTAACCAGTACAATTCATCAATGGCAGATCACAATTTCATCTGAATCAAACTCAACAAAATTCAACGTAACGTAGTAAAATTCATACAAATCCCAATCCCACATATCAATCATCATATTCCCGTTTATAAAATTCGAACCTTGCCCTTGTCTTGGATTAGAGGTTGCTTTATTCTACCGCTCGAATTCCAGCCTTGCCTTGGATTGGAGACTTCTCTATAATTTGCGATCTATCCGTCGGAACTTCGTTTGCCTATTTCCTCTCTCCCAAGAATTTCACATAGCCTCCTTTTCTTGGCCAAAACCCTCGTTCCTCTTTGTCTGTAGCTTTGTTTCACGATCTATTTTCCAAAAGCTCAAAACCCTTCTTCTCCAACCAAACCTAATTTTCTATTCTTTTAACCCAATAAACCAAATAATAATATTTCTCATAAACTCTTAATGGGCCAACTAATCCACACTACCAAATTGTTATATGCCACACCACAACTAAATCCAATTAAATAAAGAATATTCTAAAATAATATTATTTCTAATATTATTTCTCCGATCCAACCGACTAAATAATACTTCGTAGAAATACACTGGT
The DNA here is from genome assembly GCA_021764765.1 of Vicia sativa. Lineage (NCBI taxonomy): Eukaryota > Viridiplantae > Streptophyta > Magnoliopsida > Fabales > Fabaceae > Vicia > Vicia sativa. The sequence goes on from CM038792.1 coordinate 74,433,930, forward strand.
TAATTACCAACTTCAATATTTTCAACAACTAATTCACAAAATACTCCAAATTATTTAATTAAATAATTAATTAAATTTCCAGGCATTACACATTAGACGGTGGAAAGGCTACTAATTAGATAGCATTAGGGTGAAATATGTTCAACGAGTGTTTTCATAATAAAATATGATTATTTATCCCTCTAGATTATCAAAGAAATTGAAGGGTTAAATCATTTATTTTACACTTGTAAACAAATAAAAATATAAAGTGCAAGAGTTAGGCTTCGAATCATGTCTAGAATGGTATATCACCTCGATTTTTAAAAGAACCAAGGAAACAAGTTGTTTTTTTTAATAATAGAATAAAATAAAATATGGCGCACATTGAAATAACACCTCAACTTTTTCTAGATTATGTGAAAGTTTCGTCATAAAAAGTATTATTTGTTGTAGTGGTAATGACGTGAAAGAGTTGTAAAGCTATAGTCACAAATTATATTGTATAATTTGGGCTAGAGAAAATTGATGGAAGAATTATTTTTAACTTGTGAAAATTTCAAATTAAAAATGTGTTGATACAATCAAATTAAAATTCTTGAAGTTATTTATTTTCAAATGAAATATATTCTTTAAAAGAGAGAAAATAATTTTTAAAATTATGATTATCGATAAAAATATTAAAAATTAATATATTATTTTCAATCAACTCCAACATTGAAAACTTGATCTACATCGATCATCACTTGATCCTATCAAAAAATTTCATTAAAGAAAAACCTCTTTTTTCTTTAACTTCTCCAAAACAATCAAACACAAAACTGAACCTTCAAATTGAAAAAAATATTCACAAGGCATTAAAACACTAATGAAACTTCTCAAACTCTCTATTCCAGTTGATACCAGAACACCCGTGATAAATTTTTGACAAAAGATAAAAGATGATGACTTTCAAAAAGAATCTCACACTTGTTCAGAAACTCAAAATTCAAACTGACACATAATTATTAGGCCTTATATTCAAACTTAGATGATCATGTTTAACCTTCAATATTTACTTGAATTAAAACTTGCGGAAGCTTAATATAAATTTTTCTATTAACACACAGTGAAAAAATTTAGCTTTCCAATGTTATGAATGAAATGTGGAAAATTTTATCCTATACCCCTACATTTATTTCGATATTTCTCTAATATTCCAATTTTAGCCTTTTATTTTTTTTATTTTTTTATGGAATTTTTTATTATTTTCACTATTTTTTGAAAGCGTACGGAAAAGACAAGGGGAACTAGAAATTTAAGAACCGGATAACCCAAGATGGAGAAATCCGGTACGTATTTTTCCACGAAACCGGAAAACATGGCAAAGCTAAATTCAGATTGCATTTTTTTCCGGAAAACCAAGCCATAAGTTATCCGGTTCACAATATTAACCAACCGGATAACCTTAAGCTGAGTGTTCCGGTTTGTAGTATATTGACAACCGGATAACATGTTGTGTAGTTATCCGGTTCGATTTTTTTTAATAATTTTTTTTGATTTTTTTTAATTTTGTTAAACAGGTGTTATTCCTCAGATATGCGATAAAAATCAGACATGCGTAGATACCACTGATTTGTTTACATCTGCAGAACATTTTGCCACAAGAGAAGAGGCGATAAGATGGGTTAGGGAGATTGGAATCAGGAATAAAGTGACCGTTATAATAACACGCTCAGATACCAAAACAGGCAAGAGAGGAAGAAGTGATAAGGTAATATTTGGTTGTGATAAAGGTGGAAAATACAAAGAAGGAGAAAGTGAAACACAGAGTGCTAGTAAGAAATGTGGTTGTCCGTTCAAAATTAGATCCACACCGTCAAAAGATGGTTCCGGATGGAAGATTGATGTAAAATGTGGAGTTCACAATCATGGGTTACCTGATACATTTGAAGGGCATCTGTTTGTAAGTCGACTTAATGCAGAAGAACAACAACATATTGTTGATTTGACAAAACGTCATGTTCCACCAAGACACATACTTTTGTCATTGCAGGAGCGAGATCCAAAAAATGTCACTCGGATCGCGCAAATATATAAGCACAAGAGTAAAATACAGAAAGATATAAGGGGGCCTAGAATAAAAATGCAACAATTGTTTAAGCTGGTGGAGGAATCATATTATGTATACTGGAGCAGGAAAAAAGATGATTCAGAAGTTGTGAGGGATATTTTCTGGGCTCATCCAGAATCAGTGAAGTTGTTGAATATGTTTCCTGTTGTGTTGATTATGGATAGCACATACAAGACAAATAAGTATAGACAACCTTTGTTTGAAATAGTTGGTGTGACATCCACTGAGTTGACATTTGCTGTTGAATTTGCATATATGGAATCAGAGCAGACTGGAAATTTTTGTTGGGTTTTGGATAAGTTGAAATAGTTATTTACTAAGGACGGGTTTTGGCCACAAGTGGTGTTGACTGATAGAGATCTTGCCTTGATGAAAGCAATTGAAACAGTATTTCCTAAAACAACCAATTTGCTTCGTCGATTTCACATCAACAAAAATGTGAAAGCGAAGTGTAAGGAATATGTTATGGATGAGGTGGAGTATCAACAACGGTTGCAACAACTTGAGCATGCATGTGTTGGCTTTACAACATTTATTGATTATGTGAAAGATACATGGTTGTCTCCGCATAAACATAGATTCGTCGAAGCATGGATTAATCAAGTGTTGCATTTGGGAAACACCACGACCAATAGGTATGCATATATTAATATATCTTGATTTTACTCAATGTTTTTTATATTAATTTTATTGTCGACTTACTTGTTTTTTAATTTATTTAAAGGGTTGAATCTGCACATTGGAAATTGAAGCAAATGTTGGAGAATAGTTTAGGTGATATGTGCAAATGCCGGGAGGCTATGAATGACAATCTTAAGATACAATTGGGAAACATTGGAGCTTCATTTTAGAAGAGTTTTTATGAAGTCGAACATGCACACACTAGCCCATTTTATGGAAATTTGTGTGGATCTGTATCTAGAGCTGCTTTGAGGCATATTGCTGAAGAGTGGGTGAGGATTGATATTGTTGGTACAGACACTCAAAAGTGCGGGTGTACTCATAGAAAAGTGTATGGGTTACCTTGTGCTTGTGAGTTAGGGAGATATACACTGAGTGGTGATCCAATACCAATCGAGGCTATTCACATTCATTGGAGAAAGCTAAGTATGGAAGGCAAACAAGAGGTGGATGCAGATGATGGATCAGAGGTGGAAATGACCAATGCAATTGAGGAAATTTGGAAAAAGTACAGGGCAACAAATGTTGTCGGGAAAAGAGCATTAAAGAGTAGGGTGTGTGCAATTGCTTATCCCACTACATCAAAAATATTGCCACCGCCTGAAAAAATAAAAACCAAGGGAGGAGTGAAGAAGAATGGGAAGAGACCCGCGGGATATGATGTTTATCGTGATCCTTCATATCACGAGTATGTTGATCGAGCGCACTCGAGCTCCCAAAAGTCTTCAAAGAGGGTATGTTCACAGTTATTCCAAACCTCTGAGAAGGAACCATGTAGTAAATACATTACACAATTTCCAGCACGTATCAAACCATTTATTGATGACATTGTTGATGTGATGAAGGATGGAAATTGTGGGTTTAGAGTCATTGCATTGTTTCATGGTTATGGATCGGATGGATGGTCAATTGTTCGTCGTGATTTGGATAATGAACTTAAAGGTCCTAGAAGCAAGCTGTATGAAAAGTTATTTGGAGCTCGTTTTTCGATTGTGAGAGATTCGTTGATGACATCAAAGTTAGGTCCTCAACCACTAGAGAAATGGATGACATTACCTGAAATGTCTTATGTAATAGCTAATCGGTATAATGTCATTGTTGTCTCTTTGGGTTTTCCTTCTTTAACGTTCTTTTCTATGACGACTTCACATTCACCTAATGTGTCCATTTACTGCATTGGATTTGTAGATGGAAATCAATGAGTACAGGTAATTATTTTTTAAGTCACGCTTATACTTATTTTTTAAGTTACATAGATACTTATTTTACTTATTTGTTTTATTACGCATATACTTATTTGTTCAATTACTTATAACCAGGTAAACATGAACGAAAGATTTCTGTTACCACCCGTCACATTGGCTTGGAAACAATTCCGCACAAAAGAGACGACTTCTTGGATGATAGGATTTGGCGGACGACTACAACATTGGCAGCGTCTTACACCTATAGTAGCGCCACATATTATTAAACTATAATTGTTATGTCTTGTTTTGTTTTGTATTCATTTGACATATGACTTTCACGCTAGATTTTGGATTCAGATGTCTTTGTTTTGTTTTATATTCATTTGACATATGACTTTCATGCTAGATTTTGGATTAAGTTGACATATATCTTTCATTCTATATTTTAGATTTTATTTTAATTTTTATATTTAGGATTGTGGAAAGTAGAAATATTAAAAGAGTGCACAAAACAATAGATAAGTCTGACAGAAATATATAAATCATAGGATAATACATGTCACAAAATACAATATAAGTCTAAAAAAATAAACAAGGCAAATCATGGAGATGGATAAGGTATCGGTCCTCCCTAAGATAGTGGTCCACCCTGAGCTACACGTAATGATCGAAAAATCCTAATAAACTCATCATCCTTCTCATTTGCACCGTGACGCTACAAGTAGCGATGGAGCTCACCTGATATGTATGCTAACCTCTCGTCTTCTGGTCCCTCAGCATAAACAGGCACTGGGATCTCTCTCACCTCATTTTGTGGCGGGGCTACCAATCGAGGATGTGACACCATATAATACCAACCCAGATACTCATCAACTACATCATATGGTCGACAGCAAAAACTGGATCACGAATAACATCCAAAACCCCTGAACATAACTTAACTAGTCTACATCCACATCAAGAGACTCAACAGCAGGAGGATGGTGGGGTATGTATTGTTTGTATCTAAACTGACACAAACATCTGTCGGATAGATATAACATTATTGTACCATACCATTTCAGACCACCCTTGTATAGACATATATCATCAAATGGACGTATATGTCGGTGATCCTCAAAAGGACGCCAAATGACATCATCCGGTGTCAATGCATCTAAATGCACCCTATGCTGCTCGACCTTTGTACTGGATTGCCTGTAACACCACTTCATCGCCCTCGGGAGTGGACTACCTACACCGCAAATCCCAGATAGACCTCTTTTCCCAATAGAGGAAAAATACTCGTGGATCCATCACTGTTACACACCATGAATAATATAAATAAAATTCATAAATAACTAAAGATAAAATATATATATATATATATATTTTGTACCTGTAATAGAGAGGCATATCCACCCAACTGTTTGCAAGAATAGAAAGAAGAATCACCTAAATAGCGGTAAAGATTAACCAGTGCCGCAGCTCCCCAACAATATCTACCACATCCATCCAAATCCCTAAATAGTGATAAATACTTTGCCGCCACCAGAGTAAAGGTCTTATCGGTCAGAATGGTGCAACCCAATAACAACATCATGTACGCTCTGGCAGCATAATCAAACCTGTTAGCAGCCCGCTGACGCTCAAAAATAATCTTTAACCAATCCAATCTGTAGTAAGGACCTCTACAAAATTGGACCTCCTCAGCAATCTCCTCCAACGAAACTCCCATAAGATCAATCTCTAATCTAATAGCGTCATTATCAGTAAACCCTTCTGCAGGGTCAACCAATTCACCCCTAATCGGCACGCGAAAAAGACATGAAACATCGTCTAAAGTAATGGTCATCTCACCAAATGGCATGTGAAATGACGATGTTTCAGGATGCCATTACTCTACAAATGCCGATACTAGTTGTTGGTCAATCCTCAACAAACTAGTTCTTTGAAGAGATGATAGACCAGAATTCAACAACCAGTGCTCTATAATAGGAGGAAACATGTGTGAAACCCAACCGATCAATTTGCTGCCATGTGCAGCAACCTTTAACTCTTTTTTAGGATGTCTCTCCTGAAAATAATTTATACCAAACATGTTATAAAATATATAAATTTTAACAAATAAAAATTATTCAAAATAAAATGATAAATATTAACTTACCTCGCCAAACCAAAGATGACGATCAACGTGACCATCATATCTGATTAAAAGAGAAGTATCGGTGGGTCCTCCTGAAAAAGGTGGATGCACCTGATCCCCTGCAGGAGGCTGATGTCCCTCTGCATCGTCTGCTTCACGGCGACGTTGTCGTTCCTCTATTCTTCTACGCACATTATTGTCACCCGCTCCTCGTCTGCGAACCACTAAAAAAAAGTCAAAAAATGGGGCATTTTCTGAAATACGCAGCAAAAAGCCGGATAACCCAAGTAGTGGTTATCCGAGGTGAACGGAAGCAAACCGGATAATTCTGGGACGTGACTTCCGGAGTGTTAAACCCTAAACCGGATAACCGATTCACGTGACTTCCGGTGTGTTTTAAAATTTTCAAAAACACACCGGATAACTTCTTAACATGTTATCCGATTTGTATAATTTCATCTATGCATAAACCGAAAAACTTACTCTTGTGTCCTCGAGAGTGTAAAATAAAGAACCGGATGTAGGCTTCTTGGGTTCTCCGGTTTGTCAAAATATTCTCTTTCTCTTGTTTTACAGAAGTTAAAATGATAAAAGTGAAAAAAAACATTAGGTGATTAGTATTTATGCAAGGACAATTTCGTCCAAATGTCAAAATTGTAGGAGTATGAAAATAAATGGAGGGGTATGGGATAAAATTTTCTGAAATGTGTCTCACACAATAATTTATTTTTAATTTGGTCCCACCGAACAAAATTGGCAAGGGTCCACCAAAATTTAAAACACAGTGAACTTACCTGTGTGTGATGCCGAATTTTACAAATATTATAAAAATGTAATAAATTCTTATTGAAAATAAAAAATTATAAACTTTTACATTACATTTGTGTTGCGAAATTCTAGCGAATTACGCGAAGGTGCCTTTCCTATTATATAACTAATTTTTATAATTAATAATTAATAATTTTTGTAATTTTTAATAAAATAAAAAGGATAATACTATAATTTGATTTTTAGTTGCTCTTGACACATGGAGATACATATTTCATATTCCATTACTAGAAGCCTAATGTATTAAAATTTAGAATTTAATGAGAATATATCGAGTATAAATTAATAAATATTATGTATTCAACTAAATCACATTTTTAATTTAAAAATTCTGATATACTTTCTCCGTTCCTTTTTAAGTGTCGTTTTAAAAGAATTTTTTTGTTTTTATTTAAGTGTCGTTTTATAATTTAATGTCATAATTTGTCAAATATACCCTTACCTTCTTAATAAATTATAGTCAGTGTATGAATGAATTTATTATGAGATAGAAAATAAATGAGGGTATAATAAAAAAATTAATTTTAATAATCCACTATCTTGATTGAAAAACATTCTTCTAAAAAATAACAGAGCAAATAACATAGTAGCATGTTATAATTTTATTGAATAATTATATAAAAATAATTTAATCTGATAGAGCATTACCTTTAATTACTAAAAATTAAACAATATTTGAATCTCTTTAAAAAAAAAAACTTATATATTATAAATTTATTATTTACAAAAATATGAGAGAGCCATAGAGAAATATTTTAATGCATTTTAACTGTGTATTTAAAAAAAAAAAAAGGACAAACAGATAAGGAATTGTCCGTTTAGATGCTAATACTATAGTAGAAAAGCATTAATGGTTAATTTATGCAAATGAGGTGGCAATGTATGCTCACTAGATTTTATAATTTTTCAGCTTTTGATTATTTTTAACTAAATATAACATACAAATGAATGATCATTCCCTCATTAATGTAAATGAGGGGTTTCTTATAAATGAAATGCTTAATACCACAGAGTAGATTTCGTGAGTTTTGAAAAAGTCTTCTTCACTTATAATTGAAATAGTTGAACTGCAATTTAGCTCATTAGCATTAGAAACCTTTGATAATGTATAATCCTAATTTCACTCAAACAATGCTAAAAGATGCCGCCATTTCATTGTTTGACTTGCCGGAAGTACTTGTCAGCGAGATTCTCTTTAGGCTTCCGGTGAGGTCCCTCACACAATGTAAGTGTGTGTGCAAGTCATGGAAGAAACTAATCTCCGATTCTCAATTCGCAAAGAACCATCTTCAATTCTCAACCTCGGATCCAACCATGACCAACCAGCAATTGGCGTTTGCCTTTATAAAACCATGGTATAGCATATCCTACTCTTTGAAGACATTGTTCAAAAACACATCAACAACTATTAAATTCGGTACCTTAATGTGCACGGAAGAGACCTATTGTTCTATTATAGGTTCATGCAACGGCCTCTTGTGTATGCTTGATAGCTTTTCACATTGTGTCACCCTATGCAATCCTTCTCTCCGGTTGTTATCCGAAAGATCTTCAGCGCCTGTTTCACATGAATGGTTCATCAGACATTATGGTTTTGGATATGATGAACTAAATGACAAGTACAAAGTCCTATTAGTTGTGAAACCTAAGGATCATCATCAATTGTTTACCAAAATTTATACCTTTGGACATGATAATTCCTGGAGAACAATTCCAAATTTTCCGTATGAAATTCATAGACTTTTTGGGAAATTTGTGAGTGGCACTTTGAATTGGTTAGTTTCTAACCAAAACACATTTGTTTCCTTTGATGTCGAGAAGGAGATTTACATGGAACTGTCGTTACCTCAAAATTATTATGGTAACAACAATGTCTGCAAACATCGTGCACTGTCTGTTTTGAGCGATTGTCTTTGTGTGTCTGACTCGGAAAATTTTCACTGGGTGTTGTGGATGATGAAAGAGTATGGAATTGTTGAGTCATGGACTAAGTTCATCATCATTCCTTATGACTATCTCATCCAGAATCAACCTTGTTTAGTTGAGCCCTTGTTCATTTCACAAAATGGTGTTCTTATGGTATTAGTCGGTTCCGAGCTTATCCTATATAACACAAATACTAGTGTTGCCTTTATAACCATGAAGAGACTTAGGATCTATCCACATCTTCACTGTGAGAGTTTGTTATCACTGCCATGTTTGTCTCAGATTGATATTTACAAATATTTTCTTTTTCGTCTATCTAATACTAGAACTTGGAAAGAATTATGGGGTCATGTTCTTATTCTACTTTGTCAAATTTGGGGACTAGTTTGTTATCTTGTTTTTATTCTATTTAGTATAACTTGTAAACCATGTGTAAAGTTCATCTATTATGGGATGAGCTTTTTTACATTAAGGAAAAGAATAAAAGAACAATGATATTTTCCCCTTTGATACATTACATCACACTACATTACTCCCATGGACTCAATGAACACTCTTCAGGCAAAGTCGGAAAACGTTCCGAATCATTGCAATAATCATAAATCACTAGGTTTCTTTGAACCCAAGCATAATCCATTTTCTGATCACCTGATAGATGCCATGAACCATATTGATCCCACCAATTTTTTGTTGTGGTTGAAACACATTTAGGATATGGATCTTCCCATTGACAAGCATCAACACTGAAGTCTTTGTAGGATGACACAAATGGTGCTAATTTCCAGTTTGTTTTTTCAAGTCCACCTCTCGTCGCCCATTCGTCCGCGTTCCACACACTTGAAAACAAGTACATTGGTTTCTCATTCGGGAAGAAACCGTTTGGTTTTTCGTTGTTTTTGAATACTCTTATCGGAACTCTGTCCACAAAAAACCTGTTTCCAATTCATTGGTAAATTTCAGTAAACAAATTTTCAATCCACCTAGAAACTAGAAAAATGACTTATAAGAATTAAGATCACAATTAGGATTGAACTTACACTAGCTGGTGATTATTCCAAAGGATTGAATATGTGTGATAATCCTCAGTTGGATCAAACCATAACATATGCCTCATCTCGCGATTACCGGTTCCATTCTTGTACACATTTGTCTGAATCAAATAAGGTTGTCCTGTTCTATTTCCCAAAAACTCAAAATCAATTTCATCTCTTGTTGGCCCTGCACCATTTTCTGAACACATCTGCAACAACAATTACCACCAAATTTGATTCACATAAACACAATTACCTACTTAACAAAAAAAAAGCACTTTTAGTAGTGTACTTACATAATAAGCTGTGACAACACCAGCAGAATCACCTCCTACCAATTTCAGCTTCATACTAAACCACCCAAATCTATATCTTTGTTTTGTTTGAAATCCACATCCTATTAAAACCAAACCATAACATAAGTTTCGCTAACTCAGCTTAGTTGATAGCTATACAAAGACATAGAGACATGAGATACATAAATAGTAGTAATAATACAAAGTACATGCAACAAAGTGTAGGTAAATGAATGTGGTTTATGATGCATGTGATTTGATTGATACCTGTGTTATTGTCTAAGGAGAGATTCCAGATCTGTCCATCATCAGAGGTAGTGAAATGATCTTCAGACCACATTATGCTGAAATTATCTTCAAAAGATCCCTTAGTCATAGCTGCTTCAGCTGGATCATAATAAGCAGAAGCAATGATAGATGCAATGAAAAGAAGAATGGAAAATGAAGATCTTGCATCCATTTTGTGAGTTGGATCTCTGAACTTGAGGTTTGGAAGTTCATTAAATAATAGTAGATTTTGAAAATGGTTTCTGCATATACAGTTGTAACATCATATGCAATTGTTCCACTTTGTTTAACTTATTTGCATGTGATGAATGTACCAATTTGCCCATTCACTTATAAACATCATGACTCAAAAGTCTTATATAAAGAGACATCCAAAACAAAATATTAAAAATGATTTATTGATATCGATAAATATTTAAAAATTTAAATAAATTAAATGTAGTTATAAAACGGGATTTTTAAGGGTATATTGGTAAATGGTGCAAGACAATAATGCAATTTCATTTTTAAAAGTGAGACATGGTAATATAGAAAACAAATGCGGGAGTGGCAAGTGGGACCTTAGCCAGGCTGCATTTTGCAAACTGCAATGGTTGACAATACATGGCTAGAATCTACGAATGAAAATTGAGACGGTGTTGAGGTTCGGTCATTAATGCTGTTTTTTTATTAAAAATATTTTAAAATACTTTTTTTATTTTAAAAAATCACAAATCAAATGGCAAGGCCAAAGTTCTGCTTGTTTAACCATTTTTCTTTTTTCAGATTTTTTTTTAAAGATTTTGATTGTCCTCTATATTTATATTTATATAATTTTTTAAATTCATCTAATAGAAAACTTATCACTAAAATTGATATTTTTTAGTTTCTCAATTTAGGATGGAAAATGAATTCTCTAATGTACGCATAACTTAAAGTGATTTTTACTATTTTCTACCTCATGATATTTCTAATCATTAAAATGCTTCTATATGATTTTGTTAACGAACTAGACAAACACCCGTGTGAAGTTTGTTAAATAGAGAAAATATAAAATATGGAATATATTTTATTAGTAAGTAGTAATATAGTTTTAACATCTATCATAGCTTTTATATGAAATTAATATAGTTTTAATATAAAGAGTAGCAATTGAGATATTCTCTATCTTTTAACATAAATGAAAGAAATAATTATGTTTACTATCATTTTATATAAACTCAAATTAGTATATTAAAACTATTCTCACTTATATTAAGTCATTAAAAATAGGATTTGATTAAATAATTAATGAAAAATATTTGTCAATTTCAATTAATTTTGTAATGATAAATATTTGTGTTGTATATTATTTTAATAATAAAATAAATAAATATATTATAATAATTCTTATTTTTATTTAGAATATAAAATGAAAATTAAATTTAATTAAGTGATTAGTGACAAATAAATATGTACCTTGTATACTAATTGTATGCTCCAAATTATTTTATAATGACCCATTTTAAAAAAACAACATGAAAAGGTTAAAAGTAACGTGTTAACACAAATTTAATATGATATACTTTGCAAATTTATTATGATTTTTGTATTTACTTTTTTTAATATTTATTAATTTAATATATTCAATTTATTTTTTATGAACTCATTTATTTACAACAAAAGGTATATAATTTTGATAAGTTAGTGGCAACATTTGCTATCGAAAATGTCCAAGTCTAATATAAAAATTAGGCTTAAATATTTTTTAGGTCCATGTAAATTAGCGTTATTTTGATTTTCGTCCCTGTAATTTATTATTTTTGGAAAAGATATTTGAATGTTAATTTTTTTTTGGTTTTAGTCATAAAACTAAAATTCACAGGAAAATTCAAAGAAAAATCCACAATAAACATGCAGATTTTGATTTTAAGAACGAAAATAAAAAAAAATTAATATTCATGGATCATTTCTAAAAAAAAATTACAGGACGAAAATAAAAAATATGGTAATTTACATGGACCAAAAAACTATTTGAGCCTAAAAATAATTATAATTAATAATTATTTTTATATTAAATTTAAAAAATTTAAAAATATATTTAATCATTTTTTTATTTACTTTCTATGTTTAGTATAAAATATTATATTATATATTAATTGCTAATTTTGATGAATTTGTGGCAATATTTATTAATGAAACTCTTCAAATTTAATATAATAAGATTTAGTGAGATATAAATGACAAAGATATTTATGATAAAATTCATTTTCATTTATTCTAAAAAGTTGTGTCAAAAATTTGTGGGTAGAATTGAAGGATTTAAATATATTTTTGGTAACAATTTGCTTTCTCAAATTTTATAGATAAACTATTAGAGGGAAGTGTTAGGGTGATGGCGACCCAGTAACAGAAAGAGGTAACAACAACAAAGTAAGGGTAGTCGAAGTTTAAAAAAGATGATCTATCAGAGGTGTTGTAATTGTCTTTTTAAATTTTTATTAACGAAGAGAAAGAAAATATATTTTACAGATTGTATATATCGCGAAAATTAATTAAGAAATAGAAAAATAAAAAATTTGGAAAAGTCATATCGGAAGGGCAAGAATTGGCGTGGGGTGGTGGCAGGCATGACGGCCACGGCAATTTCGACAAGTGGTGGTTTCGGCAGCAGTCAAGTCGTTGAATAATCTTTATACGGTCGATGAAGATTTGGGCGTGTCGATGGTTTTGATGTTTTTACGAACATTTTTGATAGTTTTTCGTTTTGTGTGTTTCGGCCTCTTTCAGTTCGGCTCATGGATTCATGTGTGATTGGATTGTGATTTTGAACTTTAGTTGTTTGGTATTTTCTATTATAAATATGTATCTTTTATATGTTTGCAAGTGTGACGATCTTAGAGCTTGCAACAATAAGGGACAACAAGGATTTAAAGCTATAACATGGGGTTTTGGCTATTATCAATGGAAACCTTATAAATGCAAAGGTTTTGGGAAACCTTTGGATTTATCTAGGGTAATTGAGAATTAAGAAACACATGGTTACATATTGGGTTTGGATAATTCATATATTTTAGGTTAAAGAGTTTGGGAAACACTTGGATAGAAAATAAGATCATTCTTGAACACCTTCAGGATTGTTCTTGGGAACCTCGAGGCGAAGACCATTTTTTGTAACTCATTTGTAATATCTTGTAACAACTTTCTGAATATAGTGAATTGGATTCTAACCTCTCTCTTTCTCATTTTCTTTCACTTAAAGTTGCATTAGTGCCTTTGTGAGTGAAATACACTTGTGAGGTTTTAGTTAAACTAATGTTTAGGTATGTTTATCGAGAATGTGATTCTCTTAAAGCGTTTCTCTTATTTGGTTGTTGAAGTTATATTGGTAAAACCTATGTCGGGTTTTCAATATTAGCCAATTAAAATCTTGTTCTTGGTTCCTGAGATTAGCCTGTAAAAAACTCCATTTTGGTTTTAAGGGTCACCATATTAATATCTCTCCGACGAATGTAAGGAGGTTCTTGGACATAATTTGTTAAAATCTCAAAGATATTATTTTGGTGGAATTCTTAAAAATAATTTCTTGAAGAAAATAGTAGGCCAAGAGATCGGTTAAACCTCTATAAATCCTGTTGTAATCTCTCAAAACATTCTCTCTTTACTTACATTTATTTGCTTTCCTTATATTTCCATATTTCCATTTTCAAATGTTTTTATCTATGTTTCTTTAACTTCACTAACACAAATTATTGTTTTAAGAAATTAATTTTAATTGTTTGACGGTATTTGAATACCACAATTGAGCCCCGCCTCTTGTGCTTAAAGTAACTTGTTCAACAAAATGTTGTTATCTTAGCTTATTGTTTTCATATGTGAATGTCAAGTTCATATGTTAAGGGTATTCTCTATGTACTATGAAAAATCCTTCTAATCAAAGGAACCAAGTGTATTTTGGAATCTTGTTTATTGCCGAGGAACATATTCTGGTGTTATTGAGAGGTTCATGTGGGCGTGCACTACCCACATGTGTGTGTTGCTATTAAGGAGGAGAATGTTTATTTCTCAAGGTGGTCATAACAGTTGATGAAGAATAATTCTTAATCCGAAGTTGCAGATTCTTAGGATGTCAAATATAATATCGTGACATATTTGTGTTGAGAACAAAAATACTAGTTTTAGATAGTCATGACGAGTACAGCCAGACAGTGACGCCTGTCATGCCCTTCTCCATGTACACCATCAATTATTTAGAGCTAAAACAACGAGCGCTTGTTCAAACACTATGACGAGAGGGCTGTCAGCTTGGTTGACACCCGTCATGGTCCCATGATCCAGATTCTCCATTCATGAGCCATGAGCCATGACACCAAATCTCAAATTTCCAGACTTTTTTCAACCAAGTGCCCCACGCTTCTCGCCATGTTTCACGTGATTTCTGCACATTTTAGGGCATTTTCAGAGCTTGAACTGGCATATAAATAGTACTATAACACTTGTTACAAGGTATCCAAGCTTATTCTACAACACTAATTAAATTTACTATTTAGCGCATAAATATCTAACATTGGGGTGTTTGTGCAACTTTAAATTCCGCATTTTTAAAGTATTGTTGTCCTACTTTCAATTTCCAACTTTATTATTTCAATTCTACCGATGTACTAGTTCAAAAGTCTCCCTTAAAAGCATTTTTCATTTTATTCAATTTTCAGATTCTTTTTCTTTGCAAAATTTTATTATGTATGCAATATATCCATGTTATTTAAGTGTACTTTATATCATATATGAGTAGTCCAATTGAGTCAGAAATATGAGGACCGTCTCACTGACGGAACTGATATATAAATTATATGTTCAATTAATCATAACAATAATATTTTATTCTTTTGAAAATTCTGTTTTTAACTTAAAGCTTTGCTACGACGATAGTAGACAATTACATGTTTAAAATCTGATAAGAGACACGCAAAAATGAACTATACTTCTGATTTAGTTTTTTCTACATGATCAAATACTGTAAATTATAAAAATAAGATAGGTAGATGAGAATCACGTTTTGGTATCCCATTATTTATATTGATTTAAATTTGTTATTTTCACTTGTCGCGAAAAAATCAACTATTTTAATCACCTTAGTAAACATAGAAACAACCTATCACATCCCTAAAGCCTATCACATCCCTAATGATAGCTTCCGTTTCCTTTCTCACTTGCTCTAGAATATGTCTTTCTTTAGATAAAAATTTAGAAAAATTAATAGCATAGTTGTTTAAAATCTTGGCCAACCTTTCTTTATTGGATTTGTAATGAGTTTTTAGAATTGAGGCAAATCACAATTTTCACTTTTCAGCATTGTAACAATGACCTCATCGATTGTTTTCCAACTTTTCTTAAAGAGTGTTCATTAAATCCGTAGCAGTAATGTATGAAGGAAAAATGTCAATTTTATTTTAATCATTTAATTAATTAAACCTTTTTTCTTGTCGAATTGTTTTAGTCAATAGACTATAATTCAATCACTAATGTAAAAATGCAAATTTCATAATAGGTGAGTTCATTCATGTCGATAACATAAAAACAAGATCCATAATAGCATAAAAAGAATATTATTCTGAAACAAACTCAATGGCAATTTACCATTAACATAAAATAAGTAAAACAAAAAGATTATGAAAACGTGATTTACCATTAACATGGCAGTGGCACCAAACTCTCACAGTGAAGATGTAGATCGATACCAAGTTTCTTCCTAGTTATAGAGGCAGCACCAGTATTTGTGTTATATTGGATAAGCTGGGAATTATTGATTAGTACCATTAGAACACCATTTTGTGAAATGAACAAGGGCGTAACTAAACAAGGTCCATTCTGGAGGAGCTTGTCATAAGGAACAATGATGAATTTAGTCCATGACTCAACAACTCCATACTCTTTCATCATCCACAAAACATAATTGCCATTTTCAGAGGCTGACATACAAAGACAATCACTCAAAACAGACAATGCAAGATATTTGCGCACATTGTTGTCACCGTCATTTTGAGGAAACAAGAGTTCCGTGTAAGTCTCCTTCTCCATATCAAAGGAAAGAATCTTGTTTTTCCTAGAAATTATCCAATTCAGAGTGCCACTGACAAATTTCCCACCAAGCATAGTATCCTCATACGGGAAATCTGGAATTGTTTTCCAGGAATCATCATGACCAAAGGTATATATTTTGGTTAAACTTTGATAATCGTGTTTGCTACTTTGCACAACAAGTAGCGCTTTGTACTTATCATTAACTTGATCATATCCAAAACCATAGTGCCGGAGGAACCAATCTCGCGAACCATGTACAGAAGATGCTTTCGATATCATCCGGAGAGAAGGATTGCACAGTATGACACGACGTGTATGAAGCAGGCACAAGAGCCCGTTGCATGAATCTATAATACTATAAAATTTCCCCTCCGTGTAGAAGAAGGTACCGTGTTTAAAACGACGGCTTGATGGGTTATCGAACAATGGCTTCAAAGGGTAGGATGCGATATTCCCGGGTGCTTTGATACAGGAAAACACCCATTGTTGGTTGGTCATGCTTCGATCCGCAATTGATATTTGAAGATGATTCTTTGCGAACTGAGAATCGGATATTAGAGCTTTCCATGATTTGCACACACACTTGAATTGAAGGAGGGACCTCACTGGAAGCCTCGGGAGGATCTGGTCTACGAGTTCTTCCGGCAAGACCGGCAGCGGAATGGCGGTTGATTTTAACATCGGTTGAACAGAGTGTGTTTAGGGTTTCTAATCCTAATGAGCTGAACTGCCTTTTGGGTTTTATTCTTTATAGATAAATATTTTAAGTATTTTCTAATTTTACTGGATATCCATGTCTCTAAATAAATCAATTCAAACTTTTAATAATAACTAGTAACAAATGTGTGCCTACTTACTGGTTCTGATTTTTTTTACATAATATTTAAATTAAAAGTTTAAAAAATTAGATTAATAATAATTTTTTTTATATAAAAATATTAATATCTATAATAGATTTTGTCCATATATCATTTAAGGATGAAAAATATTTGCATCATAAATACTATTTTTCGTATATAAAAATATTTAATCAATAACATATTTTTTCTGTAAAAAATATTATTTTCAATTTTTCCAGATATAGTTTACAAAAATATCTGAATCAATAGTAAATTTTAAGATCAATAATAAATTTTTTTCCCGTATACCATTTTTTAATCAAACATATTTGGTGTATAATATCATTTTTAGTATATACAAATATTATTTTCCCGTATTCAAATAGAGTTTTTTCCAAGTAAAAATATTATTTTTGTTTAGACATCGTTTACAAAAATATCTAGATCAATAGTAAATTTTTGTATTTTAAAATATTTAGATCAATAATAAATGTTATCTCATATATCATTTTTAGATAAAAAATATTTGGATCATAAATACTATTTTTCAAATATAAAAATATTTAAATCAATAATAGACTTGTTCTCGTATTCAAATATTATTTTTGTTTAGGTATCAATTACAAATATATCTTAATCAATAGTAAATGACCGTATTTAAAAATATTTAGATAAATAATTTTTTTTTTCCGTATGTCATTTTTGGATCAAAAACATTTGAAACATAAATACTATTTTTAGTATATAAAATTATTTATATTAATAATAAATTTTTTTACTGTGTAAATACTAAAAAAATAAGTGGTGTTTTTCAAAACATAGAATTGGAAAAATAAAATATCATAATGGAAGTAAGAACACAATTTCCCGAAGTGTTTCCCGAAGATGTTAGTGAGTTGCCACCTGAGAGAGACAAGTGGAATTTACTATAGATTTTATTCCTGGAACTAGTTCGGTGTCGATGGCGCCTTACCACATGTCGGCATCTGAATTGTCTGAATTGAAGAAGCAGTTAGAAGAGTTACTTGAGAAGAAGTTCATTCGTCCGAGTGTTTCGCCGTGGGGTGCTCCTGTGTTGTTGGTTAAGAAGAAAAAGGGTTCAATGAGACTGTGTGTTGATTATAGGCAGTTGAACAAAGTTACAATCAAGAATCGATATCCATTGTCGAGGATTGATGATTTGATGAATCAACTGGTTGGGGCTTGTGTATTCAGTAAGATTGATTTGAGGTCTGGATATCATCAGATTCGTGTGAAGACGGAAGATATTCAGAAGACTCCATTTAGAATGAGGTATGGACATTATGAGTATTCTGTTATGCCGTTTGGAGTTACTAATGCACCTGGTGTTTTCATGGAGTATATGAACAGGATATTTCATCTGTATCTTGATAAGTTTGTGGTAGTCTTTATTGATGACATTCTGATCTATTCGAAGAACGACGAAGAGCATGCAGAACATCTTAGGATTGTGTTGGAATTGTTGAAAGAAAAGAAACTCTATGCGAAGTTGTCCAAGTGTGAATTCTGGTTGAGTGAAGTAAGCTTTCTTGGTCATGTGATTTCCAAGAATGGCATTTCTGTTGATCCTACGAAGGTAGAAGCGGTATCTCAGTGGGAAGCGCCGAAGAATGCTTCTGAAATCCGTAGTTTTCTGGGTCTTGCAGGTTACTACAGAAAGTTCATTAAGGGATTTTCGAAGTTAGCTTTGTCGTTGACTAAGTTGACAAGAAAGGGTCAAATGTTTGTTTGGGATTCTGAATGTGAGAAAGGATTCCAAGAGCTGAAGAAGAGGTTGACTAGTGCTCCAATTTTGATTTTGCCGAATCCAGCAGAATCTTTTATTGTGTACTATAATGCTTCATTGATGGGGTTAGGTGGTGTTTTGATGCAAGATAAGTAGGTAGTGGCTTATGCTTCAAGACAATTGAAGGTTCATGAAAGGAATTATCCGACTCATGATTTAGAGCTGGCAGCTGTGGTATTTGTTTTGAAATTGTGGAGGCATTACTTGTATGGTTCTCGATTTGAGGTATTTAGCGACCATAAGAGTCTGAAGTATCTCTTCGATCAGAAAGAGTTAAACATGAGGCAGAGAAGGTGGTTAAAATTCCTGAAAGATTATGATTTTGGTTTGAATTACCATCCTGGTAAGGCAAACGTGGTTGCAGATGCGTTGAGTAGGAAGTCCTCCTTGCATATGTCGATGTTGATGGTGCGTGAATTGGATTTAGTTGAGCAGTTCAGAGATTTGTTTAGTATGTGAGACTACTTTTGATAGTGTTAAGTTGGGCATGTTGAAGCTGACTAGTGGTATTCTGGAGGAGATTCGAACTGGACAGAAATCTGATGTTGGTTTAGTTGATAAATTGACATTGATCAACCAAGGTCAAGGAGGTGAATTCCGAATTGACGAGAATGATGTTATGAGATTTGGTGATAGGGTGTGCGTTCCGGATATTGCAGAGATTAGGAAGAGTATCTTGGAAGAAGGACATCGTAGTGGATTGAGTATTCATCCCGGTGCTACTAAGATGTATCATGACTTGAAGAAGTTATTTTGGTGGCCGGGAATGAAAAAGGAAATTGTTGAGTTTGTTTATGCTTGTCTGATTTGTCAGAAGTCGAAAATTGAACATCAGAAACCGTCGGGATTGATGGAACCGTTGTTTGTACCGGATTGGAAATGGGATGGCATTTCTATAGATTTTGTGTCTGGTCTACCAAGGACAGCAAAGAATTGTGATTCTATCTGGGTTATTGTTGATCGGTTGATGAAGTCTGCTCATTTTATTCTGATAAGAATGAACTATCCAATGGAGAGGTTGGCAGAATTGTATGTCGAGAAGATCGTGAGTTTGCACGATATTCCTTCTAGTATTATGTCGGATAAAGATCCGAGGTTTAAGTCAAAGTTTTGGAAGGGGTTGCAAGAAGCTTTGGGTACTAAGTTGAGGTTGAGTTCTGCTTATCATCCGCAGACAGATGGTCAGACGGAGAAGGCGTTTCAGTCGTTAGAGGATTTGTTGTGAGCTTGTGTGTTGGAGAAATGTGGAGCTTGGGATAGTTACTTGCCATTGATTGAGTTTACCTACAACAATAGTTTTTATTCGAGTATTAGTATGGCTCTGTTTGAGGCATTGTATGGAAGGAGGTGTCGGACACCGTTGTGTTGGTACGAATTTGGAGAAAGTGTTGTGATTGGGCCGGAGATTTTCCAACAGACTTCAGAAAAGATTAAGATGATTCAGGAGAAGATGAGAGCTTCTTAGAGTCGTCAGAAGAGTTATCATGATAAGAGGATGAAGGATCTCGAGTTTAGTGAAGGAGATCATGTGTTTATGCGAGTTACTCCGATGACTGGTATTGGCCGAGCTTTGAATTCAAAGAAGTTAACTCTGCGTTTTATTGATCCGTTTCAGATTACGAAGAAGGTTGGAAAAGTTGCTTATCAGATTGTTTTACTGCCATCGCTTGCAAATTTTCATGATGCATTACATGTATCTCAGTTGAGGAAGTACATTACTGATCCGTCTCATGAGATTCAGGTAGATGATATACAGGTGCGAGATAATTTGACGGTAGAGACATTGCCTGCGAGAATTGAGGAACGGAAGTTGAAACAGTTACGAGGTAAGGAGATAGCTCTGGTGAAAGTAGCTTGGGGAGGACCAGCAGGTGGAAATATTACTTGGGAGCTGGAGAGCCAGATGAAAGACTCACATTCCGAACTTTTCGTCAAAGGTATGTTTTCGAGGACGAAAACTCTTTTAGGGGGAGAGTTGTGACACCCCAAATAATTCAATTATTAAATTATTAGAATTTTAATTATTAATTTAATTAGAATTTTAATAGTTGGTATTTTTGAATTATCGGAATTAATTAATTAATTAAATAGAATGGAAGTGTTGGTGGTGTGAGGTGTAATGTGGGGGTGTGAGGAGTAAAACACTCTACTTATGCTAATTATTTCATTATTATTATTTTGGAATAATAAAAGGAATAAAATAGAGGAAAAGAGGAAAAGAGACATAATTGGAGTTTTCACCGTACGTGCAATTGAGAAGAGAAAAAAGCCAAAGCGTCAGAATTCGAAGAATCATCACGAGGTAAGGGGTGATTTTATTCAGTTATGATGCCTTATGGGTTTTGGAATTCGATTGAACGGTTGAATATGTTAGGAAACTTGAATTAGAAAATCTAGGTTTGTAGGATTATTCCTAAATGTGTCGACTTGTGTGAAATTGAACCGTTAGTTGGTATGGGATCATTGGGGAATGAATGAATTCTGTTATATAACATTATGTTGGTGTGTTTTGGATGCTTTTGGGTGTTTTGATGCATTGGTTCGTAATTGGATTGGAAAGGAATGAGTTGGAATACATACTACTGTCAAAATGTAGATTTTTGGTTCTGCAGGTCGCAGGAACCGGTTTCCATGTGGGAGGAACCGGGTTCCTAGTACAAAAACCAAAGGGAGGTAATTCTGAGATATTGGGAACCGGTTACTCCTGGGGAGGAACCGGGTTCCCAGTTAAAAATTTACAAAGGAAAATGTATTTTTTTGTGGGAACCGGTTCCCAGTATGGAGGAACCGAGTTCCCCATAGTAAAACCAGGGGGTGTGTTATTTCAAACTTGTGGGAACCGGGTTCTCCCTGGGAGGAACCAGTTACCACTGTGTAATTTCCAAAAATCTTCAAACTTCAAAATTTGTATTTTCTAAACCGTAACTCTGATTCGAGTGCCGTTTTGGACAGTGTTCTCTAAATTAAACGTACTATTTTATAAAATTAAGAAATTACTATTTTATGGATTTTATTTTAAAAAGTGTTGATTTTCCGATTTTGTGAACTAAAGTAATTTTTAGAAATGGTGATGAGCCGGTTAGAGTTGTTCTGACTGATTGGATTGAGGACTATACACTTACGTGCTTTTTCTGTTGTTTATGCATGATTATATTGTTATTATGTGATGTTTGATGGTGTTGGCTATGTATGAAATGATGTTGTGATCATATTCCGTTATTTGAATGTTGCATGCTTTTGATGTGCATGCATATGCACTCTGGTGGTGGTTAATTCCCATTGTATGGAATTGGACCTGCAGAGCCAATACCCGTACCCAGTGGTTTAGTGGTGGTGAGGCTAGATTCGTGTCCCAGTGGTGTATGGGCGAATCGTTGATTAACGCTGTTTCCGAGCTGTAAACAGAACAGGGTGTGAATTTAGTTCGCATTTGGTACCACATGCATTGAGTCTGCATTGCATATGGATTATAACATTATAGGATGGTTTTCAGTGTTATAATCTTATTGGTGTTGTTATGTGCATAATGAATTTCATGAATTGTATTTGTAAACTGAATCTGATTATGCTAATGAGGGTGAAATAGTGTATTGAATTGTTCTGTTGTTTTTAGAAACGTATAATGCATTTTATATTGCGATGAAATCTCACCCTTACTTTGATGATTTCAGATTAAAGTTAGCAGCTCAGGAGTTGGTGAGGATGGCTTATAGAGCTGTGCTATTTAGTTATTCGCGTGTCTGTGTCATGCTCTGATAGTTGTAACACTGGGTAACGTTTGGTTGTGAGTTTTATTTTATACTCTATTGTTCTTTGATTAATTTTTGGGAATAATTACGAATTGAATTTATTCCGGTTTGTTGGTATTTTCCGCTGTGTAGAACATATTATTGATTTTGATTATTTTAATAAAGTTCTTCAGTGAAACATGACTACTGTTATGATATTTTGAATGAGATTTTCTATTTCAATAAATTGTAATGTCCTTTATTATATGTTAACTCTGATTTATTTATTATATTCGCGAGGTATTTTAGAAGGGGTGTTACATGTTTGGTTTTTAAAACATTGATTTGAATGTTAAAATTCTTTTGATTTTAGTCATAAAACTAAAATTCACAGAAAAATTCGAAGGAAAATCCACAAGAAACCTGTAGATTTTGATTTTAAAAACGATTTTTTTTTTAATATTCAGGGATCATTTCTAAAAAAAAATTACAGGACGAAAATAAAAAACACGCTAACTTATATTACCAAAAGACTATTTGAGCCTAAAAATAATTATAATTTATATTTTATAATTATTTTTATATTAAATTTAAAAAATTTAAAAATATATTTAATAATTTTTTTATTTACTTTCCATGTTTAGTATAAAATATTATATTATATATTAATTGCTAATTTTGATGAATATGTGGCAATATTTATTAATGAAACTATTCAAATTTAATATAATAACATTTAGTGACAGATAAATGACAAAGATATTTATGATAAAATTCATTTTCATTTATTCTAAAAAGTTGTGTCGAAAATTTGTGGGTAGAATTGAAGGACTTAAATGTATTTTTGGTAACAATTTGCTTTCTCAAATTTAATAGATAAACTATTAGAGGGAAGTGTTAGGGAGATGGCGACCCAGTAATAGAAAGAGGTGACAACAACAAAGCAAGGGTAGTCGAAGTTTAAAAAAGATGATCTATTAGAGGTGTTGTAATTGTCTTTTTAAATTTTTATTAATGAAGAGAAAGAAAATATATTTACAGATTGTATATATCGCGAAAATTAATTAAGAAATAGAAGAAAAAAAATTTGGAAAAGTCATATTGGAAGGGCAAGAATTGGCGTAGAGGCGGTGGCCAGAGGCAGTGCACGACGGGCCACGACAGAATTTCGACAAGTGGTTGTTTCTGGCAGCGGCAGGCCAGTCGACGTCGCTGAATAGTACCGTTTGTACGGCCGACAGAAGATTTGGGCAGCGATCGGTCGTTTTGAAGTCTTTACGAACATTTTTGGCAGTTTCTCGTTTTGTGTGTTTCAGCCTCTTTCGGTTCGGCTCATGGATCCATGTGTGATTGGATTGTGATTTTGATCTTTAGTTATTGGGTATTTTCTATTGTAAATATGTATCTTTTATATGTTTGCAAGTGTGACAATCTTAGAGCTTGCAACAATAAGGGACAACAAGGATTTAAAGCTATAACATGAGGTTTTTGCTATTATCAATGGAAACCTTATAAATGCAAAGGTTTTGGGAAACCTTTGGATTTATCTTGGGTAATTGAGAATTAAGAAACACTTGGTTACAGATTGAGTTTGGATAATTCATATATTTTAGGTTAAAGAGTTTGGAAAACACTTGGATAGAATATAGGATCATTCTTGAGCACCTTCAGGGTTTTTCTTGGGAACCTCGAGGCGAAGACCATTTTTTGTAACTCTTTTGTAATAGCTTGTAACAACTTTCTGAATATAGTGAATTGGATAGTTAAGCGTGGAGAAAATAAGATTATTTACAAGTGAGCACCATGGTTAGATGGGAGATCAAGAAATTTTTCGGTAACAACGACTTCGGATTGTGAAAAATTAAGATGCAAACAATTTTATTCACGCAAGATTTTGGATTCTAACCTCTCTCTTTCTCATTTTCTTTCACTTAAAGTTGTATTAGTGCCTTTGTGAGTAAAATACACTTGTGAGGTTTTAGTTAAACTAATGTTTAGGTATGTTTATCAAGAATGTGATTCTCTTAAAGCGTTTCTCTTATTTGGTTGTTGAAGTTATATTGGTAAAACCTATGTCGGGTTTTCAATATTAGCCAATTAAAACCTTGTTCTTGGTTCCTGAGATTAGCCTGTAAGAAACTCCATTTTGGTTTTAAGGGTCATCATATTAATATCTCTCCGACGAATGTAAGGAGGTTCTTGGGCATAATTTGTTAAAATCTCAAAGATATTATTTTGGTGGAATTCTTAAAAATAATTTCTTGAAGAAAAGTAGGCCAAGAGATCGTTGAACCTCTATAAATCCTAGTGTAATCTCTCAAAACATTCTCTCTTTACTTACATTTATGTGTTTTCCTTATATTTCCATATTTCCATTTTCAAATGATTTTATCTATGCTTCTTTAACTTCACTAACACAAATTATTGTTTTAAGAAATTAATTTTAAATGTTTGATGATATTTGAATACCACAATTGAGCCCCGCCTCTTGGGCTTAAAGTAACTTGTTGAACAAGATGTTGTTATCTTAGCTTGTTGTTTTTATATGTGAATGTCCAGTTCATATGTTAAGGGTATTCTCTCTGTACTATGAAAAATCCTTCTAATAAAAGGAACCAAGTGTATTTTGGAATCTTGTTTATTGCCAAGAAACATATTCTGGTGTTATTGAGAGGTTCATGTGGGCGTGCACTACCCACATGTGTGTGTTGCTATTAATGTCGTGACATATTTGTGTTGAGAACAAAAATACTAGTTTTAGATAGTCATGACGAGTACAACCAGACAGTGACGTCCGTCATGCCGTTCTCCATGTACACCGTCAATTATTTAGAGCTAAAACAACGAGCACTTGTTCAAACACTATGACGGGAGGGTTGTCAGCTTGGTTGACACCCGTCATGGTCCTATGATCCAGATTCTCCATTCATGAGCCATGACGCCGAATCTCAAATTTCCAGACTTTTTCAACCAAGTGCCCCACGCTTCTCGCCATGTTTCACGTGATTTCTGCACATTTTAGGGCATTTTCAGAGCTTGAACTGGCATATAAATAGCACTATAACACTTGTTACAAGGTATCCAAGCTTATTCTACAACACTAATTAAATTTACTATTTAGCGCATAAATATCTAACGTTTGGGTGTTTGTGCAACTTTAAATTCCGCATTTTTAAAGTATTGTTGTCCTACTTTCAATTTCCAACTTTATTATTTCAATTCTACCGATGTACTAGTTCAAAAGTCTCCCTTAAAAGCATTTTTCATTTTATTCAATTTTCAGATTCTTTTTCTTTGCAAAATTTTATTATGTATGCAATATATCCATGTTATTTAAGTGTACTTTATATCATATATGAGTAGTCCAATTGAGTGAGAAATATGAGGACCGTCTCATTGACGAAACTTATATAAATTATATGTTTAATTAATCATAACGAAAATATTTTATTCTTTTGAAAATTCTGTTTTTAACTTATAGAGCTTTGCTACGACGATGGTAACATTGAAATATCGTTTACGTGTCGAAAGAGCGAAAACCTTATTGAACCTATAACATTTAGATTTCTTATTTTTGAATTAATTAAAAATTCATTGTTTTTGAAAGTGAATTTAAACATGTATGCCCAACAAAAGTAGACAATTACATGTTTAAAATCCAATAACAGACACGCGAAAATGAACTATACTTCTGATTTAGTTTTTTTTACAAAAACTCATATTCTCATTATGATCAAATACTGTAAATTATAAAAATAAGATAGGTAAATGAGAATCACGTTTTGGTATCCTATTATTTATATTGATTTGAATTTGTTATTTTCACTTATCGCGAAAAAATCAACTATTTTAGTCACCTTAGTAAACATGGAAACAGCCTATCACATCCCTAATAATAGCTTCCGTTTCCTCTTCTCACTTGCTCTAGAATATGTCTTTCTTGCGATAAAAATTTAGTAGCATAGTTGTCTAAAATCTTGGCCAATCTTTCTTTATTGAATTTGTAATGAGTTTTTAGGATTGAGGCAAATCACAATTTTCAGCATTGTAACAATGACTTCACCGATTGTTTTCCAACTTTTCTTAAAGAGTGTTCATTAAATCAATACGAGTGATGTATGAAGGAAAAATGTCAATTTTATTTTAATCATTTAATTAATTAAACCTCTTTTCTTGTCGAATTGTTTTAGTCAATAGATTATAATTCGATCACTAATGTAAAAAAGCAAATTCCATAATAGGTAAGTTCACGCATGTCGATAAAATAAAAACAAGATCCATAATAGCATTAAAAGAATATTATTCTGAAACAAACTCAATGACAATTTACCATTAACATGAAATAAGTAAAACAAGAAAGATTATGAAAACGTGACTTACCATTAACATGGCAGTGGCACCAAACTCTCACAGTGAAGATGTAGATGGATACCAAATTTCTTCCTAGTTATAGAGGCAGCACCAGTATTTGTGTTATATTGGATAAGCTGGGAATTATTGATTAGTACCATTAGAACACCATTTTGTGAAATGAACAAGGGCCTAACTAAACAAGGTCCATTCTGGAGGAGCTTGTCATAAGGAACAATGATGAATTTAGTCCATGACTCAACAACTCCATACTCTTTCATCATCCACAAAACATATTTGCCATTTTCAGAGGCTGACATACAAAGACAATCACTCAAAACAGATAATGCAAGATATGTGCGCACATTGTTGTCACCGTCATTTTGAGGAAACAAGAGTTCCGTGTAAGTCTCCTTCTCCATATCAAAGGAAAGAATCTTGTTTTTCCTAGAAATTATCCAATTCAGAGTGCCACTGACAAATTTCCCACCAAGCATAGTATCCTTATACGGGAAATCTGGAATTGTTTTCCAGGAATCATCATGACCAAAGGTATATATTTTGATTAAACTTCGATAATCGTGTTTGCTACTTTGCACAAGAAGTAGCGCTTTGTACTTATCATTAACTTGATCATATCCAAAACCACAGTGCCGGATCAACCGATCTTGCGAACCATGTACAGAAGATGCTTTGATATCATCCGGAGAGAAGGATTGCACAGTATGACACGACGTGTATGAAACAGGCACAAGAGCCCGTTGCATGAACCTATAATACCATAAAATTTCCCCTCCGTGTAGAAGAAGGTACCGTGTTTAAAACGACGGTTTGATGGGTTATCGAACAATGGCTTCAAAGGGTAGGATGCGATATTCCCGGGTGCTTTGCTACAGGAAAACACCCATTGTTGGTTGGTCATGCTTCGATCCGCAATTGATATTTGAAGATGATTCTTTGCGAATTGAGAATCGGATATTAGAGCTTTCCATGATTTGCAAACACACTTGAATTGAAGGAGGGACCTCACTGGAAGCCTCGAGAGGATCTGGTCTACGAGTTCTTCCGGCAAGACCGGCAGCGGAATGGCGGTTGATTTTAACATCGGTTGAACAGAGTGTGTTTAGGGTTTCTAATCCTAATGAGCTGAACTGCCCTTTCAGGTTTTATTCTTTATAGATAAATTTTTTCAGCGATTATTTATATTAGATTAGTTCAAGCATTTTAAATATTTTCTAATTTTATTGGATATCCATATATCTAAATAAATTAATTCAAACTTTTAATAATAACTAGTAACAAATCCGTATCTGCTTACGGGTTCTGATCTGATACGTGCATTTTTTTATATATTATATTTATTTTAAATAAAATTAAAAAAAAAATAGATTAATAATAAAAAAATTTATATATAAAAATATTAACATCTATAATAGATTTTGTCAGTATATTATTTAAGGATGAAAAATATTTGCATCATAAATACTATTTTTCGTATATAAAAATATTTAATCAATAACATATTTTTTCTGTAAAAAATATCATTTTCAATTTTTTTCAAATATAGTTTACAAAAATATCTGAAATATTTTTTCAAATATATTTTTTCGTATACAAATATTTTTTTTTTTTAGGCATCGTTTACAAAAATATCTAGATCAATAGTAAATTTTCGTATTTTAAAATATTTAGATCAATAATAAATGTTATCTCATATATCAATTTTAGATAAAAAAATATTTGGATCATAAATATTATTTTTCAAATATAAAAATATTTAAATCAATAATAGACTTGTTCCCGTATTCAAATATTATTTTTGTTTAGGTATCAATTACAAATATATCTTAATCAATAGTAAATGACCGTATATAAAAATATTTAGATAAATAATTTTTTTTTTCTCGTATGTCATTTATGGATCAAAAACATTTGAAACATAAATACTATTTTTAGTATATAAAATTATTTATATCAATAATAAATTTTTGTACTGTGTAAATACTAAAAAAATTAAGTGGTGTTTTTCAAAACATAGAATTGAAAAAATAAAATATCATAATGGAAGTAAGAACACCATTTTTGATGATAGAAGGACATTCTTAGGGAGATATTTGTTGAATATCATAATCTTGAATAGTGCTCTAGAGGTCATTTTTTAAATTAATATTTTAACTGTTAAATAACTTGAAAACAAATAAAAATATATTTTCTTGCAGGAAAACTATATATATATATATATATATATATATATATATATATATATATATATATATATATATATATATATATATATATATATATATGGGGTTTGGTAACGGACCGAAAGAGAAGGAATGATTCGGGTTATGATTAACCAAATATATGGACTTGATTAATCTTGTGAGGATAGGTGCTCCTATCCCCAACTATGAGACCCTAATGCATGGACAATTGGTGTATGAACCAAATTCATTCGGGTTATGATTAATCAAAGCGACAAGGGATTTAATTAACCTTGTGAGGATGGTCATGCCCATCCCCAACTATGAGACCCTTTAGGAAATTGGCTTCTGAGCCAATCGAAAGAAATCAGATTAATTTTATATTGATTGTGTGTGAAGTGTACAATGGTGAATAAACCGTACAAGCGTATAAAGCAGATAAATAATTATCAATCAATACAATTTAAAATTTAAATAATTGTTAGACTAGATCTTATTTATTTGATAAAATCGACTAATAATTTAATCGGAAATTATCAAATATAAATTATCAATGTCTAATAATTATTTAAAACAAATTATCACAATTTATTTGCAAAATAAATAAATAAAAGGAAATAAGTTAAAGGTTAGAAATGAGCCTGATTGTAGAAATCTGAGGGGGTGTGAGAAAGCAGTCCATTCTGGCCCAGCAAGGCCAAACCCAAACTCTATAATCCAATGTGAACAGCTTTGTGTTGTCTATCGTGAACTTCCATCTGGGTGCGTTGGATCTGAGTATGATGGGAAGGATGAGGAACCAACGGTGATGATGGAGTTTGGTGTTGATCAGAAGGCTTATAGAGTGGCACGCACCATAGGACCGGTGGAGTGTATATTATTGGATCTTAAATAATATTATTAAGAGGTGGTGACAAGTGTCACCACCAGATTAAAGATTAATACAAACTTAATTAACAAAAACCTAAACTAAATATTTTAACAAAATAACAAAATAACTCTCTATCAGACTCTCGCTTCTCCTGTTTCCTTTCCGAACACTCTTCGCCGGAAATCGCCAAGGGTGGCATCCACGGCGGCGTGCAGCGGCGAAGGCTCCGATATTTGATTTTCTTACACCATCTTCTTCGTCTCCTGCTCTAGATTATTGATTTGTGGTTATTTTTTGCAGATGTCTAGTAATTTGGATTAGATCTGGAAAGGGGTTTCAAAAACCCTAACTTCGCCGATGATGAAAATCGGTGATGATGATGATGGTCTTGGCTCTGGTGATGCGAAATCGGCCTTCCTGGCACACGAAGAAGGGTTTGGCGGCGGTGGAGGGCGGTCGGAGGCCGCAACCCCTCTGGTGAGGTCCTTCTGATTCTTTTTTAGAACTTTTCCTCTTCTTCTTTCTATGAAATTTCGATTTCTATATTTCTGAAGGGTTGGGTATTTGGGAAATGATGAGTTATATTAGGGTTTTATTCATGGTTTTGGCTTGCTGTGTGTTGTTGATGTTGCGAAAATTATGATGGTTCTGTGTTTTCTGGGTTTGTAACAATATTGTTTCTGGTATCTGGTTTTCTGGTGTTTGGAACGATATTGGCTGCTGCTAGGGTTTGCTCATGAACAGTCTTGCTGGTCTTTGTTTCTGTATATTCAATGCTTAAATATCCCTAGAATTAGGGTTTCTTGCCTTTGTTGCATGACTTTTGGTCTGTGTAGCAGGCTTTAGACATATTGTTCTTTGGGCTGAACATGCTTTCTTTGAAACTGTATTGATGGTTTTCTGTTGTTGGGCTTGAACCTATTTTTCTGGAACTGTACTGATGGTTTTCTGTTGTTGGGCTTGAACCTATTTTTCTGGAAACTGTACTGACAGTTTAGTGGCTATGATGTTTGCTGAGCTACACTTACTTTTTGTGAACCAACAACAAAGGTTGTTGTGATTTGCAAAAAGTGAGGTCTTGACCTCTGATTAAAATTTGACTTGTATGAGGTTTTGGCCAAAGTTGAACATGATTGAGAAAACAACCATCCCTAAGAATCTGATCCCAAATACAAAACCCTAATGACGATTTACTTGAAATTATTCCTTGAATACTTCCTTGTTTATGTTCAAGTTTATGCTAATCAATTCTTTCTCTTCTTGTTTTCATGTAATGATGTGGAGGAAAAAGGGTTTGGAGACTTGAAGACGAAGAAAGAAAAAGGACCATAGATATCCCTTGGAACAACAATGGATCATGGCACGGAGGATTTGTGATCCCAAAACATCCATGTTTTGTTTCATAGATTAGAATTTAGGAAATACACAAAGTGTCACAATTTAGAGCAACTTTTCCTTTGTAATTCACACTTATATTTCCTTGTGTATCTTAAATCCTTTGTATTTGGACAACATGTTGTATTATGAAAACAAATTCTTTGGATGTATCCATTCTTTAATTCAAATTTTTGATGAGACGATAGTAAGTTTTATGAAACCTTGTAATTCCTTGAAATTTTTGATGTATCTTAATTCCTTGAATATTTAAATGATTTGAATCTTGATTAAATCCTCTTGAACCTTGAATGATAGTAAGTTTTATGAAACCTTGTAATTCCTTGAAATTTGAACGGGATTTGGCTTCTTTAATTGAGACTTAGTTCTTATGGTTAGCAAAGACTTCCTTGAAAACTCTTGATGAAGAATCAAATTATAGATATAACTAGACCATAGGAAACAAAAACATGGGATAATATATTCTAAAAATTATGTCGTAGGACATGAATTCTCCTTGCAAATCGACGTAAATCGATGAGGTATTGATACCATTGAAGTTACGGGTGAGAACGAAAACTTGACCTTTGTGAAAATAATACCTTGAAAAAAAATTCAATTTTCTAAACCCTCTTTCAGACTCAATAATGCTTGAATATGCATTATAAAAGCTTTCAACTTGTAGTTTCAAAATCTCGAACTCCAAGTTACCTTGTAATTGAAGTAATCCCAATCCTGTTTGAATGATAGATGCCATCTTAATTAAAGAATACTCAATCCCTCAAGAAAGTCCGCAAAGAAAAAAAATGTAACCCAGGTGAGCATAAATCCTCGACTTCACCCTCTAAACCTTTTGATGAGCAAATGACTTGTGGAAAAAGATAAAAATCAATGTGACCTCTGAAACAAAAGCTCATGCACCAGAACTGACAGATAAGAGAGAATTAGGTTCACTGTTAAACCCTTGTCATTTTCAACTCTCTTAGATTGATTGAAAACACAAACATCTTCCAAATCTTGTAAAAAGAAACACTGCAAACCACCTTAAACTCATAACCATAGAACTCATGACATGAATGTATTTGCGTGTAATAAAAAAGAAGAGGGTAAATTTTAGGGTGCGACAGTGGGAATAGTTTTTATTAATTTTGACCGAGCTTAAAAGTAGATTTCAAGCATTTTTTTTTTTTTTTGCTTTTGAGGCTTCTTAGATAAAAACTTCAAGTTTAGACAGATCGTTTATTCACGAGTCTTCGACTTTTTATTTCTATCAGCGACTCTACCCGAGATTCTATTTGTGAACAAGTCGGATATAATTTATGAACACCAAAGGTTATTAGCCCCCGTCCATATAAAGCTCATACAAACCATAAGATTTACAACTAAGCCGACTCAACCTAGAACTGAGGTATAGAGCCCTATTATGACTTGTATACCTTGTACCGGCTTGTATGGGCCGGT
Source organism: Vicia sativa (assembly GCA_021764765.1). Lineage (NCBI taxonomy): Eukaryota > Viridiplantae > Streptophyta > Magnoliopsida > Fabales > Fabaceae > Vicia > Vicia sativa. Next base: position 74,467,057 of record CM038792.1, read on the forward strand.
TAATAACTTTTTAAGCGTGGAATAGGTTCTGGCGGAATCCGTTCATGGTTCTTCGCCTAAGAGCTTTTCCCATAAGGAAACTTTAAGTTTTTTGAGGAGGTGCATAAAGAGAAATACTTGAGAAAATCAAATTTTTTCCAAATGGGCTTAACTTTTCTTGGTTCAAACTTGTTTCTAATCACAATTAGAACCTCCAAGCCCAATGCCACATCCTTGACTTTTTTATTTTATTTATTTTGATTTTTATTCATTTAAAGTCAATTTAGTTAAAATAAAATAGCAAAAAATAAATCAATCAATGCAAGGCTGTATATTTCACATTCTTGAGGTCCAATATACCTATTAAATGGTCTGAAATTCGAAATTGAGTGATTGGCAAGAGATTGGTACAAGATTGGCAATACTTGATCAAGATTGGAAGATTTGGCAAATCAAATATACTCTCATTGAATGGGATATATTTTCTCATCAATGCTTAACCTGAATCCATCCTCTACAAATTCAGAAGGTTTCTAAACCCTAGAGGAGAGTTTTTTGCAACTGGAAGAACCCTAACCAACCTCAAGAAAATCGTGACTTGCAAGCAACTAGCATCCCTAGTTTTGAATCAATTCAAGCCGTTCCAAGCATTCCAATATGTTCCAGGAGGTTCTCTGATCACTTCCAACCATTCACCAAGCATCCAAACACCCAAAATCGTAAGAACACGTTTACGGTTTGCTCTCCAAAACTCAAAATCAATTTCAGTAATTCATGCATTTTCAATACGATTTGATTGCATATTTGTGTTTAGACTGATGTTTGTAAACTTTCTGGATGGTTTGATTTGAGTTTTAGCACAGGAATAAGAATCTGACATGGCTAGGGTTCATGAGCTCGAATTAGGGTTCTCCAAAATAGGATAAATTGGACGAAACTAGTGACCCTATCACATTCAGGGGATCAAACTGAGTTGATCCATGATCTCATAACTGATTTATGTTGCGTATTCTTTAGTTTTGATTTCTTGCAGGGGTATAGTGACGGATGAAACTGTGGCTATAACTTTTAACCACGAAGCAGAAATCGTGGGTAAAAGTTTGAAAATTCAAACGAAGAAGATGACACCTTCGCGCGTTTTAGTTCCAACTTATGGACCCCTCAGAAGCACCTCTCCAAAAGTTCCAACTTGGACCTCGAAGCACCTCTCCGAGTTCCAACTCGGACCCCAAGATCACCTATAAGCTCCACTGATCCCCAAGCTAAGAACCCATCGAATCTCTAGAAGCCCCCGCCCTTCCAAGACTGATTCTCTAAGCTCCAGCTTTTGGACGTCCCAAAAGAATCTCCAAGCCCACGGACCCTTTCAGATACAGAAGCCCCAGCTTCTGGACACTCTCAGCAAGATCCTCCCTAGAAACTCCGGTTGGTGCCCATGCCACCACGTAAGGCTTGGCTTGTGGCGTCAAAAGCTCTGATGGGGTTTTCCTTTATTTTTATTTTTTCTGCTTTTATTATTTCCTTTCTTTTAAATAACAAAATAAATAATTAGTAATTAGGTTAAATAATTAGTCTAATTAGGTTTAATTTCACAAATAATTTTCATTAAACTTTTTCTTAATTAAAATTAATTAGAATTAGGCTTTTCACTAAAATCAACCTCCAAAAAACCAAAAAAAATATATTTTTTTTCTATTATTTATTATTCCGCATTTTAAATTCTAGAAAGGTTGTATAGGTTGCAATTTTTTATCATGTAATAGCGTAGGACCTTTACATTTCTGCCTTTACTTTCTGCACTCCCATATTATGTATCTGCCCCAAAGCCATGTAATAACGTGGGACCTTTATATTTCTACAATTTATTTTCCGCACCTATTAACTGCTAGTAATTAGGCGTGTATGGCAAGATTAAAAACAACATAGATCACTTCTAATCATAAGATAAAATGTCTGAATGCAACACAAAATTCACACTTGCACCCACCTTAGGGTATCCTCTCTCGTTGCCTTACGAATAATGGCCATGTCCCTCGAACGAGGGGGTATCTTAGCACGGTTTCCTTTAATATATCATCATAGTCCCTTCGACTTAAAAGATCATAGTCCCTCGATGTTGCCTACGAATATATGATCTCGTCCCTCGGTTGTTGCCTACGAAAAATGATGATCGTTGTAACACCCCTTCTAATTACCCGCGTTTTATAGAATTAAATAATCAGAGTTTATCCATAATTAAGAGGCATCACAATTTAAATCATAAAAATTTAACCAAAACAGCGTCATGCTTTCACTGGAGAATATTCATTAAATAAATCATACTCAACGTCATGTTTAACAGCGGAAATGAAAACATAACCAAGATCCTGAATACATCATCCAACAGTTATTCCAGGATAATACATCAACATAATTCAAAACTATTCAAGTTATCCCTTAAAGGATTCCAAACAATCGTTTTCCCCAGTGTTACATCTACCAGAGCACGACACTGACACGCGGACTAGATTAACTAAACTCGAATCTAGAGCTATCCTCACCAACTCCAAGCGGCTAATCACTTGATCCGAAATGTTAAAGTAAGGGTGAGATTTCAATTCAATATAATATGTATTATACGTTCTAGATACAAGAATAATTGGATACATTAATCCATTAGTCAAACATAAAGTCATAATCAATTCACAAGGCGCTCACACCATGAACATGTATACAACAAACAATGGAAATTGCAACACTGAAACCATCCTAGCATGTTACAATCCCATATGCAATGCGACTCTATGCATGTGGTACTAAACGTGAACCGAGTTCACCCACCGCTCCGCTTACTCGTGGAAAGACAAGGTAATCCATGATTCGCCCGAACACCGAGTCAAGAATCCAATCCATGATTCGCCCATAACCACCGGTCAAGAATCTAGCCTCACTACCTCGCACTGTAAGTCTATTGGCTCGCCAGCTTCCGCACAATGGGAATGAACCAATTTAACAATGCTCATGCATGCATCATAAAAGCATGCACATCAATTCAACTAATATGGTAACAACATAATTCCACATAAATACCAATACCAATCTATCACATGATAACAACATAATCATAAATTAGATTATCACAAAGCATAAACATGTCAAACGCTTACTCTTCAATCAGAAGACTATCACCAAGATATATAATAACAATACATGATACCAATACAATCATGAATAACCACAAGGAAAGAAACATCACATGAACGTCAATCTCCATTCAACTTGTCAAACAATCTAAACCAATTCATAGATTACGATCTCAACATAATTCACTTATTGCCAATCACCAATGTATCACATTCAATCGCAATGAATAATCAACACAACATTGTAAACATTAGTCCTCGATAACTCGGCCATTCATATTAACTTCCCATTATCCTTAATTAATCCATACTTTTCAAAATCGGAAGCTCGACTATTTTTAAAATAATTTTAGCAAAATAACATTTTCTCTTTTCAAAGGTAGTATTTTAAATTTAAGAAATAACGGCTCAAATCAACGGTTTGGAAAATATGAGTTTTGAAGTTTTGAGTATTTTGAAAATCTCGCTCCTTTTGAGGAACCCCTATATAGGAACCGGTTCCGGTTGGCCATTTAACACTGGGAACTCGGTTCCCCAGGAACCGGTTCCCACGACCTATAACAGATTGCTTTTTGACATTATGCATCATTTATCATTTATAAACTTTCAAATACATTTTGTGACATTAGGAACACCAAATTATGATCATTTCACACCATTATAACATCAAACAACATAGTTTACTCATTCATCCATACTATCCATTTGACATACCAACGATCCTAATTCCAAACACCGACACAAAATAGGGTTTTATTCTATAACTTATAATCATCAAAATTCAAACTTCCTAACATACCCAATTATCCATTTGATTCCCAAAACCCATAAAACATATTAACCGAACCTCGCGATGATCTTCGATTTCTCGGTTTTTCTCTCTTCTCTTCTCTTCTCTTCTACGATAATAGCTTTTCTCCAAAAACCTATTTTTCTTTCTTTTCCTTTTATATTCCTTTTAATGTTCCTTTGTTTATTCCAATAAAATAAAATAAATGGTAATTAGAAAGAGTAGAGTAATTTACTCCTCACACCCTAATTACACCTCACTCCATCTCTTCTTCTTTTTTAATTAATCCATCATTATAAATACTTAAGACTTTAATTAAATAAATAATTAAACTCCCACTTATTTAATATTTTAATTAAATCGGGTGTCACAACTCTCCCCACTAAAAGAGTTTTCGCCTCGAAAACATACCTTTTGGATACGAGTCCTTCATCCGACTCTCCGCTCCCAAGTGACATTTCCTTCACCGGTCCTCGCTACTTGCTATCTCTTTACCTCGCAATTGCTTCACTTGATCCTCAATTCAACAATCAAATTATTGCACGAACATCATCCACTTGAATCTCATGAGACGGATCCGCAATGTACCTCCTCAACCGAGGCACATGGAAAACATCATGCAAATTGCAGTGACGACGGTAAAGCAATCGATAAGCAACCTTCCCAACTCGCTTGGTAATGACGGACCAATAAAGCGGAGTCAACTTCTTTGACTTCAAGGCTCGACCAATACCCGCCATCGAGTAACTCTCATAAACACATGGTCTCCTTCATTAAACTCGAGATCTTTCCTTCTCTTATCATGATAACTTTTCCGACGACGAGAAGTTCTCAACTCCTCTCATCTTTCCTTTCGGTTTGTTGAACAATCTCCGGTCCAATCACAAGACTTTCTCCGATTCAACACAACGGTGTCCGACATCTCCTACCATACAATGCCTCAAACGGAGCCATACCGATGCTCGAATGAAAACTATTGTTGTAGGTAAACTCTATCAACGGTAAGTAGCTATCCCAAGCTCCACATTTCTAACACACAATTTCTCAACAAATCTTCTCGTCTCTCCATCGTCTGTGGATGGCGGATAATCGTGACAATCGTGACTTAAATCCGTAACTTAGAAGGATCTCTATCCGACATGCTAGACGGAATACCATGCAAACTTACAATCTTCTCAACATACACCGCCAACCTCTCCATCGGATAATCCATTCTTATCGAATAAAGTGGGGACTTCAATCGATCGACTATAACCCAAATAGAATCACAGTTTAGTTGTCCTCAAGTCACGAAATCCATAGAAATGCCATCCCATTTCCATTCCGAACAACAACGGTTCCATAAATCCCGACAACTTCGATGCTCAAACTTGATTCGACAAACCAAACACGCATACACAACTCGGTAATTTTTCATTCCGCACCACCAAAATAATTTCTTCAAATCTTGGTACATCTTAGTAGCACCGGATGAATACTTAATCCACTACGGTGTCCTTCTTCCAAAATACTTTTCTAATCTCAAAGAACATCCGAACACACACTCTATCACCAAGTCTCATAACGCCATTCTCATCAATTCGAACTCACCTCCTTGACCTTGGTTAATCAATGTCACTATCCACCAAACCAACATCGATTTTCCATCTCTTCCAAAATACCCAACATGCCCAACTTCACACTATTCGAGTAGTTTCACATACCAAACTCAAGTCTCGAATTGTTCCACTAAATCCGTTCACGAACCATTAACATCGACATGTGCAAGGACTTCGCAATGCATGCCACCACGTTGCCTTACCGGGATGGTAATTCAACCGAAATCATAATCCTTGAGAAATTCCAACCATCTCCTCTACCTCATATTCAACTCCTTCGATCAAAGAGATACTTGTGCTCTTATGATCACGAACACTGAGAGCCATAGATAATGCCTTCAGAACTTCAAAACAAATACACCGGCTACCAAATTCAAATCATGGGTCGGATAATTCCTTTCATGCACTTTCAATTGTCTCGAAGCATAAGCCACCACCTGCTTATCCTTCATCAACACACCACCCTAACCCGTCAATGACGCATCATAATACATAACAAGGGACTCTTCCGGATTCGGCAAAAATTAAAATCGGAGCACTAGTCAACCTCCTCTTCCACTCTTGGAATCCTTCCTCACACTCAGAATCCCAAAACAATATACACTTGGTTTTACAAATCTATTTCTCTGAGCACCTTCCAATAGCTCTTCCAATTTTCTATATCTAAAGTTGACGTCTTGTACGGTGTCATAGAAATAAGTTTTGTACCCAGAACTACATTAACAACGACTCCGACTCTCCTCAACCATCATTATACGATAAATAAATTACTTACAGGTGCTGGGACCATTTTTAAAACAAAGTTCATCACATTATTTTTCCAACACTTCAAATGAAACTCAAATCAGACATCCAAAACTCCAATTATGGATTTTACAAGTTTCCGAAAAACAATGTTGTCGGGAAATCAATTCCCTATAATAGGTAATTGATTTCTCACCTGAGTGAAAATTCCAAAACATCATAGAATGCAAAATTTGAGATTCTAACTTCAACATACCGCAAGACACATCATTCACCATGATTAATTGCGTTACGATTCCAATAACCAATTCACATCATTGCATACTTTATATCAATCATTGACACTAACACAATTAATCTTTTCAAGAACACAAAGAGGTCACCACACCGACAACTTCACGATCAACCGGAAGCGTTGCAATATTCCAATCACACCAGCTTCATCTTCTAAGAGTCATTCTTCTCAATCACCAAATATCTTCTAGGCCAAGAATATGCATCGACTCATCAAAACGATTCATAATCACTTGGTTTACTTCAAACATTCAACTCAAGGGTAGCCTCAAGCTAATTCAACATCTTGCTCAAACGATGAGTCGCTATTATTCTCAGGGAACATTAGAATTCACACCTAACTCTTCCAACTGCTTTCCACTCACAACTCAGATGCCGACATGCAATACGGCGCCATCGACACCGGACTAGTTCCAGGAATTAAATCTATAGTAATTCCTCCTCTCTCTCAGACGGCAATTCACTGACGTCTTCTGGAAATTCATCCACCACTGGCAATCCAACTTACTCGGAACAATCTCAAGACAATTCTTCACTACCGATAATTCATCGCTCTTAGATTTTCCTTTCACTTCCATCGAAGAATACAACATAGATACCACATCACCATCATTAATATCTACGCAACTCTAACCATCCATCTCAATTCATTATTCTTATTAGAGTCTTCGTCCACTCATATGGTTCACAAGCTTCTATCACACTTCATTCATATTCATCACTTTATGTCCCAATTAGATAGCAAGACAATTATATACCATCCAATACGATTTCGTCTACTATCAACAAGAGATTAAGGGTGATCAAGTCCTCAATTTGTCAATAGACATCTGATAATCATACTAGAGTATAAACCATCATTACCAACACTTTCTGTTCTCAGAATCGTACTCACCTTTTTGCACTTCCAACTATGACTCATGGTCCAAACGATTCCAACAGCTCTAACCACACTTGCACTGTCTTTTCAAGCAGTAACTCATACCAATGACTTACAATTGGAACATATCCGGGAAGCATCTCTCCTCCCCCACTTAGGTTCACACTACTCCTGCAATAATCAATCAGAAAAGTAACAAGTACCGACAGTGTTGTACACACTTGTCGCGTACAAAGGGATAATGACATTAAGACACTGGTCACAACGACCAACCAGGCTCTGATACCACTATTGTAACACCCCTTCTAATTACCCGCGTTTTATAGAATTAAATAATCAGAGTTTATCCATAATTAAGAGGCATCACAATTTAAATCATAAAATTTAACCAAAACAGATCATGCTTTCACGGAGAATATTCATTAAATAAATCATACTCAACGGTTTAATGAAATGAAAACATAACCAAGATCCCGAATACATCATCCAACAGTTATTCCGGGATAATACATCAACATAATTCATAACTATTCAAGTTATCCCTTAAAGGATTCCAAACAATCGTTTTCCCCAGTGTTACATCTACCAGCACGACACACGCGGACTAGATTAACTAAACTCGAATCTAGAGCTATCCTCACCAACTGCGGCTAATCACCGGATCTGAAATGTTAAAGTAAGGGTGAGATTTCAATTCAATATAATATGTATTATACGCTTAGATACAATGAATAATTGGATACATTAATCCATTAGTCAAACATAAAGTCATAATCAATTCACATGCATGAACATGTATAACAAACAATGGAAATTGCAACACTCCTAGCATGTTACAATCCCATATGCAATGCAGACTCTATGCATGTGGTACCAAACGTGAACCGAGTTCACCCACCGCTTACTCGTGGAAAGACAGTGTAATCCATGATTCGCCCAGAACACTGAGTCAAGAATCCAATCCATGATTCGCCCATAACCACCGGGTCAAGAATCTAGCCTCACTACCTCTGCACCAAGTAAGTCTATTGGCTCTGCCAGTTCGCTTCCGCACAATGGGAATGAACCAATTTAACAAATGCTCATGCATGCATCATAAAAGCATGCACATCAATTCAACGGAATATGGTAACAACATAATTCCACATAAATACCAATACCAATCTATCACATGATAACAACATAATCATAAATTAGATTATCACAAAGCATAAACATGCCAAACGCTTACTCTTCAATCAGTAAGACTATCACCAGTATATAATAACAATAACACATGATACCAATACAATCATGAATAACCACAAGGGAAAGAAACATCACATGAACGTCAATCTCCATTCAACTTGTCAAACAATCTAAACCAATTCATAGATTACGATCTCAACATAATTCACTTATTGCCAATCACCAATGTATCACATTCAATCGCAATGAATAATCAACACAACATTGTAAACATTAGTCCTCGACCGATAACTCAGGCCATTCATATTAACTTCCCATTATCCTTAATTAATCCATACTTTTCAAAATCGGAAGCTCGACTATTTTTAAAATAATTTTAGCAAAATAACATTTTTCTCTTTTCAAAAGGTAGTATTTTAAATTTAAGAAATAACGCCGAAAACGGCACTCAAATCGGAGTTACGGTTTGGAAAATATGAGTTTTTGAAGTTTTGAGTATTTTGAAAATCTCGCTCCCTGGTTTTTGTATGGGAACCCGGTTCCTACCTATACAGGAACCGGTTCCTGAAGTTAAAAATCCCAATTTTGGCCAATTTAACACTGGGAACTCGGTTCCTCCCCACAGGGAACCGGTTCCCACGACCTATAACAACATTTCTGCTACTTTTTGACAGCATTATGCATCCTTTATCATTTCTAAACTTTCAAATATATTTTGTGACATTAGGAACACCAAATTATGATCATTTCACACCATTATAACATCAAACAACATAGTTTACTCATTCATCCATACTATCCATTTGACATACCAACGATCCTAATTCCAAACACCGACACAAAATAGGGTTTTATTCTATAACTTATAATCATCAAAATTCAAACTTCCTAACATACCCAATTATCCATTTGATTCCCAAAACCCATAAAACATATTAACCGAACGAAATCACCCCTTACCTCGCGATGATCTTCGATTTCTCTCGGCGTCAGTTTTTCCTTCTCTTCTCTTCTCTTCTCCAATTCTACGTATAATAGCTTTTTCTCCAAAAACCTATTTTTCTTTCTTTTCCTTTTTATATTCCTTTTAATGTTCCTTTATTTATTCCAATAAAATAAAATAAATGGTAATTAGAAAGAGTAGAGTAATTTACTCCTCACACCCCTAATTACACCTCACACCTCCATCTCTTCTTCTCTTTAATTAATCCAATTAATCCATTATTATAAATACTTAAGACTTTAATTAAATAAATAATTAAACTCCCACTTATTTAATATTTTAATTAAATCGGGGTGTCACAATCGTCCCTACAAATATGCTAGGATATCCCTACAAGTTGCCTTCTATGACCATCTGATGTCCCTTCGAATGTCTGTTTTACATCCAACGAATAAGGTTACCTATCAATCAATGATATAGATAGTCTTATTCTAAAGGAAAGAAAAATAACACGGAAACGACCGTTCTGAGTAGGTAAATAAGTCTCTTTTTCTTGCTCAATTAAAACACTATTTTCACACCTCACATTTTCAAAACATTTTCAAGCGCTTTGTATACATTCCAGCGTGAATCAATACAAAGTCCTTTTTCAAAACAAAACATTTCCAAACACTTCGTATACATTCCAGCGTGAATCATTACGAAGTCAAAGCGAAATGCCTTTTCAAACACACACCAAAAGCAATTTATAAAGTGAGCTAAGTGTCATACCCCAAAATTTTCCCTCCATCTACTCAAGATATTTCATACATCCATACTCAAGGATTCCTCAAGAGTTGATCAGACAAACTCTCTCTTAGACAATCAACCCAAACTAGGGTTTGGTATCTCTCAGGTCAAGATGGACTTCCAATATCTCCAATGGTCTTCATGCCTCCACATATGTTTCAAAGATTCTCCATGTCAAGTTTCAAGCTTCACAAGTCAAGTTTCCTCGCATAATTGCTCGATGGTTGAAAATCAACAGATTGGACAAAAGTCAACTGGTCAACATACAACAAACTTCATAATTTTGGTCAACATCCTCATTTTGAAGTTACATTCATCATTTGATCAAGGGTTGATCATGATTCATCAAGAAAACTCAAGATTTGCTCAAAAGTCAAACTTTCTAAATTAGGGTTTCTAGGTGAAAAGTCAATGTAACTTTGATGATCATAACTTTCTCATACTTTCTCAGAAATTTTTCCACCACCTCTTGTTTTGAAGTAAATTCAATTCTATACAACTTCATGTCTCACAAGAATGTCCAAAAAATGCTTCATTTGAGAGGTATAGCTCAAAACATTACAGGTCATTTTCAAAGTCAACAAAAAGTCAACGTTTTGCTTTGAAGATATATTAAGCATGGTAACTCCAATTGAGATGAGACCAAAAAGGTTGGTTAGAGGACTCTTAGAGCTTTCCAAAAAGTCCAAGAACACTCAAAAATGTGGAAAATTGAGCAAGTTACACCATTCACAAGTTGGGCAATTTTGAAAGAATGCACAAAGAGAAATACTCCTAAAAATCAAAAACTTTGCAAATGGGCCTACTTTTTCTTCATCCTAACTTATTCCTCATGCAATTAGAAATGTCCAAGCCCAATGCCACGAATTTTTATTTTATTTTCCTATTTAATTTGGAATTTATTCATTTAAATACAAATTAAATTGAAAAATAAGGTATAAAATCCAAATTAATTGCAAATTTGATTTTTATTTCTTCTTTGTGATCCAATCAATTCATTAAAAGCCAGCAATTTCGAAATTGGATCAATATGGCAAGATTAGATTGGAAATTGACCAAAGTTTGAAGATTTGATTTTTTGCAAAAAATCAAATTTGATTATCATTGATTATTGATCAATTCTTTCCCAAAACAATGCCAAATCCATCCAGTACTTATACCTGATGCATACCACATGAAAGAGGACGAAAAAATTGCTCAAGAAACCCTAACCTAAACTCAAAAAAATCGTGACAAGCAAGCTATTGGCAATCCTACTTCCAGCCGTTTTCAATCGATTTTGAGGTGTCCAACACATTCCTTGACATCTCCAGAATCAATTCAGACCTTTACTTTGCCAAAAAACATCCAGAATCGTGAAAACTGAAATTGGTTTGTTCTTGAATTTTCAAATTTCGAATTCATTCATTCATGCATTATTAACTCGATTTGATGTTGTTTTTGTGTTTAGTGATGTGTTTGCAAACTTTCTGGGCAAGCCAATTGAATTTCCATGGCCTGAATCGTGTTACACCATGATTAGGGTTTCTGTGAACGAATTAGGGTTTCCCTTAATAGGAAAAATTGGACAATAAGACCTATGCCATCGTGTTCGGAATGCTTCAAGGAATCGAACCATGGTCTTGGATGTCATTTATATTATGTATGTGTTTTTTGATTTTGTTGGGCAGAAGGTCGAGCAAAAGCCGACGCTATCTTTCAAAAATTCAAAAGGTTGAAGACGAAGCTTGGCGCGAGCGGGATGAAGCCAGAGAGCGACGCGTGTAAATTCCATTCAATCCGTTTCCAAACAAGAGGCTGTTGTTGGCAAGGGAGTGGGTTTTCAAGGTTTGAAGCTAGTGTCTCCAGTTCGATCCCTGGCTCAGACACTTATTTTTTACAAGTTTGCAAAACCTCATATTTTCTATTTTTCTATTTTATTTAATATTTTGCATCTATTTTAATTTCTTTTCATATTTTTATTTATGCATTAAAAATTGTCAAAAATAATTTTCTTTTTGCATTTATTTTCTAAAAATCTTTATTTAATTTAATAAATTAAAAAACATATTTTTGCATGCATATTTATTTTTATTTGTAATTTTGCATTTAAATCATTGTAAATTCATTTTTAATTATTAAATTGCATCTAAAAAATCCCTAAAAATTATCTTAGTATATTTACATTATTTCCAGTATGTCATATTTTTTCCGATTTAAAATTTGCATTTTTCCTAATATTTTCTCTTATTTCGATTTCATCATATTTTCCGATTTCTCGTTCGTTTCACAGGTTGTTCCAGTTCAGACGATTTTTCCTTTATCATTCTATTTTTTTTCCAATAATGTAACTGTATATGGGATGTAATAGTTTAATTTAGGATTTTATTTTCCGCATTTTAAATTATGTATCTGCCCCAAAGCCTTGTAATAGCGTAGGACATTTACCTTTCCGCATTTTAATTTCCGCACCCTATAAATTGCTAGTAACTAGGCGTGTATGGCAAGATAATATTGAACATAGCCCACTAATTTTCAAGATAATATATCTGAAATCAACACACTTCTTTCACACACGCACCCCCTAGGGTAATTCTCTCTCGTTGCCTTTGCGAATTCAAAATGGTCATGTCCCTCGAACGTAGTGGTATTCTAGCACCGTTGCCTTCAAACAAATCATCATAGTCCCTTCGATACAAAGATCATAAGACCCACGATGTCGCCTCCGAATACATGATCTTGCCCCTCGATTGTCGCCTACGAAAAAATGATGATAGTCCCTTCGAATGTGCTAGGATACTTCCTACAAGTTGCTTTCTATGACCATCCTGTCCCTTCGAATGTCCCGCTTATATCCAACGAATGGAGCTACCTACTAACTAATGGTATGGCGCTATTCTAAAGGAACGAGAAGTACAACAAACGACCAATTCGAGTGGGTAAATAAGTCTTTAGTTGCTCTAAACCAAATGCTTTTCACACCACACACTCTTTTCAAGTTCAAATTTTTTCAAAACAAAACATTTCCGAACACTTTGTATACATTCCTACATGAATCATTACAAAGTCAAAGCGAAATGCCTTTTTCAAAACATTTTTTGTCAAACACACAGAAAGCAATTTTAAAAAAGTGATCTAGAGCAACTAAGAGCCCGTAGATAACTACGGATGGAAAGGGGTGCTAATACCTTCCCTTTTCATAACCATTCTCCCGAACTCAGAATCTAACGAAGGTCTTTTTCTGTTACTTTTACCTTCCCTTAATTGGATAAAAATAAAAGTCGGTGGCGACTCTTGCTATCCGCACATTTGGATACAAAAATCCTACAAAGTCAGTTCACCGTATCACACTAAGCAATTAAGAGCCCGTAGATAACTACGGATGGAAAGGGTGCTAACACCTTCCTTTTTCATAACTGCCTCCCGTACTCAGAATCTAACGAAGGTCTTTTCCTTTTCTTTTCGCCTTCCCTTAATTGGATAAAAGAAAAGTCTGTGGAGACTTTTGCTATCCGCAACATTTGCGATCAAACGCAAAACAAACAAGTCAGTTCTCCCACCGTGTTACAATTGTCCACAAAGTTTGGAGGAGTACAGGCCCATCTGTTTAATTGCCAGCATTTACAAAATTATTTCAAAAATTTTTGCAGCAAGGTTGGGCAAGGTTATCGGGAAATTGATTTCTAAGTCTCAAACAACATTTATTCATGGTAGACAGATTCTTGACGGAGTTTTAGTTACTTATAAAGTCTTAGATATGGCTAAAAGGAAGAAAAGAAGTTGCCTCTTGTTTAAAGTGGATTTTTCCCAAGCATATGATTGTGTAGATTGGAAATACCTGAAATTTGTGATGGTTAGGATGGGTTTCGGTGCAAGGTGGCTGAAATGGATGGATGCAGGAGTATTTAACAGCATTTTGTCGATTTTGGTGAACGGGAGTCCGACAAATGAGTTTAGAGCTTATAGAGGATTACATCAAGGGGACCCTTTGTCACCGTATTTGTTTACAATAGCAGTAGAGGGCTAGCAGGGATGGTTCGTAACTCAGTAGCATGTGGAGAATTTAAAGGATTTAATATACAAGAAGATGTATCGTATGATTTATTATAATTTGCAGATGACACAATCTTAGTGGGAGAGGGTTCATGGAGCAATCTGTGGGCCATAAAGGTATTGCTCAGAGGATTCGAAATGGCATCGGGATTGAGGGTCAACATGGGGAAAAGCAAGATTTACGGTGTAGGTATTGAGGAATACTTCTTACAAGCAGCAAGTCAATTCCTATGTTACAAGATTGACAAAATTCCATTCAAATTCCTTGGTATCACAGTTGGTGGAAATCATAGAAGAATAAATTTTTGGAATCCAATACTCGCAAAGATGAGGGCGAAGTTTTCGCCATCGATAGGAAGACTATTATCTGTTGGTGGCAGAATCACATTAATAAATGCAGTTATTACGAATCTTCCTGTCTATTATTTTTCTTTTTTCAGGATTCCATCTAAAGTGAAGGAGAATATCATCAAATTACAGAGGAACTTTTTATGGCATAATGCAGATGTGAAGAAAGGTGTGGACTGGATTAACTGGAACACAATTTGCAAGCATAAAGAGGAAGGTTGTGACACCCCGATTTAATTCAATATTAAATAAGTGAGAATTAATTATTTAATTGATTAAAGTCTTAAATATTTAATTCACCTGGATTAATTGGATCATTTAATGAGGAAAGGTCTGGAGGTGTGCAGAGTAAATGGTGGGTGTGAGAGTAAATCACTCTACTAATTACTAGGTATTGATTAATTATTTTATTGTAATATTAAAAGGAAATATAAAAGGAAAAGAAAGGAAAAAGAGAAGGTTTTTGGAGAAATCATTTCACGTAGAGTGGGAGAAAGAAGAGAAGAGAGAAAAAGCCGACGCCGAGAGAAACCGAAGAATCATCGCGAGGTAAGGGGTGATTTTGGTTTGGTTAATATGTCTTATGGGTTTTGGGAACCAATGGGATGATTGGGTATGTTAGGAAATGGAATTATAGGTTTATAGCATGAAACCCTAAGTTGTGTCAGTGTATGGAAGAATTGATCAGTAGTGTGTCAGATGACTGATAGGAATGTGTAAATTATGTTGTTTGATGTTAAAATGGCGTAAAATGGCTTTAGATTAGTGTTCCCAATATTACAATTCGTGTGTGAAAGTTTGGAAATGGTTATGGATGCATAAAGCTGTCAAGAATAGCAAATTTTGCTGTTACAGGTCGTGGAAACCGGTTCCCTGTGGGGAGGAACCGGGTTCCAGTGTTAAATTTCAACGGGATTTTTGTACGGAACCGTTCCTCTGGAGGAACCGGTTCCCATACAAAAATCCAGGGAACTCATTTTAAAACGAACCGGTTCCTGTGGGGAGGAACCGGGTTCCCCATACATTTTTTCAGGAGCGTGTAATTTTCAAATTGTGGGAACCGGGTTCTCCCAGTGAGGAACCGGTTACCACTGTGTATTTTTCCAAAATTTCTAAAACTTCAAAAATTCATATTTTCTAAACCGTAACTCCGATTCGAGTGCCGTTTTCGGCGTTATTTCTTAAATTTAAAATTCTACCTCTTGGAAAGGAAAAATATTATTTTATCAAAAATTATTTTAAAAAGAGCCGAGTTCCCGATTTTTTTTGAAAATATGGATTGAATTACGGATGATGGGTAATTAACATGAATGGTCAGTGTTATCGGATGAGAGCTAATGCATACCATACTATATTTGATATTCATTATGATTTGAATGTGATATGTTGATGAATGGGCATTGTGTGAAATGTATTGATATTATGATCAGTGGAATAATGTGGCATGCTTTTATGATTGCATGCATAGACATTTGTTAATTGGTTCATTCCCATTGTGCGGAAGTGAGCTTGCAGAGCCAATAGACTTGCCTGGTTGGAGGTAGTGAGGCTAGATTCTTGACCCAAGGGTGGTGGGCGAATCATGGATTACACTGTCTTTCCACGAGTAAACGGAGCAGTGGGTGAACGCGGTTCACGTTTGGTACCACATGCATAGAGTCTGCATTGCATATGGAATTGTAACATGTTAGGATGGTTTCCAGTGTTGCAATTGCCATTGTTTGATATATATACATGATCATTGTGTGAACTATTTTCTGTATTGTTTATGGTCTTGTGTTTGGTTGATGAACTAATATGTTCGATTATTCTGTCGGATCTAAGAACGTATAATACATATTATATTGAATTGAAATCTCACCCTTACTTTAACCATTTCAGATCCGAAGTGATTAGCCGCTTGGAATTGGTGAGGATAGCTCTCTAGATTCGAGTCAGTTCATTAGTCCGCGTGTCAGTGTCGTGCTCTGGTAGATGTAACACTGGGGAAACGATTGTTTGGAATCCTTTAATGGATATTTTGGATAGTTTTGAATTGTGTTTTGATTTAAATATCCTGGAATGACTATTGATTGATATTCGGGATTAAATTATGTTTCATTTCCGCTGTTAAACATAATTTTGAGTATGATTTAATTGATGAATATTCTTCAGTGAAAGCATGACGCTGTTTGGTCAAATTTTTATGATTTAAATTGTGACGCCTCTTAATTGTGGATAAACTCTGATTAATTAATTCTATAAAACGCGGGTATTTAGAAGGGGTGTTACAAAGGTGGTCTAGGAGTAAAAGATATGATGGTATTTAACATAGCTCTTCTAACAAAATGGTTATGGAGATTTCTTCAAGATGAAGACACAATTTGGAAAGGAGTTCTGGAGGCAAGGTATGGGAGGCTCTATGAAAGGATTATTTTTAAGAAAAGGGTTGGAAAAAACACAGCAGAGTCTCTTTGGTGGAGAGTTATTATGAATCTAGCAGATGGTGTAGGAGAAGAAGGATTTATTGATATGCTTTCAATTAAACTAAGTGATGGAGAAAAAAATTCCTTTTTGGTCAAAACAATGGATTGGTAACAGGCCTTTGCACGTTGAGTATCCATGTCTGGCTCAGAAGTTGGAGGAAAGTAAAGCAAGTGTGCAGTCCATGGGTTATTGGGTAAATAATAGGTGGAATTGGAATATTTCTGAAACTAATATTGAGCTTGATGATGAAGCAAAAAGGAGGCTGACGAGTTAATTCTAGTTTTGGAGGGAGTCGTGCTGGTGCAGAATAAATCGGACAAGTTTGTGTGGAAATTGGAAGGGGGTGGTGAATTTAAGGTATCCTCGTACTACAACAAGCTAATGCAGCAGAAAATTTAAACGGCGATTGAACCTGTGAGGAAGGCAGTGTTGGATGTATTGTGGAAGCTATTGATTTCGTCAAAAGTAACAGTGTTTGGTTAGCGGTTGATTCACGACAGACTAGCATCAAGAGCACAACTTATAAAAAGACAAATCATAGAGGACAACGATGCAGCTTTCTGTGCTTTTGGTTGTTCTCAGGTATAAGACATTCACCACTTGTTTTTAAACTGTTTAATTTCTAACAGGCTGTGGGGTTTAATTTATACATGGCTGGATTTGGAACTGGTGGTGGAAGCTAATTCTGTAAACCATTTCCTGTGCATGGTCGAGGCATTGCAACGCAGAGGATTAGTCAGAAGAGTTGCAAGTATTTGGATGACAACCTACTGGTGCATTTGGAAACATCGAAATGACGTAATTTTCAATAATGGTGTGGCTGATGTTGAGGAAATATTGCATAATATTAAAATGTATTCATAGTGGTGGTTGGCAATTAGAAACAAGCATAAAGTGTTGTGTAGTTTTTATGATTGGAGTCATAGGCCATTAGACTTTTGTAACTAGTGATTAACATGATTGTTGTTCTGTTTCTGTAATTTGAGTACACTTTGTACTCTTTGAGTAATATATTTTATTGTTTATCAACAAAATAAGAATTATTCTCAACAAAACCTAAGCGGACAATATAGGAGTTTAATATATATATTTGCCACTCATGATATTCGCGAGAATTTTCTTCATTATGTGTAACATTTCTCAGTTAAAATAGAAATGTAAATCTAAACATTAAAATTTTAAATTATGTTTTTTCTAAATTATAAAAAAATACAAAACTTAAAATAAATATTTTTAATCTCATTTTAATTATAGTCGAAAGTATATTAATCTAATAATTAGTTATTAACTTTAATATATAAGTAAAGTGGATATATTTTTACTCTTTTCTTTTATAACAGTGACCATGGAAAGTATAGTAAAAATATGAGAATATTGTCTAAAAAAATACCCACATTCCAATTGATATCAACGATTTAATTAGATAAATTTTAACAATATTCCATTAATAATATTAAAATGATTATTAAAAAAATGACTAAGTTACTATATCAACTAGAAATTTCAACTATATATTCATTAGGCAGATCGACAAAATAGATATAATTTTATAAAATTAATATAATTTTATTTGATAATAATTATAAATAAATCTTTAATTTATTTTAACACACTGAAATAAATACACACCTTTAATAATTTAAATTAAATATCTAAATCAAAAGATAACAACTAAAAAAATACTTGATAATCAAAATAAAACAAAAATTATTTTATAGTTAATTAAACTTTTTAAACTAATTATGAACATCATCTTCAAATTGCAAGTATATATTTTCCTTTTAAATAAAATATATATTTTTATATATAAGTAATTCATATGATTGTCCCAATTATAATTTACAATAAATTATTATAATATAACTTTAATAATTATATTTTTTTTCAAAATATATTCTTAACATATTTAAATTCAATAAAAAAGCAAATAAATTAACTTATAACCGTGAATCTCATGGGACTTAGTCTTGTTAATTTTTAAATGCAATCTGCCGTCCCTCACTTCTAACTTGTTGCAATTTGTGATTTTTCCGTTGCACCTTTGCTTTCAACTTTAACCAAGCCGATGAGCTGCTTTTTTATCTGGTAGATAATGATTAATTAAGAAACTAATAATGAAATTTTTATTTAAAATTTGAAAGGAGTAATAATATAATACTGAATAGTTGGTTTTTATTTTTCATTAAATAAATAACTAATCACATTAACTTGCTATTTAATTTTTAAATATCAATATTATGATTGTATTAAATCGGCTCAATTAATAGTTGTATAAGGACATTAAATATAAAAGTTTCACTTCTAATCTACAATATTTCACTTATTCACTTTTAAATAATAAATTTTAATTAATAAATTAATTTAATTCAATTGACTTTTAAAAATAAAATTAAATCAAATCAATAAAATTTTAGTCGATTGGATTGGTTCAATTTTTTCAAAAATTTTATTGAACAATGCCTACTCATATTGAACTATAAATAAAAATTGAAATAGATAACTTTTTATAAGAAAGGTAATTTTAATTATTTTATTATATTTACTACAGTTTTGTTATGATTTGATAAAAAAACATTCTTTATATAAATTTTTAATTATGCTAAATTTTTTTAAAAATAACTAAATTAATAAATCAAAATTACTTTTTAATTCATATCAATTTAATTCAAAAAAATTTTTACGTTCAATAACTAATTATTTATCAAAATTATTTTAAATATAAATATAATTAAATCAATTTGTTTTAATCTTGTAACGAATAAGTCTTTTATAACCGTTGTAAACACAAGTTTTGTCGTCAAATTATATGGATTAGATTAAGACTCGGGCGATGTCCGGTTATAAATTAACTTATTCTTTTTTATTGAATTTTAAATATATTAAGAGTTTATTTGACAAAATAATTTATATTACACACTTTTTTGTGAATTATAATAGAGACAATAATATAAATTAATCACATAGACAAATATACATTTCATTTAAAAAAATACATGCGTGTTAATGTAAATTGAGAGTGACATCAATAATTTAGGTTTGTAAACTTACATATCTATAAAGTGATTTTTTTAGTTTTATTTAGAGTCTCTTTTTATTGCAATTATCTTTTATTTAGATATTTTACTTTAATTTGTTAAATAAATATTTTTTAGTGTTAAATAAAATTAAAAGTTTATTTATAATTATTATCAAATAAATTTTTTTAATAATTTTTAAAAATTTATGTCTATTTGGTCAAACTTTACGAATTTATGTCTATTCTGTCGAACGTTATACTATAGTAATAAAGTATATAAACATCGTAAAAAATTGTGTATATAGACATCAGAGAACTACTTTAAATTTAAAAATATTTATTTTAAGTGTTACTGTTATTACTATAATGATTGGTTTGTTAAATCAATTTGCTCAAAATGATATATTTTTTATTGGTTTGTTAAATCAATTTGCTCAAAATGATTGGTTCGAACCCGAGACCTCCTATTTATTGAACTATAAGATGAAATGAGTTTTGAGACGTGTCGTATAGGACTATAGAATGATATGACAAATACTTGATGATGTGTTAGAGTTATAATTGATATTGTGTTGTTATAATATTTGATGCATTGAATTTAATATATTATATAGATATATTAAATAAGTTTAAAGTGACTCATACTTGAAAATTACGTAAGAACTACTCTAAGTTTAAAAATATGTATTTCAAATGTTATTTTTATTTATTATAATTTTAGGAAAACAAAGAAAAATATTTTATTATATTTAAATTTCAACATCTCTTTTATATTTGAAATATAAGAGTTTTTTTTTTAAATTTAAGGTAACATACATAGTTGAATTGATAATTGGTTTGTTAAATTAATTTGTTAAAAATGATATAACCTGTGACCTCCTATTTTAGAACTATAAGATGAAATGAGGTTTGAAATGTGTTACATAGGACTATAGGATGATGTGACAAATACTTCATAATGTGTTAGAGTATAATTGATAATATATTGTTATTATATTTAATGTATTGGATTTAATATATTATATACAAAGATTGGTTGTACTATAAATTTTGCTCAAACTATGTTAATTGGCTGTACTATTAATTTTGGTCAAACTATGTTCATTGTCTCTACTATCAATTTTGAACAAACTGGTTAATTGGTTAAAAATTGGTTTTAAAACCAGTTATGTTTTTCTAAACCGGGTTTAAAAATGGTTATTATGTGGATTTGGTTTGGATAGTAAAAAATTCAAACCATGAACACCCTATTATGTGACGATTCCACCGTTCAGTCAGCCCAGGCACACGTCCGGTCTCAACTTCTACATTCTTTATATTTTTTCCATTTTAATAGTCAATTTTTAGATTAAATGAGGGGCCAAATTAATAAAGTTAAAGACAAGATTAATAAAATCAGGGATATATACACTCCAAGGCGTGGTTTTAGATAAAACAAGGGGCAAAATTAATAAAATCCAGAGAAAAATTAATAAAATCAGAGATATATACATTATCAGAGGATAGTTAAATTTATTGTCAACACTGCCCCTAAAACTTCTGACTCCGCCAGTGCCCCTATTGTATACAACATTTCTCAAATTTATGACATTTTTATTAAATTTTTTAGATCTTGTTCGAAATTAAAATTATATTATTTTGTAATAGTTGGCATTTAATATTTTATTTTATATAAAGTTATCTTGTAGATCATTTAGATTATCTTTGTAATTATATTAATTTTTTAATGAGAAACAACCATACAAAAGTGTTTTATATTATTGTTTTTTTTTATGTTACTAGAAAATCTATTATAATTCTATTTATATATTGAAATCTATTTACTATAATTGAAACGTGTGACTAGAGCCTCTTTAATTCAAATGTGTGAGCCTACTATGTCAGAGACAATTTTGTAATTTCATAACTTAGAAGAACATGTAAAGTTATATTTCTGAAATAGTCTAAAAAAATAATAGAAACATGACTATTGAAAGAGTCCTTCCGGTAAGCATGCAAATTGAATACAAACTTCTGGTAGTACTGCTATAAAAAGGAAGGAAAAAAAAAAACCTAAGTGAAAATGAAGAGAAAAGAAGAAATACAAGTTAGTTATAACGCACCTTAAGTTAGTTAGGGTTTGTTAGTAGATAATTAGTTTGTTAGTTTTCTACTAACTTGTTAGTCTAGATAGTATAGTTTATTTATACTTCTTTGTATTTGTACATGTATTCAATACACTTGTCACATCAGCTTTGTACATAGTATAGGCTAGTGTGTGTGTGTATATATATATATATATATATATATATATATATATATATATATATATATACACTAAGAAGTATAGGCTAGTGTATACACTCTTGTAAATGCCTTATCTAATCAATGAAGAAAGATTTAGTTTTGCTTAACAACTTTCTGTTAGCTCTTCTTCTTGCTGCAACATTTTGTTATCTTTTTCTTCTTGCTGCAGTTTTACCTTCATTCAACATGAAGTTTCATGGTGAGTTCACCACTATTAACATGGTATCAGAGCCTCAACAGCTCTGGTAGCCATCGTTCTTGATTGCCTCTTCGTTTTCCTTTCTTGGTGTTTTCCTTTTCTGATTTCACCAATTGTCATCTTCTTCTTCGCAATCAACTCTTTCGTTTTCTGTTTTGTATACTCCATTGATGGCTTCCCAGAGCTTCACAGATTTCTCCATCAATTCTTCGAATCCCTATTATTTGCATCCGAATGAAAATTCTTCCTTAGTTCTTGTTTCGCCCCTTCTTGACGACAAAACTATCACATTTGGGCTAGGTCAATGCAAATTGCATTGATTTCAAAGAACAAGGAACGATTCATTGATGGCTCGCTTCCAAAACCTCCGATTTCAAATGTTCTTTACGCTCCATGGATCCGTTGTAATACTATGGTTTTGGCTTGGCTTCATTGTTCGATTTCGGAGTCCATTGCAAAATCAATTTTATGGATCGATACTGCTGTTGGTTTTTGGTGAAATCTGCAGATCCGTTTCTCACAGGGAGACATTTTCCGCATCTCCGATATTCAAGAAGAGCTATACAAATTCAGGCAATGTAGTCTTGATGTTTCGAATTACTTCACACAAATGAAAGTCATGTGGGATGAGCTTGAATCGTATCGTCCGATTACTGTATGTTCTTGTGCAATTCCTTGTTCCTGTGGAGCTCTTACTTCCATTAGGAAATATAGAGAACAAGACTATGTCATAAGGTTCCTCAAAGGATTGAATGAGAAGTTTACTCAATCCAAAACTCAGATTATGCTCATGAATCCATTACCAGATATTGATAAAACCTTTTCTCTAGTTATTCAACAAGAAAGAGAGCTTAATAGCTCCCAATCAGTGGTTTCAAATAGCACTACTGAAGCGTCAACAACCTTACACTTGAACACCAATTCTGCCAACAATCATCAGAAGTTTGGTAACAGTTCATACAAGGGCAAAGGTAATGGATATGGAGGAGCAAAAGGTCCTAATCGAATTTGCACTCATTGTGGAAGAAAAAATCATATAGTAGATACATGCTTCACCAAGCATGGATATCCACCTGGATTTAGAGGTAAAGGCAAATCCACAAATTCTAATTCCCACTCTCAATCTGTTGCTTTTGTTGAATCAGGTCAAGCATCTCCAAAGTAGGATTCAACACATCCCATCAGTGGCTTCACTCAAGAGCAATATCAAAGCATCTTGGACTTAATTTAATAGTCAAAGACCAACCCTACAGCCAATTCTATCACAACATCTCCATTTGTCCTGAATTCTCACTCAAGTCATGATCCTGGTAAGAATTCCCATCTATGGATTCTTGACACAGGTGCCACTGATCATATAGCTTTTGATTTGTCTTGTTTTAGCTCATATAAAACTATAGTTCCTATTCATGTTAGTTTACCAAATAGTTCTACTGTCACTGCATCTATTTCTGGCAGTATTATCCTCTCTCCTACCTTGATCCTTCACAATGTTTTACATATCCCTAGTTTTCATGTCAATTTACTCTCTATTGCCAAACTCGTCCAGAACAGTGATTGTGTTGTTAACTTCACTGCCATTTCATGCATTTCCAAGGAAATGATTGGTACAACTAAACTTCAAAGAGGTCTCTATGTGCGTAATTCTTCTCAACATGACCATGCTTGTAATTCTTCCATAATAGATAATTCATATCTTTGGCATTTAAGACTAGGACACATTTCTGCTATAGGTTTGCAAAATGTATCAAAAATATTTCCCTTTATTCCTTCAAAATGTAATACTCAATTTCCTTGTGATCCTAGCCATTTTAGTAAACAAAAGAGATTATCTTTTCCTCATAGCACTACTTTATCTAAGGCCCCTTTTGAATTGTTACATGTTGACTTATGGGGACCATTCTCTACCATTTCAATGCTAGGACATAGATATTTCATTACTCTTGTTGATGACTATAGTCGATATACTTGGGTATTTTTTATCAAAACCAAAGAGCAAACAACAAACAGTATTATTCAATTTCTAGCTTTCATTGAAAATCAGTTCCATACAACTTTAAAGCAGTTCAGATCAGATAATGGCACTGAGTTCAATGCCTTATCTGAAGTTTTCTTATCTAAAGGTATTATCCACCAAAAGTCATGTCCTTAAACACCCCAACAAAATGGAGTGGTGGAAAGAAAACACCAACATATCTTAAATGTAGCTAGATCACTTTACTTTCATTCCAAAATTCTCATTAATATGTGGAGTTTTTGTGTCCAACATGCCATTCACATTATAAACAGATTACCCACCCCTCTTTTAAAACTCAAATGTCCATATGAAATCTTGCATGGTCAGCCTCCTTCTCTAATTCACCTAAAAGTGTTTGGCGGTTTAAGCTATGTTGTTTCCAATCAAATTCATAAAGCTAAGTTTGATCAAAGGGCAAGGAAAACTGTTTTCTTAGGATTCAAGGATGGAACCAAAGGTTACATTCTGTATGATTTACAAACTCATAATCTTTTTGTGTCTAGGCATGTGACATTTTATGAAAATATGTTTCCTTTTGCTGTCACACACCCAAATCATACTCAGTCTTCATATCCTAGTCGTCCTACTCAAACTGTACCACACAATTATGCTAATGTTGACTTGTCACACCAGCCTCCTATTTCTACTGAACCACAGTCTAATTCTCCTAGAATTGACAGCTATACTTCACAGCAGAGCAATCCTTATGACCAACCTTTATTTGTAGATAGTCAATCTACTCCTTTATCCAATGAATCTGTTGATTCTACACCAGTTCTTAATCCTAGCCCCCACACCCTTCCTTTTAATATACATAACAATTCTGAAAATCCTACCAACATATCTCAACCTAATCTTAGGCAATCTAATCGTGTTTCACATCCTCCAAGGTATTTAGAGGATTACCATTGTTACCACACTACTGATAATCCCTCTACTTCATTTTCCAATTCTACTAAGTCTATCATTCATTATCCTCTTTTCTCATATCATTTGAGCAATGCTTTCATATGTTTTATTTTCATGCATTTCTGAACCCACCACATATAAACAAGCCATTAAACATGACTGTTGGGTTAAGGCCATGGATGTGGAGCTTAAAGCTCTTGCAGAGAACCATACATGGGTTGTGGTGGATCTTCCTTCTGGTAAGGTGCCTTTTGGCGTTGTGGTGTATGGATCCATTGAAAGATACAAGGCCAGGTTAGTAGCCAAAGGCTACACTCAAATGGAAGGTATAAACTATTTTGATACATTCTCACCTATAGCCAAGCTTACCACTGTTAGAGTTCTTCTTTCTCTTGCAGCTATCAAAGGGTGGTTTCTTGAACAGTTAGATGTTAATAATGCTTTTCTTCATGGAGATTTGCATGAAGAAGTTTATATGAATCTTCCCCCTGGCTTGTCTGGTTATGATTCATCCAAAGTTTGCAAGTTACAAAAATCATTGTATGGCTTAAAACAAGCCAGTAGACAATGATATTCCAAATTATCTGCTTTTCTCATCTCTCTTGGATATACTCAATCACAGGCTGATTATTCTCTATATGTCAAAAATGATGCACCCCATTTTACTGCCCTACTGGTCTATGTTGATGATGTTGTTTTAGCAGGGAACTCTTTAGCTGAGATCAAACTTGTTAAGAGTTTGCTACATGACAAGTTCAAAATTAAAGACCTAGGCCAGCTTAGATATTTTTTGGGATTTGAGATTGCCAGATCTAAAAAAGGCATATTTTTGAATTAGAGGAAGTATACTCTTGAGTTATTGCAAGATGCTGGAGTTCTTGCAGCAAAACCTTCTTTGATCCTAATGTCAAACTATCTGTCAATGAAGGAGATGACATAGAAGATCCTTCAACTTATAGAAGGTTGATTGGAAGACTCATTTACCTCACTAATTCAAGGCCAGACATCTCATACTCTGTTCAACATCTCAATCAGTACATGTCTCATCCTAAAGTTCCTCATTTTTAGGCTGCCATCAGAATTTTGAGGTACTTAAAATCGGTTCCAGCCACTGGTATTTTGTTTTCTGTTTCTAGTGACTTAAAGCTACTTGGATTTGCTGATTCAAATTGGTCTAGATGCCCTGATACTAGAAAGTCTATTACAGGATATTGTGTAATGTTAGGATCATCCTTATTGTGTTGGAAGTCAAAGAAACAACATACTGCTTCCAGATCTTCCACTGAAGCTGAATATAGGGCATTGGCCTCTATTACTTGTGAAATACAGTGGTTACAGTATTTGTTCCATGATCTTCTTGTTGATTTTCATCAGCCTGCCTCCATCTACTGTGATAGCAAGTCATTAGTGTATTTGGCTCACAATCCAACATTCCATGAAAGAATCAAACATATTGAATTAGATTGTCATGTGGTTAGAGAGAAAATACAATCCAAACTTATTCATTTGCTTCCAATATCAACTCATGACCAGTTGGCTGATATGCTAACCAAGCCACTTCATTCTCCTTCTCTAAAGAAGACTTTAGCCAAGTTGGGACTTTGTTCTATCCACAGTCCAACTTGAGGGGGGCTATTGTAAGTCTCTTTTTGGTTGGTCCAGGTCTTAGGTTTGTGCCAGGAATGTGACAGGTCGTCCTTTTGTTTCAGTTTATGTGATCTTCAATTGACATAACAAATGGTGAACAAAATTCCATGTTAATTTTGCAGATCCTGGTGCAAGTGTTGATCTAGCTGTAGTGTTGATGCAAGAAGGATTAATAGAAGGAATTTGGCTCAATCTTAGTCAAATTTATGATGTTGTGTGCATATCACCAAGGAATCATATGGTTTTCACTCCTTTGTTGGCTTCAACATGTGTTGGTACACTTGAATTCAGGTCTGTGGCCGAGCCTATTAGTAATATACAGGATGCACTTTCAAAGGATCCCAGTTCACACTTCTTTCTAGCTTCCTGCACTAACATCGACACAAACAAATACGAAGTGAGTAAAATGATTTACCCCTCTTTTAGGAAAACTATACTGTGAGACAATTAATGATAGACTAATAATTTGTGTATATACAAAGTTTTTTTTTCTAGAGAAATGCTTAGTTAATCTTAATTTCAACAGGTATACTGTGAGACAATTACCAATGGTGGATTGTCTAGAGAGCCTTACCAATTTAAAGTTGCATATGACAAGCTTGTAATTGCATCTGGAGCCGAGCCTTCAACTTTTGGTATCAAAGGAGTTAAGGAACATGCATTTTTTCTTCGTGAAGTGAATCATGCTCAAGAAATAAGGAAGAGACTTCTCCTTTATCTGATGCTTTCTGAAAATCCAGGTTGGTGCTTCATATCCATACTAGTTTATTTTTAAAGCTTAATTTTTTATAATAATTATGAAGTTGTCAATTCTTTTTTTGAAGGCTAAGCTAAAAAGTTCTCATTTTAACAGGCGTATCAGAAGAAGAAAAGAAACGTCTTATGCACTATACTCATGTTAAAGATTACATTCACGTGACACTAATTGAGGTGCATGATTTTACATTTTGAAGACTATTTGTATGCTGAGGTTGTTAAATAAACTTAGTGTACTTAACCATTGTGTTAACTTTTCATGATTAGGCGAATGAGATACTGCCATCCTTTGATGTTAGCCTACGACAATATGCCATGAAGCACTTAGCAAAGGTAAACCTTTTGCGTTTTAATCATGTATATACCAAACTTCCATGATTAACATTCAAATTTAGGCCTTTGAGACTAAGACTCTAAACCTTTTGCGTTTTGATTAATTAGGGCATGTTAAATATGCTATGATCCTTGTGTTATGCTTATGGAACAGCAAGAGGAATGGCTCCAGGTATTACTAATATATCACTCATATAATACTCAGAATCGAGGTTCAACGTCCATTGTTGATGATTCCTATGGACCTAATCGTAGTTTCTCCATCCGGATCTGCAGGTTACCTCGATATATTCATTTTGAACAATGGAATGGGTCACTCAAGGAACGAAGAATCGGAACCTCAAAAGTTGAGATTACTCAAGCTTTGCCGATTGGAGGAGCGTTAAGTTTTAATGATGAAAGCTTTGAAGAAATTGTTCCCTTTACAAAGAGAATGAAGCTACCCATGATTCAAAACTACGTAACCAACAAGGGTGATCTACAAGCAAGAGGAATCTGCTTTCTCTCTGGACCGATAGTCGATATATAGCGGATATAATGGAAGGCAAGGTAATATAAAAACTTGAGCAGTTGAAAATGTATACATGCTTTAAATCGTTGATATATCCGGTTCTCAATCTATATGGTGTTTTAGTGTGTATGCTCTGTTATAGATGTCTGTTTTTAACTGTCTAACGATGCTTGTGACATCTTTCCTCTGCATGATAGTTATCTGTAATGGTTGAGTGGAACTTGTTTTCTCCTCCTCCTTAAAATTAAAAATGCTAAAAGTGGTGTACATTCTTGTAGGTGATAGTGGTGGAAGTTACCGTGAATTACTAGACCGTGGTTTCCCTGATGGAAAAAATGTTTCAAGCCTAAAAATGTTGTTTTCAATCTTGGATTTCATATCATGGATTATATTCAATGCTTGGTTTACTGCTAATGGATCCTCTTTCTTGTTTTTGTTTTTAGCCTGAAAACATGAACCAGATGGCCGAGTAATCTTAGTTGAATTTGAAACATTTCATTTGTTGAATACATATGTACCAAATAATGGGTGGAAAGAGGAGCCAAACTCATTTCAAAGGAGAAGAAAATGGGACAACGAATCCCGGAATTTGTTCACCAAAATTCGAACAAGCCTTTGATATGGTGTGGGGATCAATGTCGTGGCTAATCTCCATTTTCACCGCTTTTAGTGCATAGCATTAATTAGTCTCGTCCTAGTTGTTTGGCATCTTACTTTTATTTATCCTTTCTTTTGTCATTAAAATAAATTATAGCTATGAAGTTCTTGATACGAGCTTGCTTAGTGTTGGACTTGGATGCATCTATTTATTACTAGCCACAATGAAACGTGTTTAAGATAATTGAGTTCGAAGATCACTTGTAAGCAAACAGTGTGGAACGAGGGTCAAAGGAACACGAATATTATGAGAAGAATGAATGATCGTAAAGCAGCTTACTTTCATCTTCTTCCTATTAGCTTTTAATACAGATTTATGATTACGAACGGCCACTTTATTTTTACAGGTTGAATTGTCTCGTCACTCAAAAAAGTTCAAGAAGAATTGTGAGAAAGGTTATATATTTACTCATGTCACTCAACCTCAACCTATTCCGTAATGAAGATGGCGTCGAAGAATCAGATGAAGAAGACCTATTGTGGCGTCGAAGAATCAGATGAAGAAGACCTATTGCGTAATGAAGATGGCGTTGAAGAATCAGATGAAGAAGACCTTTGTAATGAATTCTGATTTGATTTTTTATTTTTTATGTAAGAACTTGTTACAATAGTGTCTTTTAGAGTAAATTGTAAAATTGTAGTTTTATGAATTTGTCTTATTTAAGTTCAAATTATTTTAAATTAAAATTTTACTTTTATATTAGGGTTATTCATAATAGTTTTATAAACTTGTTTTAATTAAACTCAAGCAATTTAAATTTAATTTTAATTTTTATATTATAGTTATTTTAATATATAATTCACAATAGTTTAAAAAAATTGAGATTAACATTTCCTGCGGATTTTCCTGCGGATATTCCAGTGAATTTTTCTGCGGATGTTTCCTGCAGAAATTATTACCCACGAAGATATTAACTGGGAACCATAAACCGCAGGTTTCCTGCGAATTTTTTGCTCAAATCCGCAGAAAAATCCAACTTTTCTAGTAGTGACTATACATAAATCATAAACAAATTTTTCTCACATTATTGACTTTAGGATAAGATAAATTGTGTGTTTGTTTGTGCTTTTGCCTCAAATGCATGCCTGCAGGCTGCAGTAGTGTTCGGTGTTGGTCTCAACTACTTTTTACAAATGTGAAACACTAATCAAAATAATTTGAATAATTGTACAGTGATAATCATCTCAAAACAAGAGTATATTCTAAGCCTATTTGTTAAGTACTAGATAAAGAAGTTAATCCTTCGACTTTATTTCAACTACTTATGAAACTATTTAGAAGTAGAATTTAACTAAAATGCACCAACAATTTAAAGAAGTTTTACAGATAGCTGTTAAAGATTTATAAATATTTGACTTTTTGCTTTAATCACATATAAAATATCACTTGTGAATTGTGAATGGTTGTAATACAATGACCGTATAAAATATTTTATAGTTGACGGTGCATGACAATTAATTTTTTAAAAAGTATAGTGAAATGCTACTAAAAAATAATCAGTATAGTAATAATAAGAAATAATACCAAAAGCTTTCAATGTTTGAGACTTACCACGCCACGCCATGGGTTCAAATTTTTTATTTGGATCGTCTCTTCACTTGAAACGAGGAAGGATTGATCATGCTTGTTCCTGAAGTAGAAACATATTGAACTATCCCATGTTATCTGACTTGTGTTAAATATAGACCCAAATATCTTAGCTAGTTGTTTCCGTAACTTGAATAATTTCTTTAAGAGTTTTGAGAACCATAGGGGGGCAACTCTTTTAATGTACATGGATGTATATCATGCAATTTAGAGCTTCATATATGCTCAATGATTGGAAGTTGGTGTAGTAAATATAAATGGCACGATAAAGGGATTGAATTGCTACCCTTTTAAAATTTAATTTTACCTTAGTAAAAACAAGATTTTTTAAGAAATCTTTGAAAAAGAAAGGTTAGTGTGAATCTGAAATAATATGTAGTTGTTGGTGTGTGAGAGTGTGATTGGTATGCAGTACATAAAAGTAAATAAAAAAATAGAGTTTAATAAATATAACACAAGATATTCATACTCATTTATTTGTGAATAAGAATAGTTTGTTATTAGAGTAAGGGTTTATTCTTAGAATAAGGGAAACAAATCAGTTGATTTGATCTCAGTAAATATAATTATTTAATGTAATTACATATATATTCCTGTAACTTATATCAAATCAACAGTAAATATAATTATTTAATGTAATTACATGTATATCCCATTTATATATATATATATATATATATATATATATATATATATATATATATATATATATATATATATATATATATATATATATAAAAGAAATAACAATGAAAAAGGTATTAAATCTATTTTCCTGACATGGTATTAGTAGGTGTCCGATCAACCTGTGAAACCTAATTATCTTGGCTAAACAACGACACCCCACTGGATCGTTCTCGAAATCGTGTGCTTCTCTTTCGTATTCGTTTCGAAACCTCTTTCGTGTTCGTTTTGAAATCGTTTTTTCCGGTAATCAAAACCTTGTGGTTGCTTACTATTCTGAGTTCTTGGTCATCATCTCATGATTTCGTCTTTATGAAATTGTGTTGTTGCTCCGTGATCTTGATTTTGTGTTAATCAAATCAATTCTTTTTCGTACTGTCCAGTAATTGTTGATTGTTGTTCGATAATTATTTTTCGACACCGATTGCTAATTGGGATTTTTGTTTGGTGCAATTTGTTGTTCTGCGATCTTGCTTGGTGGTTTATTCAGAGGCTTTGTATTTGTTTATTCCGAGACTTTGAATCAGGTTGCATACATTAGTTTGGTGCAAGTTATTATTAAAAAAAATTGAGAAGAGTTACTGTAGGGTGAAATTTGCCTCGTTGTTTCATACATATTTGCTGCTAAGTTTTTTTTCCTATTCTTAAGGGTAAAAGAGCTACGGTAACATGGTCATGGAAAATGAAAAGAATTTTTGTGCCCATTTTACCGGCAAGAATTATTCTGCAGGAAATTTCTATTCAAGATGTATGTTAAAGGAAATGGATTATGGAGTCATCTAGATGATGTTTCTAAGGCCCCGACAAAGAAAATTGCTTTAGATCAGTGGGAAACTAAAGATGCTCAAATCATCACTTGGATTCTCAACAGTATTGATCCTCAAATGATCAATAATTTGCTCTCTTTTTCAATGCTTAGGAAATGTGGAATTATTTGAAGCGCATTTTGTAACACTCCATATTTTTAATTGCTAATAATTTAGAATTTTAAATTATTAAGTAATTAAATTGAATTTTTGGAGAGTTATTTGAATTAAATAAATGTTGGAAATTAGAGAAAAGGAAGGAAATGGGCTTAAGTGTGATTAGTGGAAAAAGGGAGGTGAAAATAAGAAAACTCACTAATCATATTTTATTATTATTATTATTATTATTTAATATAAGGAAATAGAAAAGAAAAGGAAAATTGGAACAAAAGTGTGAGAAGAGAAGAACGTACGGGAGAAGAAGAGCAAAAGAGAAGAGGATTCAAGAACTCAAGAATTTGGCTAAGGTAAGGGGTGACTTCTCCGATTATTATGCTTTTATAGGTTTTGAGATAATAGGAATGGATTGAGTAGATTAGGAATCCCAATTTAGGATATTCAGGTTTAGGAATTTTAGACCCTAATGCATGATTTTAGACCCCAGGGTGGTAACCGATTCCCACTATGTTGCGTTATGGAAAAATTGTATTTTTGGCTTGGGTAACCGATTACCCTAGAGTGGTAACCGATTCCCACTGTTCATCATTTGGATTAAAGACATCCTTCAACTCCTCTACACTTAGATCAACACCCACATCTTTCTTCTGGGAGGATTCTAACACCTTCTCTGCAACCCTACTCTTTGTCAAATCTTGGTGATAGATACGACTACTACGGGTCATGCTACTTGCACCAGCAATATTTTCAATAGCAGGTTCCTCCAATACCACAGGTATGTCCCCCACAAAAACATCAGGTGTATAATTCCATGGTACGGCCTTAGTATTTTCACAAGGAATCTGAACAGGGGGTAAATCACCATTGGCTCGACCGCGGTAACTGGTCCTTCATTTTTCATGACAAGAACCACCAGAGGTATGTGGATTCTCCTATTGTTGATCAATGGCACCACAACATCCACTTCATTATCAATATGCGTCCGACTAAACTAAATTTTCTGTTGGCACATTAACCTCTGTAGGTATACTTTGAATTTTGAACACTATCGTGGGTCATCCTGACATATTTGACAATCATCATGGATACCCTTCAGCAAATTGGCTCTTCTCAGTTCTTTAAATACCATCTTTAATGAAATCTTTAATTCATTCACATCCATAACTAGGCTTCTTTCATCTTTGACCAAAGCATTTACCGATGATACCCCATGTCTTGGAAATGGGTTACTAGAAACATTAGGGACATCAACGAAGGTCAACAATTTTTTATCGATAAGATCCTGAACCCTGTACTTGAATGCAAAACAATCCTCGGTAGTATGACCGGGAGAATTGGCATGGAAAGCACATCTTGCATTTTTGTTGAACCATGGCTTGGGTGGTCCAGGACTGACTTCAACTCTCTAGGCACCACCCTTCCATCTTGAACTAGATACGGAAAGAGACTTGTATGTGTCATGGGAATCGACAGGATCTCCTCCTTAGTATACTATGATAATTAGCATTCTTAGGTTGGGCCTGACCTTTGCTAGGACTTTTGCTCTGTTGCTGTTGAGAAGCTTGATTTGGGGAAATCTGGGTAGGAAAAGTCATTGGTATCTGCATCTGTTGTTGATAAGGCATGTCAGGGTATTGCATGGCGGCAACATACGGATATGGCATGTATGGGACCTGGATGGGAGCAGGTCTAGTTGAATGTCTCCCTCTTCCTCTACCCTTTGGTTCATAGACAGCGTTGGCCTCCTTCTTTTTCTTAAAACCATTGAATGGTTTCTTTTCAACAGACGATCCGACACTTCCTCCTGATATCTTGCCATTTTTTAAGCTTTCTTCTATCTTTTCACCCACCATCACCAAGTTATAAAAATCAAAAAAAGTACTCCCTAACAATTTTTCATAAGACTAAGATGGCAAAGTTCCCATAAACAGATCATTCAATTCTCTTTCCACTAAGGGCGCTTGAACCCTTAAAGCAACTCCTCTCCATCTTTGGGCATATTCCTTAAAGGATTCTCTTTCCTTTTGGGACATATTCTGTAGTTGTGTATGGTTAGGAGCCATGATGGTATTGTAGTGGTATTGTTTGGAAAAAGCAGCAGACATATCATCCCAGGAACGGATATCAGACTTCTCCAATTGCATATACCAATCAAGGGATGCCCCTGAAAGGCTATCTTGAAAACAGTGTATCATCAATTTTCTATTTTTAATGTGTGCCGCCATCTTGTGACAATACATCCTTAAATGATTCTCCGGACAACTTACCCCTTTGTATTTTTCAAAGTCAGAGACTTTGAATTTTGGTGGGATCACAACATCGGGTACGAGACACATCTTCAACGCACTCATGCCAACAAAGCTTTTTCCTTTTAGCTCTTTCATCTGCTCGGTCAAATCTTTGCACATTTTTTGTTCAGCCACATCTTGAAAAGGAATAGAGTTTCCCATCGGTATAGCGTTCTGGTAGTACTGCCTCATATAATCATCTTGCATATCTTCATCACCTTAAGGAGACACAGGCCTGTTATTTTCTTGCACATCCTCATCGTGCTCTTGTTCATTATTTCCCATAACTTGTGTAGCAACAGGCATCACTGCAGGAACACCATGATTATCGGCTCCACTGAAGAAATCATGGTGAAGCCCATAAAGCAATGGGTTGGGTACTGACACACCATCCACATGAGATAGAGTGTTGTTGGCGTTTCGATGGATTCTCGCAGTGGTTTCCGCATTGGTGATGCCCCAATAGTATTGGCGATGTGGTGAAGGGTAGTGAACATTGTTTGCTGCAGCGGTAGTAGTGTTTCCCGCCCTTCTCTCCTATGTTGTATCGTTTTCCATAAGTTGATCCATCTTGGACTTCAATCCATCGATATCTCCTTGCATAGCTGCTTGTCTTGCTTCGTGTTAATCCATTATCTTCTTCGTGTTAGCTCTCGTGCCGTACAAATGTCGAGTAATCAACTTGAATATGTGCGAGGGGAGATGAAAATGAGAAAAATTTCCTAAAAACAGATGCATGGTTATGTTTATGCATGCATATGTACGCACACCTATGCATGTGAGGAAAAAATTATTTTACTTTCATTTTCAGGGAATTCCTTATAAAATTATTAGTGGTTAGTAAGCATTTAAGAAAAGAACGATAACTGAACCGAAAATCAACGAGTTTTCCATATAAACTATATTGTCAAGTACATCTTTGTTACTAACCAAACTCAAACAAGGGAAACATGATTCAAACTAGGAATTTAAGCTATTACAATATCCATCAAAAGTTCAATGACACAAAGTAAAATAACTGTTAATCTACTAGAAATGCTCCCCACGACGAGGCCTCAAGTCTCTGGTTTCTGCCTTGAATCGGTTCACCACATCTTGACAAAGGAAAAGGAAATCTCTCACAGCTGGAGGTACATGATTGTCTTCAAGATCTTCCAAAGTCGGCCTAAGTCTCCAAGGCACATCAATGATCAAGCGATTGCACATATCCACCAAACCACAATATCTCCTATAGAAATGCTCATTTTACTCTTCTTGAAAGGTCACAATTTCATCTCTTTCATCCAAAACTCGATTTAAATTATGGATCTCATCTATCCACCCCTGGAATTTCTCTCTAAGGCCTTCATAGGCATCTCTGTTTCTATCCCTTTCTTCTCTTGTGATATTCAGCTCTTGGGTCTTCTCAACCAACTCAGCCAAATCCACCTCTCGTGCAATATAAGCTTCTTCCTTTATATCTATCTCATTGTCTAGCATGACATTAGTTTGCGCCAGAGCAGCTTCTAACTCCAAAATTTTGTCCTCAAGACGCGTTTTCAAAGCTTCTTTTTCTTCAACATCCCTCTCCTCATCTCGGTAGGCTTTCCCCCTCTGTTGCTGAGCAGTTCTCAACTTTCGGCGAAGATCCCTCGTTCCATTTGCGGCACTCTTCAAGTCTTCAGAAAACCTCATTATACGCTCTTCATCTTTCTCATTTTTCCTCCTTCTTCCTTCCAACTCCGACTTTGCTTATTTTAGGTCGGCTTCCAAATTTTCCGCTTTGATAGAAATACGAGAGTTAGAGCTTTGTAGCTCCAACCTTTCCTCTTCCATCTTCCTAATGATCTCTTGAAGCTTTATGTTTTCTTCTATTGGAACATAAGTGACTACAGGTTCTGGATGATCTAAAGACACTTCCACATAATAAGGTAGCTTGATTTCTTGTACCTTTTCCATCACCCACTGGAGATAGGGTTTTCCACTTGCACCATCCATTTTGATTAGCTCTTTGTCCGCCCTATGAATCTGATTCCAAGCTCTTCGGATCTTCCTTACCAAATTATGATCCTTTTTGCCAAATTCATGTATAAGGAAACTTTCCAAGTGCTCATCCCTTGGTTCACTTTCTAGTGGATACCCCAACTGCCTTGTTCCCAACCTTGGGTTATAGTTAATACAGCCCACAGACCTAATCAAAGAAACATTAGAGTATCTCCCATAATGAGTAATAACATCGACAAATCCCCAACCTGGAGAATACCAAAATACACCATCAATAGTGAGAGAAGCCAACTTTTGAGACCATTTCAAACCTCTCAAAATCTTTTCCCATGGTCCACTCTGGGGGATATGAGATTTCAACCATAAATACAGCAATGGGGAACAACACAGAACCACCCCTCGTCTCTTCAGATGCCTCTCATGGAGATGATAAAGGACATCAACCAACAATGCAGGAATAAGGTTTCCTGACATGAATATACCGATAGCAGAAGGGCTCACATGATTAGTTTCATGGATTGGAAACATGACTACACCAAAGACGAGTAAAGCTAGAATGGAACTGAAGATCGGCCAATCTTATTTAACTTTCAAACTCAATATCTTATCTTCTAAACACTGTCTGAGAATGCCTTTGTAGATAAAGAACATAAAGGAATTAGAGAGAACGGAAGATCAAATTTAAGTCTTGTGGTACAATAGGTAAAATTGACGGTGCGCGAAATCTTTGGAGATAAAGTACACAAAGGAGTAGCAAGATCCAGATAGTCAATTTTCAAATATTGTGTTTTGGTCTTTTTCAAGATCAAAGGAAGATAAGGGTTTGAATCAAAAAAAAGCATTAGGGTTTGTGGAGTTGCTCTTGAACACTTATCTTGTATCAACTTTTTGCATAGTAAGAATTATCTTAATTCCATTGGAATTAGGTGCAGACATGCCCAACGCGATGATGACAGTGGGGAATTATCCTAATTCCATTGCTCTTGAACACTTCTTCTCCCTTCTACGCTTCTTCACTGTTTCTACGTTCTAACTCTCTTTTCTCTTCCCAATCTCTTTTTATTCCATAACTAACCTTAGAACTCTTAATTCATAATACCAACCTTACCCTTCCTAATTAAAATCAATAATAATTCTATTATTCTACTAATAATATTTATTTAATTATTATTATTCTATAGTATTAAATTTAATATTTTAATTCAAATAATACTAATAACTAATTATATCAGTACACCACATGTTTCTACACTTCCGGTCATACACCCCTCATTATCTCAACTCCAACAATTCTAAGGCCTTAATTCTCAACAAA
Organism: Vicia sativa; assembly: GCA_021764765.1. Taxonomy (NCBI): domain Eukaryota; kingdom Viridiplantae; phylum Streptophyta; class Magnoliopsida; order Fabales; family Fabaceae; genus Vicia; species Vicia sativa. The sequence goes on from CM038792.1 coordinate 74,505,342, forward strand.
TTCATCACAACACAACAAAATATTTACTAACTTATACATCTACACCACATCATCTAATTAATTTAAATAAAATAATTCAACGAAATCAGGGTGTTACACAAATAATATTGAAACAGTTGATCTCACTGCTTTATTTGGTAAGCTAGAAGAACACGAGCAAGAACTCAATTTCTTGAAAAAAACATGAAACAAACTTGAGAAAAAGAAGAAAAGGGATAAAGACACCAACAAGGAGGAAATCTTGAAGTCTAAAGCTCGTAAGACTTCAAGTTCAAAGTCCGCAAAGGATAAGCACACTAATGATAGTGATTCTTGTGATAAAGAAGACTCATATGATGAACAAATAGTATTATTTGTGAGGAGATACAATCGATACATTCGAAATAATGGTGTCAAAGATTCCGACAAAAATCTTGTCAAATTTAGAAGAAAATCCACATCCTCTAGAGATGAAGACAACAACAAGGACAAGGGAAAAGGAATATGCTATAAATGCAGAAAGTTGGGTCATTATAGACCGCAGTGTTCATCTCTTGCAAACAAGAAATGAAAAGTCCAAAGAAACAACTCTATAAATTCTAGTAAAACCTATGTCGATTGGGATAGGATAGCGATCCATCAAGTGATGAAAGCTCGAGTGATATCGATGAAGAGGAAAACTATTGTTTCATGAAAAATCAACGTTCAAGCAAGAAAAATTATTTAAGTCATTTAAAATATGAAAATGTTGATAAGTTGTCTTTTATAGATTTAAAAGGTGCATTTTATAATCTAAAAAAAGAATTATTAATACGCTTCTAAAAAACTTTCTTCAAATGAAAAGGTTTTTACATATTGAGAAGAAAAAGTTGAAGAAACTAATAGTGATCTTGAAGCATTGATGTACTAAATGTACTAAAAGTTGAAGAAACTAATAGTGATCTTGAAACTAATAGTTGATTATTATTTAACAAGTGTACTAAATGTATTGAAGTAATAAAAATCTAAGCTCGTCTCCATCGGGATTGTGTTATTTTAACAAAGAGACTCATGTGCTATTGAAATCAAAATTTGGAATTTTTCATATTTTATTTGGTAAAATAAAACTGTAAATAAAATTGGTAGAAAATTTAATCAGATTAACGACGATTGGACCTTGTTTCGAACCCCTTGTATGTCTCTATTGACGTTGGCGCCTATTTTCTCCTAAGATGATTTATTAGTGATTACGATGGTATAACTTAGTCATTATACTAAATTCTTTGGTGTATAACTCATTATTTTATATTATGCTCATTGTTCCGTTAGGTCAACTGACTAGTTAAACTAGGCAACGTTACTGTGCGTTAAATCCTGTCACAATTTATAATTTTTTTACCCCTAATCGATTCCAAAGTCGAATATATTAATTTATTTCGATTCCTAGAGTTATGGTTATATATCACTGCAAATCTAAATTGATATACAGATTCGTAAACACTTCTAAAACAATGAACACAAAATAAACTGAATAATGATATTGAATAAATCAAAGATGCAAATAGTATTAAGATCCAAACATATGTCCCAATAGGTTCATCTAACAAGTCTTAATCAATAGATCTAAACTTATTCATACTCATAGGAATCATAACTAAAATAATAAAGAAACAATACATGAATTTTTTATTTGAATTTGGCTTCAGGGGATGAAAACTTTCACTCTAGAGCTTCATAAATTGTTTTAATGTCAAATAAACAAAAATTGGAAGTATTGGCTTCAGGGGATGAAAACTTTCACTCTAGAGCTTCATAAATTGTTTTAATGTCAAATAAACAAAAATTGGAAGTACTAATGATACGATCCATGTTTCTCATCATTTTTGTATTTTTTATTTATTGGAAAGACTAAGTTTAAATAAACAAAAAAATTTACTTATCATTTAGAACTCTTTATAAATTGTGTTCATAAAATATATATAGTCATGTTCATGTCCTATACTTTTTATATTAGCGGAATCCTCGTGTCCGTGTCGTGTTTCGTGTTCACACTTCATAGTTTATCACTCGTTAAAACAATGTCATGTACAAAATATTGCTAAGACGGAGAAGGATAAGATAATAACAAAGACAAAGTTACTAAAACAAAAATATATAGATGAATTATAAAGAAAGAATCCAATCTTTGAAGATACATGCACACATAACTAGTTCCCTCCATCAATTAACCACATAACTAATTGATATCACATTTTCAACCACTTTGGCTTATCAATCTTTTTCCCGGCAGATATTCGTTCTTCAACGGCACAAGCTCGCGCGACAGGCTCAGCAAACACCGGTTCAGACTGTAATGACTAGGATGGCTGACTTTGATCATAAGCACTCTTCAAAGACATCACCTCTTCTAGTAGGTAAGGGCAATCGTTGCTATCATCTTTTGAAACATCATATGAAAAGTACACAATAGCGCCGGGACAAAATCCGACGGTATAGAAATCCTGAGAAATGTCTTTGATCAGCTTCTTGGGCGGAGTAGTATCTAAATTACAAAAACAAGAACATGTGAACAATTTAATTTCATCACTTAATCAAATCAAATCAAGTTTCGATACAATGAAATCTTGTAATTCATATAAAAAGATACATAGCTATGAATTGGAATTCTTATCAAAATAAGCTAATAGACAACTTATGAACATAACATAAGTTACTTTTATAAGCTCTTCCAACACTTCTCCTTACACGGTTGATCACTATCAATTCACAATTATATATACCAATGTACTAGCAAAAATATCCAATGTTGATTCATATATTGAAATGCTTACATAAATAAAAGGGCTTTTCTGGTTGTGCAATCACTTTGTTGAGAAGATCCATTAAACTTTGGATTGTTTCTGATGGATGAAAGGTAGCTTCCAATGTATGATTATCGGGGAAGCGAACTCTAATTACAGCCTGAAAACAAGATCAAACCAAATGACTGAATAAGCTTGTTATGTATTGATAAATTATTTTAATATTCTTTAAAATATTGTGAAAATATAATTACCTTTGTTATATTGTTAAAATTTTGTTTAGTACGCAGGAGTTTGTAATAATCTGCAGCAGTGAATTCGTAAAACTCTTCGGTCTCCTCTTCTTCTTGAATACATTGGGAAGATTAAAAATACAAACATCAGTACTTGAAATTCTAAATGCACAACTATGACCTAAGGTGTAGCCAGACGCCTCTGAACAAATGCATGTCTCGTATCCTACATCTCGGAATGAATTCCTTGATGTTGGAATTTTGCCGCATTCACGCTGGCAAGCTCTTACTTGATTTTGATCACATGACTCGTAAATAAACAGATTTGATTTGATATTGACACTAGTTCGACAGCAGACACGTGCGATGATATTGATGTGTCGGTGTTCATAATGTTTTGGGAGTGTGTCCGTGCCTTCATAGGAGGGCATACCTTTGTTTGCTGCATCATTATGAGTTGAAGAAAGTGAAAATGTTTCAAAAACATGTATATGTCGTCCAAATCTTTCACTCATCATCTTTCTAATTGTTGCCTGTTGCCATGAAAACAGAAGCACCAAAATGATCAATAGCATCTTTTAAACTTTTTGCATAACTCAATTGCCATATTTCACAATTAAATTCAACATTTCTAGCAATTCTTTAACACATCAATATCAATTTTCGATAAAATCGCTACAACCCGAATAAAAACAAGAAAGCTATGATTAAACAATGAAATTACAAAGTTGAAGAAGAAAAGAAAGGATTTTTAGGGATACCATTGAATAAAAATCGGTGATTCTTCTCCTTTTGGATAGTTGAGAAAAAGAGGGATAAACATCTACCATGATACTGGCACCAGCACCACTCTTGTTCTTTCAAATATTTGGTTGAGTTTTGGTTTTTCTAACTATTTATAAAAGTAAAAAAAATCATAAAACATAGAAGGTTACAAAATCATTAGGATTAGAATTTGATTTTGTGATTTTTTAAAATCAAATCAAATTAGATACATATATTTTATTATTTATTTTAAATAGTATTTAGTAGTTTAATTTATTAACTCTTTCATGGGTTTTAAATATACTTGATTAATTATTATATTGATATTTTTTATTTTATAATTTAGATATTTAAGAATTGATCAAACTTAAATGCATTAGATCTCAGCGAATTGAATTTTTACCTGCCAGAGTTTTGTTTTTGATTTTGGATTGGATTTTTTTTTTTGAAATTTCTCTTTACACATAGTAGTAATGATTTTTGCCAAAAAAAAAGTTGAAAATATCCTTCGTAAGTGCACATGTAAAATCACAATTCAGTCTGTTTCGCATGTGCACATGCGAAGAAACCATTTTTTAGCATGTTTAGAGGTTATTTCGCATGTCACATGTGAAACCTGCTGAGAAAAAGGTTTCAGATGTGCATATGCGAAACTTCTTCTGTTTATCTCATTTTTGTTTTTTTTTTTAAACTACATCATTTCCACTATTTTATAATCAGACAAATTTTTAACGATATTTTGAAAAATATAAATCGAACATAATAATACGGACATAACGATTAAATTAGATGTTCAGACACAATTTTGTACATAAATTGTTTGGAAACTAAGTACGATCAAAATATTAATAACATAACATAGGCTATTGTGTATGCCTAATCCTAACTCTCTGCGCCCTCCTTGCTTGGTGTATTGCGATGCACCGGATGCCTCACTGACCATCCTCTCAACTCAAGCAACTGCCTCAGGATCGCCCGTCCCGATAATCCTTGTATCCAACGCCTCATTCCCAAGTAGGCGAATTCGTTGACAGTTCGACAAGAGATCAGTGACATGGTCATCCTTGACATGTTAGTTCTCCAAGAGCTCTTCATGAGTTGCCCTAGGTGGACGTCCAGGACCATCCGGTGTCATGAGAGGGTGTGACATGTTAAAAACCATGTCACATAACCCTCTACACAATGCCAACTCTGGGATGTCAACTGTAACACCCCATCTAAATACCCCGAAATATATTAATTAAATTAACATTTAAATCATCTTTAATCAGAGTTTAACACGGTAATCACGGGATGTCACAATTAATAGGAAAAAAAAATAAAACTTCATTCAAACAGTAGCCATGCTACACTGAGGATCAACACCTTCAAAATAATTCAATATAGATAAGACCATGTCTTACACAGCGGAAAACATCATAACCAAACACGGAATAATTCCATCATTATTATTCCCAACAAAGTTTTAAATAATTAATAAACCAATATCTAATTCCTCATCTAACATTCCCGTTGTTACAATCTAATCGAGCATGACATCGACTCGACTAAACGGTAAGTTCTAGAGCCATCCTCACCGACTCCTCACCGCTAACTTTAATCAAATGGTAAGTAAGGGTGAGACTTCTCATAATTAAAGCATATTATAAGCTTCTCAATTAACAATATATTTCAAGCATATTAACCCACCCATTTCAACATAACTTCATATTCCATACACAATCACAACCATATAATCATCATGCATAACCATCATCAATCGAAAATAGTAACCGGAAGACATCCTAACATGTTACTATTCCACACAATCAAAATGCGACTCAATGCATGCGGTACCGACTTGTGACTCAAAGTCACCCAACACCGATCCATCACCAACCGGATACGGTACCATCGATTCGTCCATAAACACCACGACAAATCCTAACCACCCATCCTCACTCGGGTATCGGTTATCGGCAATCCAAGTCAAATTCCGCACAATGGGAATTAACTTCACCAAAACAATGCATATGCACGCACGTCACCAGCATGCAACCTTAATCAGTCTATGTATTACATTCATTTAACATAACTGAATCACAACAATCAACATGATATATCAACCAATCATGCATACATCTAACATCAGCATAACATACAAACCAATCAACATGATATAATCACCTATCATGAAATAATTCATCACCGAGCATAAATATGCCAAACACTTACCCTTCAATTGGTAAGACTATCACCAGTATATATCACAACAATGACAACTAAGGTCAACAACCATCAGGCATATACAACATCAACAAACACATGATATCAATACAATCATGAATACACCAATCATCATAAACCGAATCAAACTCAAAAACATGATATTCCAACCATCATGCATACAAATAACCACAGATAACACGCTTTACATTCACTCAAGATCAATATACTCATCACCACGCTTCCATATGCACCTCAAAGTCGTCGGTCAATAATTGTTTGTTTGAAATTTGCCTCTTTTTCAAAATAATTTCAACTTTTAGAAAATCTTTCCATTTTATAAGATAGAGCATTAAATTTAAGAAACAACGTCCAAAACGGCGCTCAAAACGGACTTACGGTTTGAAAGTTATGAATTTTTAAAGTTTGGAAAATTTTCAAAGTTATGGAACCCGGTTCCTCCACAGAGTAACCGTTCCCACAACTCAAAAATACGCCTGGAAAATGTATGGGAACCGGTTCCTCCGTAGGAACCGGTTCCCAGTAAAATTTCATTTTTCGGAAAATTAACGTGGAACCGGTTCCTCCCACACAGAACCGTTCCCGAGTTCAAAAATACCATTTTCACCATTTAAAAGCGGAACCGGGTTCTCCCAGGGAACCGGTTCCCACGACCATCGACCCAAAAATTTAGTTTTTGACAGATTATTTCCCAAATCCATTTCCTCTTTATTCCAAAACGTGCACATTCCGACACCATAAATTCACTCATTCATCATCAATAACATACAATATAACATGTTTTATTCGTCAGTAATGATCCTATATCATACAGATCCATTAATCTATACATTCTGACACAATCTGACATCATCTGACACCATTAGGTATACACCCATGGAAACTTATAAATCCCTAAACATAGATTTCCTAACATGCTATGATCTATAATATTAAAATCAAAACCGATAATAAACCATAATCAATCGAAATCACCCTTACCTTGTGGGTTTTGGACACCTTAGGTCTTCTTCCTCCTTTTCTCCTCTTCTCAATTCCACGTACAGTGAGTTTTCTCCAAAAAGATCTTTTTTCCTCTTTTCCTTCTTTTATTTCTTTTATTATTCTAACATAATAAAATAACATAATTAATGTGTAGAGTCTTTTTTCACTCACTTTATTCATCATACCACCAATAAACTCACTTCCATTTAATTCAATCGACTTCCAATAATCCAAAATATTAAATATTACATTCCTAATTAAATTAATAATTAAAAATCGTAATTATTTAATAATCGATTTATTCGGGGTGTCACATCAACATCATCTGATACTCTAGTGGCACCAAATGATTCTCCCAATCTTGAAAGATGCCATCAAGATCTCGCCATACCATGGTGTCTGGAGCAGCCTGAAAAGGAGATCTCTGTAACATCTGCACATAGCCAAATTAGCGGATACACTGCTCCAGAAGAAACCTGACTATAATATCTGATCCACATGTTAGTCACCCCAAGTATAAAGAGATAGGATTGAATACCACAACATCCATGTAATCCTCAAACGGCGTCCAGTTGATGTCATCATGGTTGGTACGGTCAAGATACATCTGGTACGGTGCCACTTTATGGTTCCCTCCGTGGAGAATATACTTGGCATCCCATGGCATGTTGTCAATATAATCCTCATCTAGTTCAAAATCATGAATGCAGTGAAAATGAGATATTATCTTGCTTTGCTAAAATAATAACATAATATGTAAGTACAAATTAATCAAAACAAATTAAAGATAATAGTTGAAATGAAAGGTACCGTGAGGAGTGTGCATGAGCCCGTGAGGAGTGTGTGTATCTTTCAAATCTGAAGCTTCATTTAGCTTCTGGTAGAGGTATACCAAAATAACGCCCCCCATCCCTAGTTCCACTCATAAACTATAGTGAAGTCCATAAAATACTGGAGGTATGTCACATCCGTATATGTCCCACTTTTATCCACAAAGAGGGATGTGTCAATCAAGAACATATACTACCACCATAGAGCATAGTCTCGGTGATATTGAACAAAAATCGCGTCGTCTTCATCCAGGGCACCTGATGATGCAACCAGGTGTTCCTCATAAAGATCCTTCAGGTGGGAGAACTTTACATGCTCCCCATTAGTGGCTTTGCAGTCCTTAGATTCCCTGAACAAATCAACTCCCAGATACTCAACCATACACTCAACCGCCTCAGCTCATGATATCTTGTGATGGTTAAGTAACCTACCTCTGATATGTAGGTGGAGCAAGCAAGCAACACCAACAAGAGTGATGGTCATCTCCCCAACAGGAAAGTGGAAATATGACGTCTCTTTGTGTTATCTCTTAGCAAAAGCCCCTTGCATATCGTGGCTTATAGTATTGTAACATGTACAGCATAATTCGGCAAGTCCGGATCCAACCACAGCATAAAAAATTCGAAAATTTACCGCGATTGATTCACATGCTTTATGGACAATCGTTCCTGAAACAAAAAAGGTAATAATCATTACAATCGTATTTTTGAGTAAAAAATATAAAATGGAAAAGTGCAACCAAAAATATACTTCTCCTTACCAAACATGTCGAGCAGTATGATCATGATAGTAAATCAAGAGGGAGGTGTTAAATGGTCATCTTGGATAGCTCTGCTTCGCCTCCTTAGGTACTGCAACATGATCAGGTACCTCACCCCCTCAGGCACCGCAAACTCTTCTAGAACCTCTGCCTCATCAAGTACCTGCTCATCCCCATGAGAGGTAGATGTCTGATGCAGACGAATCCTTAGTGCAGATGGGGGAGCTACATCCAATTGCTCCCTTTGTACTTGACTCCATCGGCGAGGCCGGTTAACCTGTTGCTCAGCTCTCTCTCGACGAGTCAAGGCAGTCTGGCTTGGCCTGTCTTATTTCAACTTCCTGCTCGGGTCTTGGTTGTTAGCCATGTTCCTGAAATAAATAATTATAATTGTTAGATTTTAAAAATAAAATAACTCAGGAAAGCATTTGTATGTGCATATGCGAAACTGGTCTAGGGTGACTTCGCAAGTGCACATGTGAAACCCCCTGCACACAACCATTTTCAAAGATGCTTCTTCTTTCCATAAATAACCCAAATGTCATTTTGTTATCACTCAAACAACTACATTTAACTATTCTAACACCAACATACACAATGTAATTTTTACAAACTAATATAATAAAGTATTATAAGATTTCATTGTGAATCAAAATTAATTGGAGAAAATTTACACAAATTTGAAAGCTTAGAGATGATTTGGGATGACTTGAAAAGAGTTGAAATGGAGAGATGGGCAAAAATGAGTGAGTTTAGGTAGTAGAAATGTTAGGGTTTGGAGTAGAAAGTGACAAGTTTTGATGTTTTGATAAAAAAGGGTTTGAGGGTTCTGTTTGTTTAGCTCAAAACAATTCACAAACTTCGCATCTACACATGCGAAATAAGGAATTATGAGATACTTCACATATGCACATGTGAAGTCACCCTGTTTTTGATAAATTTTAGATTAATTTGCAGATGCACATGCGAAGTCACATGTTATTGTACAACACAGTACTTTTGCATGTGCACATGCAAAGTCTGGAGGTATTTTGGGTTTTTCACCAGAGGCCTAGAAGAAGACCACTAGGTGGAAAAGCAAGTTGAACAAAAAAGTCTTTATATTTCCATAGAGGTTTTAGATGGCAAAATGTTTCATGGTTGTTTGCATAGAGTTTGAGTATGTTGGAATTGATTTCTTCGTACCCAATAGGGATTTTAGATAGTGATTATAACTTCAATATTCTAAAATAAGGATTGAATTCTCTTTTTAATTTGATTCTTGTGGGGAGAATTTAAAGTATATTGGTTTCTAAATATACATCCATCCATACTATAATATCTTTATTTGAAAGATTGTTGCCAATGACCTTGGTCCAAACTATGTAGTCGGGGAAATTTTTGATTTCTATCTTTTCTTTGGTCATTAAATATGTCTTGAAGAATTTTCCATCTGTTGCTATAGAGTATGCAGCATTTGTTACCCATGATTCTGCTAGGAGAATGCTAGGATTCATCATTGTAATCTGGGTCCTATTGTCCATATAAGCTATAACTTTCTTCAGATGAGAAAATTTTGTCGCGAGGACATAAGCTTCAACACAAGGGAGTGGTGGAGTAGGAAGATAACTTCTTACCTCTTTGAAGGAGTAAACAGGGAAACATTTGGCATCTTCAGATTCATAAAACGATGCTTCGTCAGACGAAGAGTCTTGAACGGAAATAATTGTTTCTTCACCAATAGAGCTTTGTTCATAACAAAGATTCTAAGTCTCCTTCTAGAGAAAATATCATTCCTTAGAAAAATATCATTTTTCCCACAAATAAAGAATCTCTTATTTCCCCCTTTCCTTTTAAAGGTTTTCTTTTAAAGAACTTCATAGCCTTCTTTTACTTTCCTATGAGGTTTTGCGTATTTTTGATGATGATGTTTCTTCTTTAATGAACAATTTCACCTATTATCTGTACACTTAATCGATGATAAGGTTTCTTACATGCCTTGGTGAATTTTGACTTTTGTTCTAGACTTTTGAAAATTGATGATGAAAATTGTAAAGCTTTTCGAGTGCTTCTAACGTCACCCGATGAATTTGGCTAAGACTCATAGTTGTAATATCCTTTTTAGCTGTTGTTACTATCCAATAGATTTCTAGTTGGAGTTCGTGTGGTTGAGAGGATACATAGATATTCTTAAGACTAGGACCATTGTATCCATTGAGGAGATAAAACCTCTAAGTCATCATGTGATAATGTTTGTCGAGGTCTTTTGTTTTTAGGGAACAACACTTCTTCTCAAAGAATTTCTGTCTGTTATTTCTATCGAACATATCTATATCTCCGATAAATTCATACGCCAAGGATATTAGTTGCGTTTTCTAAACGATGTAACTCATCTTGTTTGAAAGCCCAAAATTGTGATACTATTCTTTCATTGTGCCTGTCATTTACAATAAAATTCTTCAATGACCTTATAGCTATCTACACTTGTTTTCATCATCTGGGTGTCAAGCCACACTCCAAATTCAAGTAGTCTCTTTCTCTAGTGACTAGGTGGTATATCATCAAAAGTGAACCAAGGACCACCATTTGGTTTAGTCCTTTCGGGGACTAGAGTTTCTTCAGGAGATTCTTCAAAAAATGAATCTTCCTCCTTTATATTTGTCATGAAGAGTATTGGGATATAGTTAACTTTAGATTGTGATTCCAATGAAAAGGATCTTGATGTCTCATCCGTAGACGTTTCTTGATTGGAGTCATTGTCATCATTTGAGGAGGACTCATTTTTTTTATGATTCATCAAGAGAATGACTTTTTTAGGAAAATTCATAATTAACAATGATTCGCGCAATTTTTGTCTCAGTTCACTTGTTAATTAAATGTGTTAAATATATTTTTTAATTAAAAAATTTAGGAAATTCCTTCTACACTTTAATTTATCAACTTTTTAAATATTAATAACTTTTTTAGTGCTAAAATTTTCTTTTTATAATTGGAAACCAATAATCGATAGTGCTCTTTCTAAAAAATTGAAACATCTAATTAAATACAATTATTTATAATTTCTAAAAATCTCGATTTTTTATTTAGAAAAGATTAAATAATATTTGAAAAATAGTAATAAAAAGTTTTGTAAAATATTTTAAAATCTTAATCCAATAAATCATAGATTTTACAAAATAAATAAATAAGTATTGCATATCTACAAAAGCCTTGTCGTTTTGAAACTCCACAAAGGTTAGCGAGATTAAACGACACGGAATATCTGAAAAGGGGTATAGGGTTTTGGGATCCAAAATCTTGATATTCCAATCGCAAAATTCATAATCAAATCACAAATCTAAACCCATCATCAACTGCTATGGTCTGCGAGAAATGTAAATCTCTCATCTTTTTCTGCAATTCATTCATATTTATTTCTCTGTCGAAAATTCAATTGAGTTTTGGTAATTTGAATTCTTTGTTGCAGGTCAGAAGAAATTGTCAAAGGTGATAGTACCAGACAAGTGGAAAGAAGGAGCCAGCAATACTACTGAGAACGGTGGCCGCAAAATCAACGAGAATAAACTCCTCTCCAAGAAGAACAGGTTTCGTTCAACTTAAACCTTCAATTTTTTGTTTATTTGTTTTAAAATTTGTTTCATAGCTTTTAAATTGGTGATAAAGTTGCAACTTTTTTTGTCATCTGCTTGATATAAATTCAAATTTTGTTAGCTTCAATAGTTTCGAAACCCAAAATGCCATATACTGAATTACAGAATTAGAAAACCATTGACCAATCAAAATTCAAATAGACCTAGATGGTTTGAGCATGTAGAGATAAGACCTTTAGATTACGTATGTGGTAATGAGAGTAGATCAGATGGAGTGAAGTCAAACAACTGAGGTTGAGAAAGACCTAGATAAACTATAAGAGAAGTTATTATGAAAGACCTCGAGATTAACGATTTGGATAGAAGCATGGTCCTGAATACATTATGGAGAAAGTTGATCCATGTAGCCGACCTAACTTAGTGGGATAAGACTTGGTTATTGTTGTTGTTGTTGTATGGATCAGCTTATAGTGTCCTTGTTCTCTAACCAAGTTGTTGACTCTGCTTTGATGATTTGGTGTTTTCTTGATTGGCATCATAACATCTTCGACTTCTTTTTTGAACCAATGTTTTTTATTTGTAGGTTTGATATGGTTAGTTGTATTGTACAAGTTGTGACTACTCTGACTAATATACATGATTCTCAGTACCATTGGCAAGTTTTTTGTCCAATTACATACTGTACTTGACCTGTTGTTTAAAAGGCTCCTTTTTCTCTTTAATTTGTAACTTGTCATTTGTCACACACCCTGCATTTTTTTTGTTACGTGAAAATTGTTCTTATTGTAAATTAATTCCTTGCAGATGGACCCCTTATGGAACTACTAAGTGCATCATTTGCAAGCAACAAATGCACCAGGATGGCAAGTACTGTCACACCTGTGCCTACTCAAAAGGTGATATTTTATGTTCAAGTGTTTTGCATTTGCTGCTATACTGTATCATGAAAGTCCATAACTCAATTCCTGATATGCTTTGTATTTGCAGGAGTTTGTGCGATGTGTGGCAAACAAGTTCTTGACACCAAGTTTTACAAGCAAAGCAATGTTTAAGGAGTCTGCTTCATTCTGCATCTTCTAGGTGCATAATAGCATTCCCTTTCTATCCAATATAATTTAATTGGGTGTGTTGCTAACACTGTAACTGAAGATGTAAAAAATAAATACTGTGAGAATGAGTGAGTTTTCTGTTTTTTGTGTCATATGTAATTTAGTGATTGAATGTTAAACTCTTAATCTAAAAGAACTGCATCCTTGGCGTTAAATTCCTGTTTCCTTGAGCTTCTATTGCAATTATTGTTCACATTGCATGTTGAGACATGGGGAATGAGACTTCAACATTGGAGGATTCACTTTGTCCTACAGATGACTTGTTTTAATTGCTTATGTCTAGGCTTCCTCTAAATGTTGTGTGTTCATAATGAAGATTCTCTACAATAATGTTACAGGTTTGGGCAGATTGCGAATATGAAAGGTTTAAATTACATGATTAGAGAGAAAATGCATGATACTATGTGCATTCAAGAGTTCTTTGCGAATTTATTTGAGAGTCTAAAAATACTGGTTTCTCTTTTCGTCTTTTGATTTTAGCTTCATGAGGAGTTTTTACTTTTTGGAATCTTAGTTTTGTGTTTGTTGACAACGTTTTTAGCTTCAATCATGTTCTTCTCATCAGCAACAGAGGTGTATTATTTTGATAAAAAAAAATAAGTCTCATGTGATAGTAGAAGAAAAACAAAGTTTGAAGGATTGACACAAACTACTCATTCTTACAAATTCTTCACTAAGTTGATAAATTAATTCACATGCATGAAAATATTCTATTTAGCTAAATCTTTTTGGGGCTAAAAATGCTTAAATAAAGATGATGGTAAAAAATACAAATAAATTATGGTTCAAGAAAGAAATCGGAGTGGGAAGTTAGGAATGAAAAACAAGAGAAAAAGGAAGATCAATGGAAGATTAATGGAAAAAAAATATTGGAGAAAGAAGGCATTAATGCTTGAAGTATTTTCAGGTCACCATATAATAAGGTGGATTTTACTTCCATCATTCCTCATGCATTACATAAGACTTTGTGAAATTAGAATTTAGGGATTTTGGTTTAAGAAGATTAGAACATTATATATAAATAATATTCTTAGAAATTTATATTGTTTCATAGATTTTTCAATTTTGTAGTTGGACACCCTAATCAGTATTTTATTTACCCATGAATTTCGTTTCATAGATTGTATGGAAATGAGACTTACACCTATGGAAACTAGACAACATTATCTATAGGATAGACACTAAAAATCTTTGAATTTTATTAACTAATATAGTGAAAATTCTAGTTTCAAATTTGATGGAAGTTTTTGCCCTGTTTTTGTATCTACACGCATTCTTAAAAAAATTCAACCAATTGGATGCTTAATTTGCTTAACAAGTTTTAATATTTTTATAACCTAGATCTTTACGTAAATTTTACATAAATTTAACATTATATATATGGTTATAAATAAGTAATTGAAGACGTGGTAATATTTTGATAACATTTTTACTGGATCTCTGAATTTTTATATCCAATTCAATCAAACTCTTAGTAGAATATTGGTGAAAAGTATTTTACATAACATTTAAATCATCCGTCTTCAGCTCAAATTTGGTGAATTTGATTTTTTTTTCAGTGTCAAGTGATAGTGAACGATACTCGAGCTTGACTATCCTCTGATTTTCTGGATATTGCAAGAGAGAGTTGAGTATGGTAATGAGCTCGGCGAGAGGCGTGTCCTCGCAAAACCTAAATTGAAGTGTCGGCATGTTACCGTTGAAGTAAATAAAAACAAGGTGAGGATATATTTGTGTCATTTCTGATTTGTGGTGTGTGATATCTAATTTTTGGTGTGTGTACTGAAGAAATAGTTTAGACACCCTATTTATAGAAGATTTGGAGCAATTGGGTCCAAATAATTTTTATCATGTATCAAGGCATGTTTCAAAAATACACTTTCGAAACAACCCCTTAGTTTTTAACAAAAATATGGTGTTTTCGGCAATACACTTCCGAAATATTCCCTGATTGTTTTTTATCATTTCAAAATGTATTTCTGAATTATGCAGAGACATAATTCTATCTTGGCAGAATTAATACCAATCAAAGCAAATTTCACAATTTAATCGGTCAAAGTATAAATCGGTCAAAGGTTGAATAGATATATTATATATGTATTGAATCTTACGTACACTTTCTAAAATGATTCGATTAAATTGTGCGCGACAATACATACAAAAAATGATTTGATTACATTCTAGAATGTATTGAGCGAATGGTTACCACTTAAATCTAAAATCGGTTCTTTCTTTGACTTCTCCCTATTTGATTCTCTCTTAAGTTCCGACAACTTGGCGAATTCGTCCATCTTTTCCAAAAAAAGATTTGGCCAAGTTTCTGCCTCTTTTGCAAAAGGTGTCGTCCATTGCACTGACGTAGCCGGAATATGACACTCTGGCTTCAAAAATACTTGAACAAAATGGAGCGGTCTAAGATACCAAAAATACTTGAACAAAATGGAGCGATATAAGATACCCAACGGTTACATTTCAAACCTCGGACCTTTATTTTCAATAATCTGTTTATAACGTTCATTGTATACCTGCTTGATATTTGAAATATTTTGTGGTCATTATCATTTCAAATCTGCAAGTATGTTTCTCGGCTCAACTTTGATTATCGATATTTCTGAAATAATCTCCTTCTCATCCGACATAAGTCTACTTACAATTGAATGACCTTGTATTTTGGTGTTCAACATGTTTATCGGAAATGATAGAAAATCGCCACGTATCATCCACCCTACATGATCCACACAATTTGAATGAACACTTACATTTTCTCGATCCAGTGTCATTGTATTTTAACTTCCAAACTTTTAAAACATATTTTCTAGTTCTCTCGCATCTTATGGTTACAAATACTTGCCTTCTAGTAGTGTCATTGTCATACCTTCCAATCACAACACCAAAGCTGAGTTTTCTAGCTTTCATTCGGACTCAATCAAGCAAATGTTGTCGATTATTGAAAATTGCAAATTAGTGTTCAATATATATGTCGACAACAATTGATTTAACATCGTTCTTCATCTCATCCGGCTTATAATCATTAATCACTTTGTCTGAAACATCCTTGGGAAACATGTCGGGGTGCACCATATCTAAAACGGGAAAAAAATAGAAAAATTATTAATAATTTTGGTTATGTAGCAGGCAGTTTCAGAAATGCATTTCCGAAATATGTTAGGTGAATTTCTGAAATACATTTTCGAAGTGACATAGTTTTTCATCTCAAAAATCAGTATCAATGCAAGAAATTGAGAGATGAAGTGAGGAAAGTTTACCTTAAATTGCAGCTTTCTATACTCTCTTTGACATGATAAAACACTTAAAACTTGGTTTGGAGACGAAAAATAGATTAACAATGGATTGAGTTTTTTAGAGAGTTTAAGTTGTTAGGTTAAGAGAATTAATAGTTCATGCGGCTGTTTACAGTGATTTCTGGTAAACAACCGCTAGTCTTCCAAACTATCAAATAAACTTAATGACTGATATTTAATCTCTCTGGTAACTTGCAGGATCGACTAGATTGATCCTATGGGGTATGGTCGTTTGGATAAATCTAATTGTAAAACTGGTATTCATATTGATGATTTCTATTCAAAGTGTTTTAGAAGTATTCAATTCACTTCGATCACCACACTAAATGAATCTAATGACATGATCAAGTAAAATAAATATAAAACTGGTGAATGATTAAAGATTCGAATATAAAAGAAACGTTTAAATGCAGAAAAGAACAAATGACTTTGAAATGTAAAAGTTTTGATGTAAAGACGTGAATGTAAAAGCTTCTGAATATGTAAAGGATTCGAATATAAAAGAAACGTTTAAATGCAAGAAATAAGTAAATGACTTTGAATGTAAAAGTATTTAAAATGACAGTGACATGAAAATGGAAGATAAACTGGAAAAGATAAAGAGTTTTTACTGAATTATAAATGTTTGGTGTTATCATACGTACATTGTTCGAGCATTCGTTTCCCTATCCATGCGGTATTTTGAATGTTTACTGAATTTTGTACAATAGATATGACACACGAAATCCTAACACTAAGACCTCTATTTATACTATTTCGACCATAACGGTCTTGCTATAAGATTCTGCCACGTTCGAAGCATGCAGAGCATTGCTTCTCTCTAGCCTCCACGCGTCTTCGAACGCTCCAGCGCATATATATTTGATTTCCAATATCCCGCTCACGTTTGAATTTCAAACACCTTGGTATCCTTCGCTTCGAATTCGTTTCACAACCTTCACAGACATAGTCTTGTTACCGCTTCGAAGCTTTTTTAAATGTATCTTCACAACTGTCATTCGAAGCTCTGAGCTTTGACGTTTCCATTCGAAGAACATTATCTTCCATTCTGAAACATAACACTTGCTTTATTCCATCGAACTTAATTACTCGATTTCGAACCACATTTATCAAAATCTTCAGCCAACAGCGGCAAGGTGTATATTTTGCATAATTTCAGAAATACACTTCCAAAAATATGCCCGAAAGTTTAAATTTAATGTTGGTCTTGAAAAAGGGTATTTTCGAAAGTGCATTTCTGAATTCTTTCCAAAATTTGATTTTGGGTGAATTCTTCCCTAAATATATGGATTGGTTGGCACTTTCAAAGAGGAAAAAACGTGAGTGTGCTCAATGTAAGAATCTCCTTCTCCTTCAATGGTTGGCGGAGATGGTGTTTCAAGAACCTGAAAATAAGATCAGTAAGATGGGGTTTGACACAAAAGAATAAGAAATTTGAAAGATATGTATACCTGAGTTGTTGGGGGTTATTGTTTTTCTTCTTCTTCTGTGGTTGGATAGGATCAGGGTTTATAGTCAAAGATCTTTTGCGACTCTGGAAAAAAAGACAGTTACATTTGTGGTTGATTTGTCTTCGACAACATTAGTTGATGTTGCTTGAGTGTCACTATGAACATTCCCTATGGGGTCCATAATATCCATTGTAGGGCATATGGCTTGATAAATGAGCAATATCACTACAAGAGAAAAATGATAGGTTAAACTTGATTTGTTGGAAACACACATGTCGAAGTAATCAGCTGGTTTTCCCATCGATTAAAGGCTTATGACAGTCTTTAAAAGAAGGAGGTTGCAGAGAAGTGTTGCTCCTGATATTTATACCACTGTGTGTCGAATTCTACAATTTTAAAGAAAGATTGTTGGAAACGAAATATCGGGAGTTCCAAGTTTTGAGTTGTCTTGTGGAAGTTGATATATTAAATGTGTTCCTCAATAGAGAGGTTGCATCCTACCCAACAGATAGCTTGTAAAGCCATAACCTTTCAACCCAATGTCGACCCGAAAGGAAATAAGGGTAGAAGTTAAGAATTCCCTCCATACAGAATTCGACTGAGCAACAGTAGAATGGGAAATGCTAGGAAAAGGATTTTTGAACTAGTCGGGGCCAACACGTTGACTTGCAAAAGGGGCCATATCAGAAACAAAAGTTGTTTCAAGAAATATGTTGATGTATTTCAGGAAGTTAAATTTGTCCAGGTCCTCTTGAGGGGTAGTCAAGGCAAGTTGAATACCTCCAATGGGCCGATTGCTAGGCAATCACATAAGTGCTTCAAAAATGGGATGACCCACGTGATGTTCAAAAATGACATTAAGTCAATTTGTAATAACCAGAGAGGGTCGAAAAAATGAGTGCTTTAGTTGTTTTGGTGAGAACCCTAATTCTAAGAGAAGCAAGATCCAAAGATTAATATAGAAAAGTCAGTAACAAATTACCTAGAGAGACTTTCGACCTTCATGAATCTAGATGGCTAAGTTGATGTAGCCTTTGGCCACTTAAAAGAGAACATAGACATAACAGATAGTATGAGATCCAACATGTCCAAAAGGCGATGTGTTATATGTCTTCATCCTCTGTACCATTTTTGACATGGTGATCTTCGATGTATTGGTGAAGGCTGGGGCGACTGGAGTCTAACTCAAATTTGGTCGACATTGTAGGGTCGATGGTTTCACCTAGAGACGAAATACCGCAACAATGTCGAATAGAATAGGGGTTATCATCCCACGGGGAAGTTGGAAGGTGTTGGTCGAACCTTCCCATAGGTAAATCGAAGCGAGAATCTTGCTAGGATTTGTCTTGTGAGCAGTTCTTGATAGTTGGATGGTGTCAAAAATATTATTTCTTTTCCATTGTGTGTCTTTATTCTCGTGTACTTTGTTAAGCCACGAAAGCCAAACAT
The DNA here is from genome assembly GCA_021764765.1 of Vicia sativa. Lineage (NCBI taxonomy): Eukaryota > Viridiplantae > Streptophyta > Magnoliopsida > Fabales > Fabaceae > Vicia > Vicia sativa. The sequence goes on from CM038792.1 coordinate 74,524,780, forward strand.
TGTTATCAGGAGTAGGCATTGATTGAAATATCCTAGTGTCATGAACTTTATGTCGAGAGGACGTTTCTCGTAGACAGATGGAAAAGCCGGAGAAAAACAAGGAAAATATTGTTGTACCTTTCGAGGATGAGACGTCTTATCTGGTTACGGTCAGTGAAATGCAAAGAGTTTTTCAGCCACTACGAAAGGTATGAGCATCTGTTTCTTTAAATTGAATACTTTGAATGCATCAGTAAAAGGTGGTTGAGGAATATCTTGTAAACTTTCTTCTTCTATGAGAGCAAAAGTTATGGGGGTTATTATCAGTGTTCAATTAATTTGGAGTGAAAGAAGTCATAATAGTAAAAAGGAAAAACGAACGAAGAGTTCTATATGTGTAGAAATTTGCAGGAAAATAGGTTCGTGAAAGAAGAAGAATAGAGGATGATATGTGTGAACGAGTATTTATAGACCGTGTGAAGCTGTCACTTTTGAACAAGTGGCATTCACTTGTGAAATTTTGACGGTCAAAAGCTTCAGAAGTAAAATAGTTGGTGGGAGTTGTGAGAATCTCACGCCTTAGGAACTAGAAGTAATCATGAGAAATGATGTAATGACTTTGGAAATAGTGATGCAGAAAGTTGTCATCATGACGTCAGCTGAGTAGACAAGCAGTCGAAAATTCATAATAAAGAAAATGCCAAAATTCTCAGTTGAAATGTCTCTGTCGAAGTTGCCATTTTGAGGAGCAATTTATTAGCCATCAGTTTTCGACTAAGGAAAGGCGACTATAATTTAAGGGTTATCACCAAGGACAATACATTTTCGACATCACCAATAGCGAGACGAGTGGCGTCGACAGGTTATCAAGGAGAAGTTCCTTTGAGACAACGAAAAGTCATGATGTGTTATAGCCATGTCGATGGAAAGGATGCAGTCCAGTCATTTAACATTGAAGCAGTTTCATCGATAGTTACCAATAGAACATAGGAGAGCCCAAAAGGCAATTTTATCACGAAATTCCACACATGACTATATAATAATCGTCGCACATGTAGGATAGCGATTACTTTTATTGTTTATGTAAGCAAGTTTTTCATTCATATTAAAGGTCGCATTTTATAACATTATAAGAAAACACTCAAAGTATCTATGTCAAGAGAGAAACATAACTTCTAAGAAATGTCAGCATCCACCTTAATTCAAAACAATTTACTTCAAATTTTATGTAAATTTTATGTCTTATTTCATTTTTATCTTGTAATTTTGTTTTTGTTTATTTATTTTTGTTTATCATTTCAAATACCAAAGATTGTTAAAAAGAAATGATTGCGATTAGAGATTCAGTAGATTGTTTTGGACTTGCTCTTAATTAAAACGTTTAAGTGGAAGAGTATTCAGATAAGGGTGGAGTTTAAGTGGAAGTGAATTAGAGTGGAGTGACGATAATGGTAGATGGATTTGTAGACATAGATTGATTGAATGCAACACTTTTTGGCTAATGGTTTTTTTGGTTTTTTTCCAAGAATAATATTTTAGGCATGTGGAGTTGGTAGAGCTTGGCAAGGATGAGGCTTTACTCGGCCAAAATTGTTTCATTTTCTCTACCAACTATTTTTCTATCCTTTCAAGACTTGATTTAGAATAAAGTGACTCCTCTTAAGATAATTTCTTTTCGCTCGCAGGGATGGATCTTAACCCAACATTAACAAGAGGTTACAAGGTAGATAAGCTTCAACTATTTCCACAGGTACAAATCTTGAGCAAGTTCCAGTTTGCTAGTGTAAAAAGGAATTTAGCCCAGAAAACCATGTAGCAATAGGCTTAATCTGGTTAATGAATGTAAGTATCCAATAAACTAAATTCTACAAAGTGTTCATTTAACAACTTAACTTTATACTTTTATAAATGTAAAAAAAAAATATAAGTAGTTATCATTACCAGAAAGTTATATAATCTTCACTTATCATATAGCATATCATAGCACATAATGAAAACACACATCTAACACCAATAGTAAAGTAGTACTACTACTAATTATTCACATTGCCATAAGAAGAACACAGTACATAAAACCAAATTTATTCTAACGGGCCTCAATATAGGACCCTATATCATCAACAGTTCACAAATACCATTTCAAAGCAACCAACATCACAAACACGACACAACACCAACAACATCTCAAAATCCACCCCTCAGACGGAGCACAAGGTGAAGAGTAGACTCCTTCTGAATGTTATAGTCAGCAAGAGTCCTTCCATCCTCCAACTGCTTCCCTGCAAAGATCAACCTCTGCTGATCCGGTGGAATTCCCTCCTTGTCCTGAATTTTCGCCTTAACATTATCAATAGTATCAGAGCTCTCCACCTCCAGGGTAATGGTCTTACCAGTCAAAGTCTTAACAAAAATCTGCATACCACCACGAAGACGGAGCACAAGGTGAAGGGTAGACTCCTTCTGGATATTGTAGTCAGCCAGAGTCCTTCCATCTTCCAGCTGCTTACCGGCAAAGATCAACCTCTGCTGGTCAGGTGGGATTCCCTCCTTATCCTGAATCTTGGCCTTAACGTTGTCAATGGTGTCTGAACTCTCCACCTCAAGGGTAATAGTCTTACCAGTAAGAGTCTTCACGAATATCTGCATACCACCACGGAGACGAAGGACAAGGTGAAGAGTTGATTCCTTCTGGATGTTGTAATCAGCCAGAGTCCTACCATCTTCCAACTGCTTTCCAGCGAAGATCAACCTCTGCTGATCCGGAGGGATTCCTTCCTTATCTTGAATCTTAGCCTTCACGTTGTCGATGGTATCAGAGCTCTCGACCTCAAGGGTGATGGTCTTTCCGGTGAGAGTCTTGACAAAGATCTGCATACCTCCACGGAGACGGAGGACAAGATGAAGGGTGGACTCCTTCTGGATGTTGTAGTCAGCAAGAGTACGGCCGTCCTCGAGCTGCTTTCCGGCGAAGATCAGACGTTGCTGGTCAGGAGGAATTCCTTCCTTATCCTGGATCTTAGCTTTGACGTTGTCGATGGTGTCGGAGCTCTCGACCTCGAGAGTGATGGTCTTTCCGGTGAGGGTTTTCACGAAGATTTGCATCTGAAAAATCAAAAATCATCAGAAACAAAACATCAAAATATAACAAATCAAATCGATCGTCAAAATAGTATCAGATCTGAAAGAAATTCATGAACAATTCAATTATACAAAACACTCTTATTAAATCGATTTCTGAAAGATCGTAAGACCTATGATCTTGAGAAACAAAAAGAAAGATTGCAAAATCGAATAGAGAGGAATTGAAGAAAAGGGAAATTATTACCTTGAGGAGAAGTTAGGTCACGAAGAAATGAATTGAATTATATGTTCGTTTGAGATTGAACTGTGATATAATGAAGGTGTGATGGGGTGGTTTTATAGCAAAAGGGGGTGAAATCTTCACCGCTAAGTTTGTGACACGTGTCTTGATGACGGGTCTTTCGGTGCAAGTTGTTGGATTGTTTGTTATGGACGGCGAAATTTAGTAGGGGAGGTTATTCTTGGAAATTGCTAGTAAAGAAAATGCAATTCGGAAGGTGCTAGTTGATGTTAGAATTTGACGGAGTTAAATGTATGTGGTCTGGTTTTGGATAAACGTTATCACGGGGTTAATTTTTCGGGTTGTTGAGTTTTTAGCTGGGCCCACGTATTTGATATGGATCGCTTCACCGTTGGAAGGCCGGCTGCTATGAAAGATATAGATTTTTTTCTATAAAAGAGAAAACTAGTGGTATACGGTGTGTGACCACGACTCCACGAGTACAACTTTGGACAGCGGATTATCACTAATTTAATTAAAAATAATATAAAATATAAAATTTCATTGAAAAAACTAAAAAAAATGGATTGCAAGATGATTATATGATTAATAGAGTTATAATAAATGCACAGATATATAGAGTTTAATAAATGAGATAAATAAATACAAAAAATTAGAATTAATAGAAAATAAGTAGAAAATATTTTTACATAAAGTTTAAAAAAAATAATTTAAAAGAATTAAGTTTAATGTTATATTTATTAATGTCGTATACATTTGATATAAATTTCATTTTTATTTTTTTAATATAATTATAAAGTTTTGCATAAATTTTAATATGATTATTTGTGCGTTTAGATGTTATTGATGTGTTGTGGTGTATTTGGTGTGGTACACAAACTTTTTTTAAATGTAAAAAAAATAAGATAAATGAAATGGAAAAGAACAAAATGTAGGTTGAATCAAGGCCCGACTAAGATGTATACTTGTCCAACATGCTGAAAGTCATGCCAGACCTTATCGGAGAAGGTACGATAGCCTAAACTATTAATAAGCTTAACCGTATGTCTTGACTTCACAATGGAGTTTAATTTATATAGTGTTAATGCAATACATACAAAATAAATATACATGGTTTTTTCCTATTTACATGATATGATATGTCTAACAATTACAAAAATCCTAATTAAATAAGGAAGAAATCAGATTATCTTGGATAGTTTAAAATAGGCTAAGCAAGATGTAAAAATAATGTCATATATTTCTCAAACTTTTTAACACTAAAGACAAATGATTCCTAAAAGTTATGTCTCTAGATGAATTTCTATGTGAAACTTTATTGTATCTAATGCCTAGCGTACAGTCTTCCTCGGTTATGCTGAAGTTAAGAAAGTTGAAATTTTAGTAGCACTTGAACATTTTTTCATTATCTATTTTTACTTCCATTTTTTCATTGTCTATGAACATAATAGAAGTGTCAATGGTCTCCTGATCAAAATGAATTTGACTAGTATTGCTCTTTTCTTATAAGGTTATGAAGATTCTAGAAAAAAGTGGTAATGCTTCTGGTGTTACTGTCATTAGTAGAAAAAGCTTATATATACTTGGTGAGAATCATGCAACACCGGATCTTAAAAACGGTCCATTTGGTCAAATTATCAACTCTGCATAGGTTACTATTTTTTATCATAAAACTTGTTAGCACAATTGTGTATAGTTGAGGATCTTGAATCTTGATGCGAATCTGCGTATCATTAATTTTTATGACATGAAGCCATAGTTTTGCCTCCTTTTATGGCAATAGCAGTTTGTCCGAGACCCGGCGTTTGGGAATATGTTCGTGTTAATGTCTTTGAACTCAGTGGGAAAAGTTATATATCTACTCAATATGAAGTCACTCAACCCCAACCCACTCAACTCCAACATATTCCGTAATAAAGATGACGTTGAAAAATCACATGAAGAAGAGCATAATAATGAATTTTGATTTGTACTATTTTGTTAACTTGGTTATAATTTGGATAGTTTTATTTTTTAAAGTTGGGTAGACAAATGAATATTAGTAGCGATTGTTTGAGGAATTTTTAGTAATGAGATTGTAAGAATTTGTTACAATTATAATATTACCTTTTATAGTAAATTGTTGTTATAAGAATTTGTCTTATTTAATTTCAAATTATTTTAAATTAATTTTTTTTATATTATGCTTATTTTAAAATATAATTTATAATGTTTTAAAAATAAAAAATTATTTAATATGACAAATATATTACCTGCGGATTTTCTTGCGGTTATTTCCTACGGATATTTCTGCAGATTTTCTTGCGAATTTTTCTGCGAAAATTATTACCCACGAAGGTATTAGCTGATAACCATAAACCGCAGGATTCCTACGGATTTTTTGCTTAAATCTGCAGGAAATTCTGGTTTTTCTAGTAGTGAAAATATACCTCTAAATAACTGAATTAAAAAAAATAAACAGTATACAAATGAAAAGATCAAAAGAATTCCAATTTTAGAACTCTAGTATATAAAAAAAATCCAAAATCACGTGATAAATCACAAAAAGTAAATTGATTTATATATAAGATAATCCTAAAATCAAATTGAATGAGATATTGATAGCTCTGATACCACTTGTTAGGTTATGTTCATAAACCTTATAATTTCTATGAATATAGAAATCAAGAACAAAACCCTAAGTAAAAACGCAGTGGGTTCTATTTGCAAACCAAACAAAAAAATTGCCTGGAGATCGCAATAGAGTTTTTCCTCACCGTTGTCGCTAGGTTTGTACATTACAATTGAACCACATTATGGTTAACGAAAGATTCATTTAATACATAAACCACTATTGAACATATACGTTTCAACACCAAATAAACATTGAACATCATAGAAATTACAAGACACATCTTTTTCATTTTTTCCAAAAAATTTCTCTTATTTTAGTTTGTTCTTCATAATTTTTTTCTTTTTCCTCATATCCTCGTACAATTCTTTCAAATATATTGTTGCTTCCATATTTTCATACTCTGTCTTCTACTTGGTACCATCATCAACTCTAGATTCTCTCATGTCATCATCCCAGATAAACAAATCAGAAGTTTCAACACAATTCCAGAACAGACATCTCCAAAATAATCTCCCATTATTCGACCCCGTTCTTGAATTTGGTAAGACACCATTCGACCATTAAAGCAACATAAATGACCAGCTCGATTCTTCGTAGAAAAAGATGAATATGAACCGCCTAATTTTGAGTTTGACTTTGAAATCCCCATGAAATACCAGAAAAAAGATGAAAGGAGAAGAGGATGAGGTACGAAGAACATAAAATAGACGGAAACGACAAACTAAGACTATGTACAATAAGGTTGTTGAATAAATTATTCAATAGTTGAATGTTTCCAATGGAGTGTTGAATGAGGTGTTGAAAATGATGTGAAATAATTGGTGTTGAAAAGATTCAAAATGTTGAAAGAGAGAGAGTGAAGATCACATACAATACTTTATAAAATCTTATTGGTTGTTCTGATTATTTAGATTTTTAGTGTGTTGTGAATGGTGGTGGAGTAGAATGTTGAATTTTATTAAACAAAACCATTATAGTGGGTAAAAATTGAATGAATGTTGAATTATCAAGAAGAAAGATAAGATTATGTGGAGGATAAAAAATGAAAAAGTAGAATGCTGAATAATAAAACCATTATACATAGTCTAAGAGGAAAAATTAGGTCAATAAAATTTGGAAAACAAGATTATTTAACAACACTTATACCACGAATGAAATGAATAAACATCCATATGTCAACAAAAAAAAATATTACAAGTGTCATGCAATGTACATTACACTTAGCTCCATTTGACGTAAGAGACTAATACTTTAGATAAAAAAATTTAGAGGGATAAAACATTAAAAGAAGGCTTAAATGCAGTTTTGATCCTCCTATGTTTGTTTTAATAACTTTTTAGTTCCCATTTAAAAAAAATCAACTTTATGGTCCCTTAATATCATATTTCATGTTTTTTTTTAGGTTCCCATGACAAAAAAAAATCATTTGCACATGTGGCATTAGAATCTATGAGGTGACATTTTCTTACTCTTGCCACGTCATTAAAATTTTAAAAATTCATTATTTTATTTTCTTAATTTAGAGATTAAATATTACATGTTTTAGTATATATATATATATATATATATATGAGGAGGGATCAAATTACACCCGAAGAGTTACACCATTTCACTCTGTCACATCGGATTAATATTTTTTAAAATCAACCGTTGGATTGAAACATATCATCATATAGATCATACCTATAAAATTTGAGATTAATCTATAAAGTTTTACTATACGATCAAGATATCTAAAATGGACTTTCATATAACGTTAATTTTGATGTAGTTCAATGACATAGTAAATCATTATAGATTAATCTCAAGTTTTATAGGTATGATCTATATGATGATATGTTTCAATCCAACGGTTGATTTTAAAAAATATTAATCCGAAGTGACGTTTTTGAGCGAGTGTAAGTCATGGTGTAACTCTTCGGGTGTAATTGATCCCTCTCTCTCTCTCTCTCTATATATATATATATATATATATATATATATATATATTTGGGCCTAAAGTCCAACTTCCTTACATGAGCAACCCAATCTCTAACTATACAATAACTCTAGTGTTGAAGTCTTTTATAAACACTAGTTTTTGAACCTCAAAATTCGATGTTGGACTTTAAGAAACAAGAAGATTCTCAAAACTGAAATCCAACTTGCACGTACCCTGCCAAAACAGAATTCACGTACCCTGCCAAAACAGAATTCCATGTACAACAATCTTTAGCATCCATGAAAAAGAATATTCTCAATGCATCTTCCATGCACCTATTATCAAATCCAAGATACATATCAAAGCATTAAAAGCAAGCGCAAAAACTTGAAGCACTCTGAGTATGCCGTGATAAGAGCATCAGGGACGATTGTGGTATAAAAATCAAACCAAACACTCTCATTCTACACAAACTCACTCACAAATCACAATTTTCAAAACCCTTACAAACTCTTTTTCTCTTTCTTTACACAAAACCAAACCCTAGCGTTTAAAATCTCGTCGACGATGGTCGGAAAAGGAGAAGGTCCAACAATCATAATCGATCTAGGCATAACTTATTCATGCATCGGAGTATGGCAACACGACCTGGTTGAAATCATTGTGAATGGTCAAGGAAACCGTACGACACCGTCTTATGTTGCTTTTACAGACAATGAAAGGTTGATCGATGGTGCTGCGAAGAATAAGGTCGCCATGAACCCTGTTAACACCGTTTTCGATAAGATCTCTAACTTTTGCATGATTGATTTTCATATGAATAAAAGCATTATTCATGATGTTGTTCTTGTTGGTGGTTCCACTAGGATTCCTAAAGTTTATCAGTTGTTGCATGATTTCTTTAATGAGAAGGAGCTTTGCAAGAGTATCAACCCATATAAAGTTGTTGCTTATGGAGTTGCTATCTTGAGTGGTGAAGGAAATGAGAAGGTTTCAAGATTTGTTGCTTTTGGATGTCACCCCATTGTCTCAAGGTCTGAATAATGCTTGAGGTGTCATGACTGTATTGATACATGGCAATCAATGCATCTTCTTGTTTCTTAAAGTTCCACATCGAATTTTGAGGTTCAAAAGCTAGTGTTTATAAAAGATTTCAACACTAGATTTATTGTATAGTTAGAGACTGGGATGCGAAGTTGGACTTTAGGCCTATATATATATATATATATATATATATATATATATATATATATATATATATATATATATATTTAATTTCTAAATAAATATGTATAAATGAATTCTAATACCACATGTGCAAATGAATTCTTTTTGTCATGAGATCTCCAAAAAAATATGAAATATGATACTAAGGACCATAAGATTAATAATTTTTAAAATAAAGACTAAAAAATTATTAAAATAAATATAAGAGATCAAAAATGTATTTAAATCTTAAAGAAAAATATAGAAAGCTAAACTTAAAAAGCACAATATTAATATTAATATTTATATTTAGAAGGATACAAACATATTTAAGTCATTCTTTAATTATTCATTTGTAAAAATAATAATAAAAAGTAATAGTAATGACAAAACTAATCGGGTGAGAAGATTCTGAAAATAAAAAAACGCAGTGGATTTTGTTTGCACAACCAAACAAAAAACCTTTCCGGAGATCGCAGCGGAGTTGTTCCTAGGTTTTACTTATTTTCATCTCCTCTCATTTTCTTTTGAAATTTCGTTCACATTTCCCGGCGACACGCCGGAGTGCGATTCCAGCGGATTTGCGGCCCCAAAAGTTCACGATGAACATTGCTATACTTCACCCAGATCTTGGTATAGGTAATAATAAATAGTTACCCCCAATTACTTCCTATTCTATTCAAACCTAAATCAACAATTTGGGTTTGATTTTTTAATTGATTCAATAAAACTATCTTTATAGGTGGGGCTGAAAGATTAGTGGTGGATGCAGCTGTTGAACTCGCATCCCATGGTCATAAAGTTCATATTTTTACCGCACATCACGATAAAAATCGATGCTTTGAGGAAACCATTTCTGGTGAATCTATCTCTTTTTTCTTTTTTAATTGAGAAATTACATTGCCATTGAGATATATTTTGACTTGTACTGATTTCAGGTATCTTTCCGGTTACTGTTTACGGTTCCTTTCTTCCCCGTCATATATTCTACCGTCTACATGCATTGTGTGCATATCTCCGATGCCTTTTTGTTGCTTTCTGTCTTCTTTTCATGTGGCCCTCTTTCGATGTAATACTGGCTGATCAGGTCTCTGTAGTTATCCCCATTTTGAAACTTAAAAAGTCGACAAAGGTAGCAAAATATGTGTATGTACATTTAAGTTTTGTGTTATTCAATTTTTCTCAGTTAATTCATTTTCTTGCTAGGTTGTGTTCTACTGTCATTTTCCAGATTTGTTGCTGGCTCAACATTCAACTTTCCTTAGGAGGATGTATAGGAAACCAATAGACTACGTAGAAGAAATAACAACCGGTTTGATCTTGTATCTATCTTCTAATGTGTATACTGAATCATGCATCTTATTAAGCATTGCTGAATTGCAGGAATGGCGGATTTCATACTCGTTAACAGCAAATTCACTGCTTCTACTTTTGCAAATACTTTTAAGCATCTAAATGCTAAAGGAATTCGACCGGCTGTCCTATACCCAGCAGTCAATGTGGATCAGTTCAATGAACCCACTTCCTCTAAGTAAATTACTTGCATGTCGTTTATTATTAAAACCTTGTTTATAATATTTGTTTATAAAATCACAATTTAGTGTTTTTGTTGATGCTTCTGTTGCAGGCCAAATTTTCTTTCCATTAACCGCTTTGAAAGGAAGAAGAACATACAATTAGCAATATCAGCTTTTGCTATGCTTTACTCGCCCGACAAAGCTCTAAAACATCGAGATATTACGAATGCTTCTTTGACTGTTGCAGGTGAGCATGTTTTTCTTTTGGCTTTCTATTCCTGATCACATTGATAGATATTATGGTGTTGGAGTCCGCCGATCCATTTATCCGTAACTTAAATTAGGTTAAGATTTGGTAATAGTTGACCTCAACTGTGTGTGTAAAACTGTATATAGACCATTAAATTTTTTATCTTCTATCTGCTGGGCGCCGTAGGTTAGTAGTTATATTTGAAGGTCTTTCTTCTGACATACTGCATTTATTTATAAATAAATGTACTATTTTTCTTGCAGAATAGCTCAGTCCCATTTCAGAACCACCAATACTTTTCTCATTTATTTCATTTTGACGTATTTGTGTACATGTGCAATTTTAGAGTTCAAAATCTATCGTCGTAAAATTTTCAGGTGGCTTTGATAAACGTTTGAAGGAGAATGTGGAGTACCTACAAGAGCTTAAAGATTTAGCTGAAAAGGAAGGGGTCTCTGATAAAATAAATTTCATAACATCTTGTTCTACAGATGAAAGGAATGCTCTTCTTTCAGAATGCCTGTGTGTCCTTTATACGCCAGAGGTATGTGGAATCTTGTTAATTATTATTGGTGAAAATCGATAAAATTTGAATGCAGAAACACAATCTTTACGTAATGCTATATGATACAGAATGAACACTTTGGCATTGTTCCTTTGGAGGCAATGGCAGCTTATAGACCTGTAATTGCATGTAATAGTGGCGGCCCTGTGGAGTCTATCAAGAACGGTTTAACGGGCTTCCTTTGCGATCCTTCACCGCAAGAGTTTTCCTCAGCAATGGCTAACTTCATAAATGATCCCCTGAGAGCGGAAGAAATGGGCAAAGAAGCTAGGAGGCATGTCGTCGAGTCATTCTCTACAAAGACATTTGGCACTCATTTAAATAGATATCTTGTTGACATTCACCGGGGAAAGGAGGATTGAGTTTAACATCATATACGGTGGTTTTTGCCTCAAATTGTTAACTTTGTACTTTTTATTGTGTATACCATCTTTTACTATTCAAAATAGATAAAACAATCTCTATTAATGCTATAGCCATGTAGCATTCAATTGTCAACATCAGCTATATATGTTTCATAGCCTTAATTTCCTTAATAGTATGAATGTTCAACTTTGGAATTTTATAAGGACCTTTCAATCTTTAAGTCAGTCAATTCAATCAATAAAGTTTCAAAGATGTATACGTGTGAACATGGACTCATTCTAAATACTCACAGCTTGGAGATAAGGTAGCAGACTTTGATGGATGAGCTTTTCTACGAGGAAGATTCATGATTAACAAGGTGTGGAAAAATGTAATAGCATGAGTTAAAACAACAGTATCTTTTTTTAAACAGATTTATATTCCAACATGTCCTTTTAACACATACACTCACCACAAAGACTTTTGCGTCAACTCTTAGAAAAAGTCATCCATCAATTCAACTCCAACTTCTTCTGACATTTTGTGGCAGTTGTTAACCATGATCCCATGATTTAAGATATCAATTAATTTCTATGCAGTAAACACAGTCCACAGATTCAATCATTCACTCCAACACACACGCAACAATAACATTATAAAACAAGGAAAATCAAACAACACGAGAGGACTGTGTAACATGATTCATAGAAAACAAATGCAGCACTTCAAAATCTCTGCCACTGCCTGTGTTTTTCTTTTCTTTGCTCTAATTATAGCTTCAACAATAACTCAAGCAGCAACAGATCTATCTTTCATTCAGAGTTACTGTCCAAATACAACCACTTTTTCTCCAAACACAGCCTACCAAACAAATATCAACAAGCTTATTTCTTTACTTACATCAAATTCCACCAACAAAAATGGCTTCTACTACACTACTGTCGGCCAAAACAACCCCGGAAACACCGTATACGGGGCCTTCCTCTGTCGTGGAGATCTCACAACAAAAGAATGCCAAGACTGTGTTTCCGCAGCATCCAAACAAGTCCTTCAAAGCTGTCCTACAGGAAAAGAATCAGTTATTTGGTTAGCTGAATGCATGATACGTTACTCAGACCTTTCTTTCTTCAACGTAGCTGCACAAGTTCCTATGCGTGCTCTCCTGAGCACTGCAAATGTGACGGAGCAAAGCCGCTTCATGCAACTATTATCTGATACAATGAACGCCGCAACGGCAGAGGCGGCAAATGGTGGAGGTGACAAAAAGTTTGGAACTAAAAAAGCAAATTTTACTGTCTTCGAGAATTTGTATACACTTGCACAGTGTACACCAGATTTGTCAAAGTCAGGGTGTGAAAAATGCCTTACAATAGCAACCAATGAATTGCCCTCTTGCTGTAATGGAAAACAAGGTGGAAGAGTGCTCATTCCAAGTTGTAATATTAGGTATGAGCTTTATCCGTTTTATCAAGAGTTGAATGTTCCTGCTCCTGACGAACCAAGGCCAAATCCACAAGGTTCCGTCAAAGGTACTAAGTTTTTATAACTTTTCATCCTTGCCATTTATGATCTATTTAAAAGTTATAATTAAGTTATAGTTGATTCAATGTATGCAGGAAAAAAATCCAGGAACTCGATAGTGATCATTGCTGCAATAGTATCTCCAGTTGTGATTATCTTATTGCTTGCACTGATAGTCTTATGGATCATATCTGAAAAGAAAAGAAGAAAATTCAATCCAGTGCCTGTGCCAGAAGAAAGCGGTATGGTTAAAATATTAACTGTTTTGTAACTTCTAATTAGTTCCCTTTCTACTCAAAAATCATAGAATATTCTCTTTTTGTCTGAAAGTTTTATTCAAGTTATGCATTATTCTTGAGTCTGCTAAAATATTTTAGAGGACTTTCTCGGTGTTTTTTTCTTCTGCAGTTGAAATCTCCAGAGTAGAATTCTTGCAATTTGAATTTGTTACTATTGTAGCTGCCACAAACAACTTTCACTATGACAATAAATTGGGAGAAGGAGGATTTGGCGAGGTTTACAAGGTATTGTAGGCTTGTAGCACATACATTTGATCAAATTTTGGTCCATATACACTTTTTGATTTTATTTAAGACCGAGGGAGTACTAGTTTGGAGTTTTGACTTCGGAGTTTTCTTTCAGGGTATGCTATTTAATGGACAAGAGATTGCAGTGAAGAGACTATCGAGAAGTTCTGGTCAAGGCATAGACGAATTCAAGAATGAGGTAGTTTTGGTGGCAAAACTACAACACCGAAATCTTGTTAGGATTCTTGGTTTTTGCTTGGACGGGGAAGAAAAGATGCTCGTTTATGAATTCATGCCCAACAAAAGTCTAGACTATTTTCTATTTGGTGTGTGTTTTGGTGACCTTATTGATTAAATGCATTCTATTCATTGAAGTATGCATTAACATGTTTGCTTTCTTTCGTTCGTTTTATAATACACAGATCCTGAAAAAGCACATCAGATGAATTGGCGAAGACGATACAAGATAATAGAGGGAATTGCGCGAGGAATACTTTACCTTCATGAAGATTCTCGACTTAGAATCATACATCGTGATCTTAAAGCTAGTAATATATTATTAGATGAAAATATGGATCCTAAAATTGCTGATTTTGGGATGGCAAGAATTTTTGGTGTTGATCAAACCCGAGGAATCACAAATAGAGTTGTTGGAACACTGTAAGCATCATTTCCATTTTCCACACGCTATTTTTTAACTTGCTTTTCAAAATTAATCGCTAAATATGTTCTATCAGTTGAAACTCATGTTGCATATAAATTTGTTGTGTTTTAGAGGTTACATGTCTCCAGAGTACGCAATGCATGGAGAGTTCTCTATCAAAACAGACGTATATAGCTTTGGAGTCCTTGTTCTCGAGATAATTACTGGAAAGAAGATCACGTCCTTCCACGAATCAGGCTACGCTGAGGACCTCTTGAGCTATGTGAGTTAACTTGATCAAATGTCTCAAGGACTTTTTACCATCTCGTCTACACTTACACGACTGTTTCTCGATTTTATACCTTAATATAACAAAATATACTATTTACAGGTCTGGAAAAAATGGAATGATGGGACACCGACGGAGTTACTTGACATGACATTGAGAGATTCATACTCAAGAGTTGAAGTAACAAGATGCATACATGTTGGGTTATGTTGTGTTCAAGAAGATCCAAATCAAAGACCATCCATGCAGACAATAGTTTTATTGCTAAGTAGCCATTCTGTTACTCTTGAGCAGCCTCAAAGACCAGCAGGTTATATTAGTAGCAAATCTGATCAAAGCTTTTTAAGAAATGACTTTGAGAGTTCAGAAAAGTCTACAACTACAAGCAAATCAGTTACAGTTTCTGTTGATGAAGAATCCATTACACAGGTTTATGCTCGATAGTAGTGCTCCTATGAGCATAGTGTATATTCTTTGTATGTAATGTTATTTTACTATTCTCTAATCTCTTTTGTTATAATTCTTTGTAACATGAGTGATTAGTTTCTGTTGGAAATATCTTATTTCCCTTTTCATTATTTCTGTTTATTGTCTTTTATTTTTCTTTATTCTCTATTAAAGAGAGAATTAATTATCATTATTGTATTACTACTATATATACCAGCCTTAGAGCTGAGGAATAAAATACAACAATTGTTTACCATTCCATTCAATATGGTATCAAGAGCTTTGTGTTAGGGTTTACTGTAAAGTTTCCACAACTAGTGGGGTTAGGGTTTTCTGTTCGATCCGTTTTCTTACCCGACCCGATTCACATACCCGCTTAACTCCCTATGGTGAATCGCAACACCAGTTGGCCTACTCTAGGGATTGCCTACACCGGATCCAATAATGACGGCGGTGGCCACGGTGATGGCGGTGGCCGCGGTAACAGTGGTGGCAACGGTGGTGGCCGCGGTAACGTCGACGAGTCGTCGTCGGTCATAAACAATGGCAGCTACTTTAATATAGGCGGCAATGACCAAAAGGGTTCCTCATATTCCCTCAAGGTCAATATTCCTAAGATGAATGAGAATAACTATAATGAATGGGCCCAAACAGTTCGTTTGGTTTTGGATAGCAAAGGGAAGCTTGGTTTTTAACGGAGCGAGGCGAAGGCGGAGGAGACCCTCTTTACAAACAATGGAAATCTGAAAACTCCTTGATTATTGCATGGTTAGTAAGCTCAATGGAAACTAGAATAGGTAAGCCTTACATGTTTTTGCCTTCTGCAAAAGATGTATGGGAAGCTGTTAAGGAAACATACTTTGATATCCAAAATTCCTCACAAATTTTTGGTTTAAAATCAAAGTTCTGGCATGCGAAACAAGGAGACAGGAATGTTACTGTTTATTACAATGAGTTGTTGACCCTTTGGCAAGAGTTGGGTCTATTTTATGATGACAATTGGAGGTGTACAGAAGATAGTGTTTTGTTTCTCAAAAGACAAGAAAATGATCGTGTCTTCATGTTTCTCGCTAGGCTCAATAAAGACCTTGATGAGGTAAGAGGTAGAGTTCTAGGAAAAAGATCATTGCCAACTCTTCGTGAAACTTTTGCAGAAATCAGAAGGGAGGAGGCATGATCGGTGAAATAGCAAGTGTACTATTTTATCGATGTAGTAATAATGGGAAAAACCCCAAAGTCGATCTCTTGAGGACTGCACAGTGAATTAAGTTTGTTCGAATGAATTTCAATTAAACAAAAGCAATGGTTGATTGTTTGTTTCGAGCTACAATAATACAAAAACTAAATTTGCAAGAAGATGATATATGAAAATGAGAATAATGCCCGGGCGGTGTATGAATCGCGATACAATGACCAATTTGTTTCGTTATTTTAAAAAGTTATGTTTCAACTTTACTTTCCCTATGCCTAAAGTTATTTTTCCGAAATTCCTTTTTAGAAAAACCTTTGGTATTCTCTCTTTGCCCTAATTCCTCAGATGCTAAGAGAGAATATCAAGCAATAGTTCTGACATAAAAACAGGTATTCAGAGGGTATTCTAATTCCTTAGGAATATCGACTATGATAAAAGTGATGCAACAGATTAGGATTCTTGATCGTGCCAACCCTAATTACGATCAATAATCATTTCTTCCAAGCAGTTAAGCATTAAGAACGTTGCACACAATAAAGAATAAGGTTTAAACATAAAACTCATATTACGAAACATCAATTAGTCATTACAAAGCAAATCAGGGACACCTCCCTGACATTGGGAGATTTAGCTACTCATGTTCATAATACTAATGAAAACAATCAAGAAGAAAAGTCATTACAATATGATTTGGATAGGTTGGATCGTCGATTGCTTCCGCTCTTGATCGATCCTTCTTCTCCTTGAATCACCACTCTAAGCTCTCTCCAATACGTTAATTCTCCAATTCAAAAGTGTCTAAGTCCTCTAACCCTAGTCCCTAATATAACAGATTCTAAAATATTAAAAGAAATGTCCAACCGCCTCAAACTTGTCCCCGGATGTCGAAAAATAGAAATTTTGCCTCCGGATGCCCTGACACGGGCCGTGTTGTGTGACACGGGTGGCCGTGTCAGGTTGCTGCGTCACAAAATAAAATCCACACCTTCAGGGGACACAACACGGTCCGTGTTGTACAACACGGGTGGCCGTGTTGTGTTCTTTGTTTATCATATTTTCCATCTTCTCGCAGGTGCCACGACACGGGCCGTGTTGCACGACACGGGCACCCGTGTCACACTTCTGAAATCTTCGTTTTCATGCGTTTCTTCTGTATTTGGATCATTTTCGCATTGGTGTCGGATAGCCAACTAGATAGAAACCTGAAACATCTTGAAACAACAACCAAATTACACGCACCAACGGTAAAAATGATGAAAACATGGACACATGACTTGCTTATCCTAATCAGAGAATACTGATGGAACATAATTAAAATACTAAAAGAAAACTCATGAAAACATAAGAAACGACACTAAAACCTGCTTGGAAAGTACGACAAAAGATCACCGATCAAACTCCCCCGAACTTGAACTTTTGCTTGACCTCAAGCAATAAGCTTGCATAGCACCTTAATAACCCATCAATAGCTTAAAACTTGCGGATGAAACGATGATACTCGTACGTGAGTTTTCGTTCTAAGTCACCGGATGAATACTTGTTGGTACTTCTCTCTCAATCAAGGTATCGCACGAACACTAAACCGCAGTGCACCACGGACCTCAATCTCCTTTGTGGTAACCTCTCTAACTATGCTTTGGGCTTAGGTCTTATTTTTCGATTTTCTACCCTTTTCATTCGGACAATCATTTTTAAGGCTTTTTATGATTTTTCGTTGTATGCACAAGATTGATCAAATGTATTTTTCTTTACACCCCTTTTTTTTTCTTGTCCCTTTAGGGACGACCTTTAGGTTCAACCGTTAGGCTGAATAACCGGGTGAGGGTTACCCAACTTAGAAGGATCGATTGTCTAATTGTCTTTATTCATTTTTTCGGTGCTTTTTTTTATTCAACAATTTTTCTCGATCAACCTTGCACACACACTTAGTATAGATTAAGCCTGACTGTCAGTAGAAACTATTCGGGGCATACTTCTCAGATCAAAGTACCATGGCACAAATCTACACGTTAGACTCGTTCCTTACTCAGAAGACTCAGTGTGTTCGTGTTATACCTCAACATCAAGATTTTTCTAATTTCCCCAACCGGTTTCTTTTCACTCAACTCTATATACTTTCTCCTCACTTCACTCGCAAAAACCAAATAAAATACGCAACACTAATTAATTTTTTCCGTTCAAGTCGGGGTGTTTTCACAACGGATTTCCAACATATTTCCAAACAAGCAACTTAAAACAACTACTGACTCAAAAGACACAGAGGAAAGAAAACTAAAAGAAAACTAGAATAACAAAGCAAAACACATAAATAAACAAATAAATACCCCCCACTCCTGAACTCAACAGTGTCCTCACGGTTGAAGAACGAGTGCAGGAGGGGACTTATTGAGATCACTGAGGTGGCTGTTGGCCGTGCAACCGCATCTGTTGCATCCACTCATGCATTTCCCCAATGAGCTTCCCTTGGCGGAGCTGCTCCTCCCTGTCTCTTTTCTGCTCATCGCCTTGCCTTGTCTGCTCACTACGGATATAGCACATTTGATCGTGCATCCAGTCCCATTCATTTTTGGTTATGCTCCACGAGCCGGTTGACGAGTCACCAGGATTCGGCATAAGAGTCTCTTCTGGGATAGGGTCCTCACCAGGTTGATTATCCGCTTCACCTTCCGAACCTGCACAAGCATCAAAATTTTCTCCATCGTCTTGCATAGGACTTGCGTACAACCAGTTAGCTTGTTTGTCAATAGAAATAAAATCAGGAGCAGGTAAAGCTAACAAATGGTGATTACGGGTAACTAGGGAATAATAATCATTAAAAACTTTGATCATACCTTGGGTGGTGAGTGTAGCTAAGTCAATCTTAGTCTTACCTCCCACTGTGGGTTCCTCCATCAGTTGTGGACCGTAGCCGAGGTAGTCAGCTATCTGGGTGATCATCCCTCCAACAGAAATGTCACCAGTAGCGGCATTGGCTACCCGCTTTAGGTGATCGGCAGCAAAAGCAGCGATATTGATGAGTTCCTTGTTAGCCATGCCATAGAGCAAGTATAGCTCTCTTTGTGTGGCCACCCCGGTACTATCCCCTCGGCAGAAAAGGGTGTAGGCCAACCCCTTTTGGGCATAACGGAAACAAGGGTTGTGAATGCATGAAGCCTTGGCCCCCTTAGCGACATATTCAGAGCTCCCTGTAATTGCTTTCCAAAAGTCGCTTGCAACAAAAGTGGTGGGAGGTGCCCCAGGGCCAAAGCTCGGGAGCTTAAGAACGCGCCCCAACTCCGCGACCGATAGAGAATGGTCATTATCAAACAAACGAAACTTGAGAGTGCCAAAATACTCCTCATCAGAGCCTGTCCACCTATGACGAAGCTGAAAATCCAAAGAACTCAAAAATTCGAAGGTTATGCGCTCAAATGTCGGCGCTTCAAACTGCATAAATTCAAGCATGCCTAAAGTATGAAACATCCTATGTACCTCCATTCGCAGCCCTAAGTTATCTAAAGTTTCATTACAAATGTACCTGGCCGGAATCAACTTACGTTTCACCAATCGAACATAGTTGCATTGATGGTCCGGATCCTCAAATAGAATACCATGAGCATTCGCCATGCGATGAGCTCGTTTCTTAGGGCTGGAGGATTCAGCGACAGCCTTTCCAGTATCTCTGCGTGGAGGCATGGTGAGAACCTGTAATAACACAAATCAAAAAAAAATTCGACAGAGAGATTAGACAAAACGGAGACCGTAGGAATAACAATGGAGATGAGATGATCAACTTTCTCAACAGGGATGAGGAGTTTTAGTGAGTGGGTAATGCCAAAAAGTGAAGCTTAAAGGAAGAGTAACAATGGAGGCTAGGGCTTGGAGAGTGAGAGAGAGGTAGAAGAAGAAGGGTTAATGAGAATAATAAAATAATATGTGGTAAATAATAGAGTTAAAAGTGGGAAAGGGATAAAAATTCGTGGGCCCAAGTCAAAAAAAGTAAAAGTAAATTTCGCCCGCTGACACGGGCCGTGTTGCACGACACGGGCACCCGTGTCAGACCCCTGGATGATGTTGTGAAAAGTAAGCAAGGAAAAAAAGCTTCAGTAGCCACAACACGGGCCGTGTCGTGCAACACGGGCACCCGTGTTGCATCCCTGTTCTGCCACGAAATTAACTTTCAAAACCATGATCTTCAGTAGCCACAACACGGGCCGTGTTGCACGACACGGGCACCCGTGTTGCATCCCTGTTCTGCCACGAAATTAACTTTTAAAACCATTTCCTGACACGGGCCGTGTCAAGCAACACGGGTGGCCGTGTCAGGGCTCTGAAATCACACCAAATCATGAATTTTGCTGCTTTTTCAAACCCGTTTATTCGACACCTCTCTTTCCAGCTTGATCAGTGAGACACATCAACTACAGACCTACAAAATGAACAAACAAAAATTAAATAAAATCGTGGGTTGCCTCCCACGTAGCGCTGCGTTTATCGTCGCATGGCTCGACGGTCCGTTGTCCTACTGAGTAAGACGAATGACCTCAATCTGTCCAACCTTTTGACCTTGAAAATAAGGCTTAAGCCTCTGCCCATTAACTTTGAAAATGTCTCCATTGGCTTGATTCTTAATCTCGACCGCTCCATACGGAAACACCTTATGAACCACAAAGGGTCCGGACCATTTGGACCGCAATTTTCTTGGGAATAGCTTCAAGCGGGAATTGTACAGAAGGACCAGTTGTCCTTCCCAAAACTCTTTTTTCTGGATTCTCCTATCATGCCACTTCTTGGTCTGTTCCTTGTAAACCTTTGCATTCTCATACGCATAATTCCGAAACTCTTCTAATTCATGCAGTTGCAGAATCCTAGAATTTCCTGCTAGAGATACGTCCATGTTCAAGAATTTGGTTGCCCAAAAGGCCTTGTGTTCCAGCTCTAGAGGAAGATGACAGGCTTTGCCATAGACGAGTTGGTACGGTGACATTCCGATAGGTGTTTTGAAAGCGATTCTAAGCCATAATGCATCATCTAACTTTGTCGCCCAATCTTTTCGCGACGAACTCACCGTCTTCTCCAGAATCTGCTTGAGCTGTCTATTAGACACTTCTACCTGACCACTCGTTTGAGGATGGTAAGGAGTGGCTACTCGGTGCTTCACATTGTACTTTTGAAGGAGTTTCTCCATGAGGTGATTTAGGAAGTGAGTTCCTTCATCACTTATCAATGCTCGCGGTACTCCGAACCTGGAAAAGATGTTCTCTCGCAAGAACTTGACTACTACCTTAGCATCATTGGTTGGTAAGGCTACCGCTTCCACCCATTTCGATACATAATCCACTGCAACAAGGATGTAGTTCTTCCGAATGACGGTGGAAATGGACCCATGAAGTCAATCCCCAAACATCGAATAACTCGACCTCTAGCATGAAATTGGGCATTTGATTTCTTTTGATATGTTCCCGGTCCACGACACTTATCACACTCCTTCACCATCTCCGGCATCCTTGAACAATGTCGGCCAAGACAATCGATTGCAAAACTTTAGATGCGGTCGGTCACCGCTAAAATGTCCACCGTATTCGAATCATGACATGCTCTCAACACATCCCTTTGTTCTTCCTCGGCACATCGTCGTATTAACCCGTCCACTCCTCTCTTGTATGTAAGGGTCGTCCCATAGATAGAACCCAATCATGAACAAACTTTTCTTATGGTTAGAATCAAAATCATCCGTATTATACTTAACAAGGTAGTTTGCATAATCCGCAAACCAAGGCACTCAATAAATAGGATGTGTTCATCAAAACTCATCCTTTATTGGACGTCGATCTTGATCTCCTCAATAGGTGACATTCGAGAGGTGATCACTACGGTGTTCTCACACCCTTTCTTGTCACGAATTTCTACATCGAACTCTTGGAGGAGTAAAATCCACCTCGAGTCTCGGCCGATTCCCGCTAGCAAAAGATATTTCAAAGCATGGTCGGGTACACAATTACTTTGGAACCCAATAGATATTGCCGGAATTTATCAAAGGCATAAACAACCGCTAACAACTCCTTCTTGGTAGTTGCATAATTCATCTGTGCAGGGTTCAACACGTGACTAGCATAATAAATAACATGAAGCAGCCTTTCTCTCCGCTGTCCAAGAACAGCCCCTACCGCAATGTCGCTCGCCGCACATGATCTCAAAGGGGAAAGACCAATCTGGCGCTATCACAATGGGTGCCGACACCAGTTTATTTTTTAGTGTCTCAAAAGCATCGGCACACTCTTTGTTCAATACAAAAGGCTGGTCTTTAACTAACAAGGTCGTCAATGGCTTGGCTATTTTCGAAAAATCTCTGATGAACCTACGGTAGAACCCCGCATGGCCTAAGAAACTCCGAATACCTTTCTCATTCACAGGCGGTGGTAATTTTGAGATAACCTCCACTTTAGCTTGATCGACTTCGATCCCCTTGTGAGAAATCTTGTGACCAAGAACAATGCCTTCTCGTACCATAAAATGGCATTTTTCCCAGTTTAGGATCAGATTGCTTTCTTGACATCGCTGCAAAACAAGTGAAAGGTTAGCTAGACAGTTATCAAATGAGGATCCAAAAACAGAGAAATCGTCCATGAAGACTTCCATATGCTTCTCAAGCATATCAGCAAAAATAGAAGTCATGCATCTTTGAAATGTTGCTGGGGCGTTGCACAACCCGAATGGCATCCTTCGATAAGCAAAGACACCGTAAGGGCAAGTGAAGGCCGTCTTCTCTTGATCCTCTGGTGCAACCGCAATTTGGTTGTACCCGGAGTATCCATCCAGAAAACAATAGTAGTCATGCCCAGCTAACCTTTCCAACATCTGGTCATTGAATGGCAGCGGAAAATGATCTTTTCTTGTGGCTAAATTTAGTCTCCGGTAGTCAATGCACACCCGCCACCCAGTGACCGTTCTAGTTGGGATCAACTCATTCTTTTCATTCACAATTACAGTAGTACCTCCTTTCTTGGGCACCACATGAACGGGACTCACCCATGAACTGTCCGAGATAGGGTAAATAATTCCTGCATCTAACAGCTTTACAACTTCTTTTCTCACCACCTCCTTCATAACCGGGTTCAATCTCCTCTGGGGTTGTACCACTGGTTTGTGATCTTCTTCCATGAGAATGTTATGCATGCAGACCGTAGGACTTATACCTTTGAGGTCTTCGATTTTCCAACCAATAGCACCTTTGAAATTTTTAAGAACTTCAATTAACTTGTCTTCCTGCACACTTTGCAAATTAGAGCTAATGATAGCAGGACATTTTTCATCAGTGTCAAGGAAAACGTATTTCAGATTCTCAGGAAGCTGTTTCAACTCTGAACTTTTTGGCTTGTCTTCATTACCGTTCAACTCTATAGGTTGCCTTAGGTCTTCCCACCTATGTGTCCGGGATCTTTTTAGAACAGGTTGAATATTCAACATTTCCACCACTTCCATTTCACTACTATCAACTTCTGTATTTTCCTCAAAAATTGACATACTCAAAACTCTTTCGAGAGGCAATTTGGATACACTCGCCATGTGATCCCTTTCTCCCACTTGCTCAAACACTTGAATGTTGCTACTTGTGCCAAAATCCTCTTTATGCCTCATGGTATTACGAACATCTATTTTCAGCTCCTCATCATAAACCTTCAAAGTAAGTGTACCTCCTTCCATATCGATCATAACTCTCCCAGTTTCCAGGAATGTTCGGCCCAAAATTAGCGGAATCTCTTCATCTTCCGGCATTTCAAGGATCACGAAATCCACCGGAAACACAAACTTATCCACTTTCACAAGAAGGTCTTGGACAACTCCATAAGGCCGCTTAACAGAATGATCCGCAAATTGGAGAGTCATCCGAGTGTCTTGGACAGCACCAATACCTAACTTTTTGTAGATGGATAGAGGTATGAGACTGATACTAGCACCCAGATCGATTAACGCTCTCTTGAAAGATCTATCACCAATAGTGCAAGGTATGGTAACTGCTCCTCTGTCTTTCTTTTTCACTGGAATTTTAAGGCCCTGCAAAATAGCACTACAAGTTTCAGTTAGAATAATAGGCTCATCTGCAGTGGTTCGCTTCTTAGCAATGATATCCTTCATGAATTTAGCATATGTAGGCATCTGCTCAAGTGCCTCCAATAACGGAATATTCAGCTTTTTGAACAACTCAAGAAACTTCTCAAAATTCTTCTCTTGCTGCCCCTTTTTCTTATTTCTTTGGGGGTAAGGGAGTTTGATCACTGGTTTCGGTTCTCCCACTTTTTCTTTAGTAACTGAGGCTGGTATTACCAATTCTTCCTCAACTCTCTCATTCTCTTTTATGTCCAACTCCACTTCCAGCAGTTGATCTTCACTTACCGATGTCTTTTCCACATCTTCACTTGGTTTCCCTCTCCGTGTAGTGACAGCATTGACTTTATGATTGTCCTTAGAATTAGGCACAGTTGCGCTTGGGAGCGCTCCCGGTGTTTGAGGAATTGCAAGATGTTGGGCGATTTGACTCATTTGCACTTCAAGATTCTTTATTGAGGCTCCGGTATTCCTGAAATTACTTCTTGTCTCTTCTTGGAATTGAGAACTGTGAGCGGCCATCTTCTCAATGGCAATTTCCCAATCCGCCTTTCTTGGACCCTGTGGTTGATATTGCTGTTGAGACTGATGGTAAGGTTGTTGTTGGACGGTATTGTTGTTGTTGGTATCTGAGATGATGATGCCGCCCTGGACCGGTTTTTGAACGTTTCCCTGTTGGTCCTTCCATGAGAAATTTGGGTGATTCTTCCAACCCGGATTATATGTGTTGGCATACGGATTTTTCTGCCTTAGCATTTGAATCGCTCAACTCGCTTTGAGTTGCTACACAATGCATAGCAAAGTCGGTCCACCACATATTTCACAAGGGACCGCTTTGGTTCCACCTTTGCCACTGTCTGAGTTCGATATTCATCTTTTTCAATCTTCTCTCTACCTCTGCAGCGATTTGATCCTCCATTTTCACAACCTGCTGTCGCAGTTTCAAATCTATCTTGCCATCCGGTTGGTTCACAATACGATCATACAACTCAAGATGCTCGTTGGCGGCGATAGCCTCTATAATTCTTCTGATACCAGTAGCTGTTGAGAAATTTGTAGATCCACCGGCAGATTCATTAGTCGTTGTCTTTAATCGTAAGCCATTCACGAAGTTTTGCATCTGCTCAGTTGCATCCATGTTGTGAGTAGGACAGGCAGTTAGACATCTTTTGAACCTCTTGTATGCATCCCCAAGTGATTCCCCTTCTTTTTGTTTGAAATTGACAAGATCGTATCTTTTTCGGATGAACACTGAAGCAGGGAAATACTCGTTGAGGAATGCTGTTTCCATCTCTTGCCATGTTGTGATACTCCCAGCTGGGAGTGAGTAGAACCACTCTTCCGCATCATCGAAGTGTAAAAGGAAACATAACAAGTCTCTTTGCCTCCTCGGAATGACCCTCGATTTTCAACGACGTGGTGGTAGTAAGAAATCTCTGAAGATGCTTATTTGCATCCTCGTTGATTCTTCCGGCGAACGGCTTGCTCTCCAACTGGCGGATGGTAGATGGATGTAGCTGGAAGTGTGCTACATTCACTGGTTGATTGACAATGGTCATCCGGTTTGGTTGAGCATTTGCCCCTCCATAGTCCCCTAGCAATCTCTGCTTGGGTTGACCTCTTGCTATGTCACCATGATTCTGATCCATCTCTCTGTCAGAATCTGAGTCGCTGTGCTCAGAATGCACAGACACTTCGTCCTCCTTTTCTTGATTTATAATACTGGGTCCTGCACTTGATACTGTCAGTCTTTCAACTCTTAATTGACGGCGTCTCTCGTGCAATGCTCTTTCTGGTTCTGTGTCAAAGGAAAATTTAGCTGAGGTCTGACCTCGCATAAACAAGTCAGACAAAAGTTAGAACAGATAGCACAATTTCGATAAAATAAAATAAAATAGCAGAAGAATAAAATTTTAGTCGCGGAGCAACAAAATTTCAATTGAAATAGTTCAACTAAACTTAATTATTTGGCAGTCCCCGGCAACGGCGCCAAAAACTTGATCGGTGAAATAGCAAGTGTACTATTTTATCGATGTAGTAATAATGGGAAAAACCCCAAAGTCGATCTCTTGAGGACTGCACAGTGAATTAAGTTTGTTCGAATGAATTTCAATTAAACAAAAGCAATGGTTGATTGTTTGTTTCGAGCTACAATAATACAAAAACTAAATTTGCAAGAAGATGATATATGAAAATGAGAATAATGCCCGGGCGGTGTATGAATCGCGATACAATGACCAATTTGTTTCGTTATTTTAAAAAGCTATGTTTCAACTTTACTTTCCCTATGCCTAAAGTTATTTTTCCGAAATTCCTTTTTAGAAAAACCTTTGGTATTCTCTCTTTGCCCTAATTCCTCAGATGCTAAGAGAGAATATCAAGCAATAGTTCTGACATAAAAACAGGTATTCAGAGGGTATTCTAATTCCTTAGGAATATCGACTATGATAAAAGTGATGCAACAGGATTAGGATTGCTGATCAGGCCAACCCTAATTACGATCAATAATCATTTCTTCCAAGCAGATTAAGCATTAAGAACGTTGCACACAATAAAGAATAAGGTTTAAACATAAAACTCATATTACGAAACATCAATTAGTCATTACAAAGCAAATCAGGGACACCTCCCTGACATTGGGAGATTTAGCTACTCATGTTCATAATACTAATGAAAACAGAATCAAGAAGAAAAGTCATTACAATATGATTTGGATAGGTTGGATCGTCGATTGCTTCCGCTCTTGATCGATCCTTCTTCTCCTTGAATCACCACTCTAAGCTCTCTCCAATACGTTAATTCTCCAATTCAAAAGTGTCTAAGTCCTCTAACCCTAGTCCCTAATATAACAGTATTCTAAAATATTAAAAGAAATGTCCAAACTGCCCTCAAACTTGTCCCAGTCAGCATGTCGAAAAATAGAAATTTTGCCTCCGGATGCCCTGACACGGGCCGTGTTGTGTGACACGGGTGGCCGTGTCAGGTCGCTGCTTCACAAAATAAAATCCACACCTTCAGGGGACACAACACGGTCCGTGTTGTACAACACGGGTGGCCGTGTTGTGTTGCTGGTTTATCATATTTTCCATCTTCTGCAGGTGCCACGACACGGGCCGTGTTGCACGACACGGGCACCCGTGTCACACTTCTGAAATCTTCGTTTTCATGCGTTTCTTCTGTATTTGGATCATTTTCGCATTGGTGTCGGATAGCCAACTAGATAGAAACCTGAAACATCTTGAAACAACAACCAAATTACACGCACCAACGGTAAAAATGATGAAAACATGGACACATGACTTGCTTATCCTAATCAGAGAATACTGATGGAACATAATTAAAATACTAAAAGAAAACTCATGAAAACATAAGAAACGACACTAAAACCTGCTTGGAAAGTACGACAAAAGATCACCGATCAAGGCACGTCAAGGTATTATGATGGGCAAGATACCACGAAACTCTGAATCTGAAGGCTCAGCTTTGGCTTCTAGGAACCTTGAAGAGGTAAAAATGTTAGACAAAGTTCCTTGGTGTGATCACTGCAAGCGCGAATGGCATACGCGTGAAACCTGTTGAAAGCTCAAAGGGAAACCTCCTAACTGGAAGAAGAAAGGTGGTCGTGCATTTCAAGCTAGTAATTCTGATCAAGGGCAGCAAATCTCTTCACCTCAACTTCCACTCACTACGGACCAACTAGACAAACTGTACAAACTCCTCGAGTCTCCAACTCCTTCTTGCTCTATAGCAACAAAAGGTAATCCTGCATTTATTAGTGTCAGTCCCAGTCATACTTGGATAGTAAATTCAGGTGCCTCTGATCATATGACAGGTGAATCTACTTTGTTCTCTTCATATAGTCCATGTGCAGGTAATCAAAAAATAAAAATCGTATATGGCTCTTTTTCAGCCATTGCAGGTAAAGGGTCAGTTGTGTTGTCTCCGATGTTGACTCTTAAAAATGTCCTTCATGTTTCAAATTTATCATGTAATCAATTTCAAACAAACATCCAAGTCTTTAGAAGTGATAATGGCAAAGAATATTTTAATACTATCCTGGATGATTTTTTTTTCTAAAAAATGGGATTGTACATCAAAGTTCATGTCTTAATACTCCTCAACAAAATGGAGTTGCCGAAAAGAAAAATAGAAATTTATTGGAGGTTGCTAGAGCTCTACTTTTTTCAAATAAAGTACCAAAATATTTGTGGGGCGATGCATATTTAATTAATAGAATGCCTTCAAAAATTCTGAATTTTCAAACTCCAATTAATACTTTCAAAGAATGTTTTCCTAGTACTTGTGTTTTAACTGATCTGACATTAAGAATATTTGGTTGCACAACATTTGTTCATAAACATAAAAATGTTGGAAAACTTGAACCACGTGCTATAAAATGTGTTTTTGTTGGATACTCTCCAACCCAAAAAGGATATAAATGTTTTGATCCAAAAAACAAGAAAATGTTTGTCACTATGGACGTTACATTCTTTGAAAATAAACCTTTTTTTGATGACACTCATCAAAGGTGGGATATAGAAGAAGACTTGTTTCAAATTGAGGACATGAGTTTTTTAAATAATTTATCTTTACCTGCATCACAAAGTTCTGAGACTTATACTTCTGCACCAAAAAAAATTAGCCATGATTCTTTAACTGATCGTACTCCTGTTATGAGTAAGGAACTTTGTGAATCTGAGCCCACATTTTCTCATGGAAAAACAATGAAATTCCTGAAAATAATAATAGTGATGATCTAATTGAAATGCCACAAAATAATGAGTCACTTCAGGAAAACAGATTTGAATTAGGAAACAGAATTTGGAAAGGGAAGGTTTTTGTGAAAAAGCACCACAAAGAAAGGGATGAGTCCACATCTCAACACTGTCAGGAATATGAACCGGGGAATGATCAACCTCCTAAGAATAGGAAAGGTAAGTCCATCTCTGTTTCTGAAAGTCGTATTTTGTATCCTGATATTGATGATCATGTTTCCATTAGAAAACCTGTTAGATCTTGTATTAAACACCCCATGTCCAATTTTATATCATATTCAAATTTGTCTTCATCTCTGTCTGCCTTCACCTCAAAATTGTCTAGCGTAGAAATTCCAAAAAATGTACAGATTGCTCTAGAAATTCCAAAGTGGAGGGAAGTTGTACATGAGGAGATGAAAGCTCTAGAAAAGAACAAAACTTGGAGTGTTACGACACTACCGGATGGCAAGAAAAAAATTGGATGCAAATGGGTGTTTACTGTGAAGTATAATTCAGATGGGTCAATTGAAAGGTACAAGGCTCTCTTGGTGGCTAAAGGCTTTACTCAGACCTATGGTATAGACTACTCTGAGACATCTGCTCCTGTTGCAAAACTGAACACTGTAAGAATTCTTTTATCTCTTGCCGCTAACCTGGATTGGCCCCTACATCAGTTAGATGTTAAGAATGCATTTCTTAATGGCGATCTAGAAGAAGAAGTATACATGGACATTCCTCCTGGATTTGAAAACAAATTTGGATCAAATGTATGCAAACTAAATAAGTCTTTGTATGGACTAAAACAGTCCCCTAGAGCTTGGTTTGAAAAATCCACTCAGTCCATGAAGAAACAAGGGTACATTCAAGGACAGGCTGATCACACCTTGTTCACAAAGTTCTTTCAAGATGGAAAATTTGTTGTCGTGATTGTATATGTTGATGATATTGTCCTTACTGGAGACGATACAATTGAAATGGCTAATGTAAAAGAGAAACTAGCAGTAGACTTTGAGATCAAGGACTTAGGATCCATGAGATATTTTCTTGGTATGGAGGTTGCTCGGTCAAAGAATGGTATTGTGGTTTCATAGCAGAAATACATTCTAGACTTATTGAAAGAAACAGGAATGAGTGGATGTCGTCCTACAGATACCCCTATGGATCTTAATGCTAAACTTTGGGAGAAGAAAATGTTCCGGTTGATACTTGAAGATATCAGAGATTGGTTGGAAAACTGATTTATTTGGCACACACTTGACATGATATTGCTTTCTCAGTTAGTGTAATAAGTCATTTTATGCATTCTCCTTACGAGGAACATCTTGAGGCAGTCTACAGGATACTGAGATATTTGAAGGGAAATCTTGGTAAAGGCTTACATTTTAAGAAAACTATTCAAAGAAATGTGTCTATCTTCACTGATGCTGATTGGGCAGGTTCAGTCATAGATAGAAGATCGACCTCTGGATATTGTATCTCTGTTTCAGGTAATCTTATAACATGGAGGAGTAAGAAACAAGGAGTTGTAGCAAGAAGTAGTGCGGAAGCCGAGTTTAGAGCTATGTCTCAAGGTATTTGTGAAGGATTATGGATCCTTAGAGTATTAGAAGAACTTAAGATGAAAATTGAGCTTCCATTAAAATTATACTCTGACAGTAAAGTTGTCATTATCGTAGCTCATAACCCAATTCAACATGACAGAACCAAACATATTAAAATTGATCGACACTTCATAAAAGAGAAGTTAGATGCTGGAATCATATGTCTCCCTTTTGTGACTTCAAATCAGCAAACTGCGGATATCCTAACCAAAAGTTTGGCAAGACCAACCTTTGAACATTTGATAGACAAATTGAGCATGATAGATATCTATGCACCAACTTGAGGGGGGTGTTGGAAAATATCTTATTTCCCTTTTCATTATTTTTGTTTATTGTCTTTTATTTTTCTTTATTCTCTATTAAAGAGAGAATTAATTATCATTATTGTATTACTACTATATATACCAACCTTAGAGCTGAGGAATAAAATACAACAGTTGTTTACCATTCCATTCAATAGTTTCTTTTGATTTTCCTCACCATGTTAGTTGTTACCTGCGAGACATTGAGGGTTAAAATTGAGTGAAGTGGGCTCCATTGCGGAAAAAAACGTGTGTAGGATCCATGATAACATGTGTTGGATAGGTACGGGTACTGGTACGGAGTACTATATTTTTAGAAAAACTAAGGTACGGGTACGCTAGTGTAATTTTTTTAAAATATAATTATAAAAATAATAAACGAATTATATTATTAAAATAACAACAAAACATTAAAATTAAGAAATAAATTACATAAAAAAAGTTAATATTCTCGCAGTAACATAAATAAATCACTCTTATAAAGTATGAATAAATCATAAAATTATGGTTGAATATTAATATTTTTCTCTGTAAGAATGAAAATTTCAATTTTAGAGAGAGCAGTGCGAAGATAATAATACGACAACAATAGAGACATAGAAGACAAAGGTTAAAAGTTGGTTTTTCTTTCACTTTTTATTTATAAATATAGGATAAAAAACTTAATTTTTACCTAATAAAAAGTTCAAATTTTAATATTAAAAAAAATTAAAAAAAGTTAGGTACGTGGTACCAAATGTGTACCCGTTAGTTGTTGTACCAACATTAAAAATAAAAATAAAACAATTGATACAATTTTGGTGCGCACCATACGTGTACCGGTACTCGATACCGGTACTTTACATAAAATGGAGTATCCATGCTTCAGAGATGATAACTCCAACGTCCTTAGTGCCACAACGACCACAATGACCGGTGTAGAGAGGTTGAGTCTCTCAAGTCAAGTGATTCTTGGATAAAAGAGGAGTTAATGTATGTCATTCTTATGCTGTTTAGCTTGGATATGAGATCTTCCTCCATGTTATGCTCTCTTGCCACATGGGAGACTTCATGTTCCTTGAATGAACTAAGTTCCTCGTTGACCATGACAATATAATATATCTATAACATGGATATTTAACTTTTGTGTCCCCTTTGACTTGTGATACCACTAGGTGGGACCTAATACGCTATAGTGGATCTCTCCAAAATACAGTTATATACTGACTTATATGGCAATGTCCATTTCTGCAAAGTTAACCAATGTTTGATGAAGTCATAAGAGCAAATTACTGTTCGGTTAAAGACTTGCAAATCAATTTTCCCATACTCTATTTGGTGAATAATTTGGCATACATAATGCCACATGAACTTCCTTGGTCATTGAGAATCGTGAGGCATAAAAATTGGCCATTATTTTCGTGATTAACAACAAAAATATCTCGTTTGATATGTCATGTCCTTTGGGCATCTCTAAATCCTGGAATAGGTTGCTCAGAAATCTTGCCTAAAGTTTATTCGTAATTTTGATTGACACAAAACAAATATACTATTTTTTTTCTTGATGGTTCCCTTATATGGCAGCTTTGGGGTGGAAACCCTTGTGTGACTCATGCAATGAAATAATGTCCTCTCTGTTATACAGGTTCACTTCCATTTTGTATCATATTCCTCTTTGCTGCTATTTATTCCATTGTCAGTTCCTTCTATTGCTTCAATTTTCTGTGTGGATAGTGTATCACTTTATCGAGGGCTTTCTTTATAAAGACTTTCATGTAGAGTCCAGTGAATTTCTTAACCCACTCCATGTTCTTCTTATCCACTCTTGTGAAATTCCAATTTTGTCTTCGGGAAACCGGAAATAAATTTTCGGTTAGCACCCCATACAATGCAATTCAGGTTGGGTGCAAACCGGAAATTTACTTACGGTATGTTACTGGAAATATATTTTCGGTATCTGGATGCACTTAATCGCGCCAGAACCTTTTCCCTCCCATAACAGCAAAATTTAAAAAAACAAACTCTCTCAAAACCCTCTCAATCCTTCTCACCAAAATCAATTTTTCTCTCAAACAATCAACACAAATCATGAAACATTGCTTAAATACAACAAGTAAAGGAATCAATCAAGCAACAACCAACTCTCAATCAAGTAAGTGATTTACACATTTTTAGAGTTTATATAAAGTCGATTGAAATTAGGGAAATAAGGCTTTAAATGTGTTGTTTTTTTGTAGTTTACATCATTATGAGTTATTATAATACTATTTGTAAACTGTTTTTGACGATCAATCCGTTTATTTTGAGACATTTGGGATTTTAGGATGGGGATGGTCGTTGTTCTATTTCATAGAGGAAACCGAAAGTTTATTTCTGGTTTCATGTGATGAACAAAACCGAAAATAAATTTTTGGGAGCTGTCTGCATAATTTTTTTTCATTTTTTCCTCTGTGAGCCATATGTTAATGTCCCGTTCTTAGTTCTAGATGAGATATGTCTGAGAGAGAGTCACGTTTGAGGTATGACCGAGTTACACAACATGCTTCTTTGCAGCGAGAGAGGAGTCAGACCACACGACCTCCGAGGACTCAGGCCACACAGGCCCCGTCGACATCCGGAGAGGCCATGTCTGAGGCCCATTCTGCTCCTTCTGATTCTACACCTTCTACTTCTTCCTCCCGTAGAAGACGAGAGTCTCCAGTCCATCCTTCCCCGCCTCCGTCATACCACAGACGCACATCGTCACCATCCTCACCACCACAAATTTTTGAGACGAGATCCACATCTACTACACAAGGGGAGCCATCTGAGGTGAGACCTGATCCTACACTCCTACTACATTAAGTATCAGTACCAGGGCCACCCGAGGTTCCGGGTGGGACCAGAGACACCAGTGCTAGCAGAGGCACCGGCGGCAGAGGCGGCACCGGCTACAAAGGCGATATCGGCGGCACTAGAGGTCCCTCAGGTCTTTGGAGGGGGGCCTTCTGACTTATCTGTGATCGCGCTTTATTCCACCCATGTGGCCAGATATTTATGGGATGGAGAGGTACACAAATTACATTTATGGGTGACATTTATTAATTGTTATACTATGAATAATATTATGAATTCTAACAGTGTTTTTTTTTGCAGGATCACGATACACTTAAGGTCATCAACCATGGGAGGAAGATCAGCAAGCTAACTACCCTATCGAGCCATGGTTTGATGATCTAATATTGACTACAGGGTTGAGAGGCTTGACCCTATATGAATATAGTGTGATCAATTGGGGGATGACCAACGCTTTTATAGAGAGGTGGCACGAGAAGACGTCTTCGTTTCATCTACCACACGGAGAGATGACGATCACACTCGATGACGTCGCTTGTCTACTTCATCTGTCGACCAGAGGGCGGTTTCTAGATCATGAGAAGTTGGAGAAAGACGAGGTGATTGAGATGTTGGTTGAGAGGCTGGGGGTTACCATGGAGGAGACCCTGAACGAGGTTGATAAGACATGTGGCAGCCACGTGAGATATAGTTGGTTGAAGATTATTTTTAATCAGAAGATTGTGCGTGTTACTGTTGCTGATGGTGATCTCGGGCATGTTACACTTCATAGGGGATATGTCATGAGAGCATACCTCTTGTATTTTGTTGGGACCCATATTTTTGTGGACACCAGTGCCACCTACATTGATGTCATGTACCTCAGATTCTTTGCTATTTAGAGCAAGTCAGTGGGTGAAACTGGAGGGCTGCTTGCTTGGTTTACTTGTATACCAAGTTGACAGAGGCGGCTAGGTGGAAGACGTGGCAGATCACCGGCTGCATGACTCTTTTGACGGTATAAAAAATTTCTCTTAACTTTCTTTTTTAATTATTTTTATTTTGAAACTAACTGATATAATATTGATATTTCTGGGATGGATCCTACAGAACTTCCCACAAATTTCAGGATGGTCATTTGCTGAGGGTTATACCGAGCAGATACCTCGTGCATGTGCATATGATCCACTCAGAGGCAACCAGACGACACTTATGTATCGGGTTTATCTGGACCGAATTGTGCACGAGGACATCCGCTCCAGTGCCTATGCCGTCCACCGCGAGACGATAGCTTTTGATGAGGTATCTCTACTTACAGGTTAGTTGGCCTGCGGTACTCGGAAGACTGCTGTTTATATTCCTGAGTGAGTGATGTGTCAGTTCGGGTATACTCAGACGATTCCTCGGCATCTTGCTTTATCTGCTCCTCCGATAGTGAAGAATGGGGAGATGGATGAGATTTTTGATGATCTTGAGAGTCATCTCGTCCCTGAGGAGGCCAGGAGTATTGTAACACCCCTTCTAATTACCCGCGATTTTATAATTAATAATCAGAGTATTTAACACATATCAAGAGGCATCACAATTTTTATTATAAATCAAAACAGTTGTCATGCTTTCACTGAAGGAAATCATTAAATAATAATACCAAAAGTTATGTTTAACAGCGGAAATGAAACATAACAATTCCTGAATACGTCATTCGTAATTATTCAAGGGCAATAATTTGAAACATTAATCAAAACTAATATTTAATATCCAAAAGAATCTCAATCAAACGTTTCCCCAGTGTTACAACCTATCAGAGCATGACATTGACACGCGGACTTAATGAATATAGCTCTAGAGCCATCCTCACCAACTACTGAGCTGCTAACTTTAATCTGAAATTGTTAAAGTAAGGGTGAGATCTCTATTCAATATAAAATGCATTATACGTTTTTAAATACAACAGAATAATTGAAATACATTAATCCATTATCCAAACACATAGTCGTGGTCAATTCACAAAGGCATCTCACACAATGAACATGTAATATAACAAACAATGGAAATTGCAACACTGGAAACCATCCTAGCATGTTACAATCCCATATGCAATGCAGACTCTATGCATGTGGTACCAAAACGTGAACCGAGTTCACCCACTGCTCCGTTTACATGTGGAAAGACAGCGGAAATCCATGATTCGCCCAGAACACTGAGTCAAGAATCCACGATTCGTCCATAACCACTGGGTCAAGAATCCAGCCTCACTATCTCACAATCCTGGTAAGTTTATTGGCTCTGCAAGTTCACTTCCGCACAATGGGAATGAACCAATTAACAATGCTTATGCATGCATCATAAAAGCATGCAACATCAATTCACAGATTATGATCACAACATAATTCCACATAATGCCAACATCAACGAGTATCGTATGATAACAACATAATCATGAAATAATTATCACAAAGCATAAATATGTCATACGCTTACTCCTCAATTAGTAAGACTAACACCAGTATATACAACAGCAACAACTGAAATCAACCACCATCATGAATACACAACATAGACAACAACACATGATATAAATACAATCATGAATAAACAACAAGGAAACCAACACATAAGCGTCAATCCTCGTTCACCCTGTCAGAACAATCTAAACCAATTCACAGATTATGATCTCAACATAGTTCACATAATGCCAATCACCAATGCATCGCATTCAATTATAATGAATAATCAACACAACATTGTAAGCATTAGTTCTCATCCGACAACTCAGACCATTCATAATAATTTCCCATTATCCTTAACTATCCACACTTTTTCAAAAATCGGAAGCTCGACTATTTTTAAAATAATTTTAGCAAAATAATATTTTTTTTCTTTTTAAAAGATAGTATTTTTAATTTAAGAAATAATGCCGAAAACGGCACCCAAATCGGAGTTACGGTTTAGAAAATATGAATTTTTGAAGTTTTAAGTATTTTGAAAAATTACAGTGGAACCCGGTTCCTACATATACAGGAACCGGTTCCTGTGAAGTCTGAAAAACACGCTTCCTGGAATTTGTATGGGAACCCGGTTCCTACATATACAGGAACCGGTTCCTGAGTGCAAAATTCCCATTTGAAAATTAATGAACCGGCCTTCCCAGGAACTTCCTACGACCTGCAGAATTATTTTCTGCTATTTTGACAGCATTTAGGCATTTCAAACCATTCCCAATCATCCCTATACGAATTATACTTTCAGGAACACCAAAACACAATCATTATACATCATTACTACATCATATATCATGGTTTTATCATCCCTATCATTCATTCGACACACTAATGGTCTTTAATTCTATATTCCGACACAAAATAGGGTTTAATCCCACAAACCTATATTCATCAAAAATCAAACTTCCTAACATACCCAATCATCCGGTTGATTCCCAAAACCCATAAGGCATTAAAATTGAATGAAATCACCCCTTACCTCGCGATGATCTTCGATTTCCTCGGCGTTGGTTTTTCCTCTCTTCTCTTCTCTTTTCCAATTCTACGTGAAAGTAATTTTTTTCCAAAAAAGACTCCTTTTCCTTCTTTTCCTTTTTATAATCCTTTTAATACTCCTTTATTATTTCCAAATAGAACACATAATTAATAATTAGTAATAGTAGAGTGATTTACTCTCACACCCACTATTTACTCTTCACACCTCCAACCCTTTCTTTCTTCAATTAATCCAATTAAATCCAAAATACAAATAATCAAGCCTTTAATTAATTAAATAATTAAATTCCTTATTATTTAATATTCGAATTAAATCGGGGTGTCACAAGTATCGTGACTCCAGACGATTAGAGTTACCCGTACGGTTACATGCTGTGGTTCTTAGGGATTTCTCATCCATACCTGATACGGGAGGCTTCAGGGGACCAACCCAGGTCGACTCATCAGGAGATCCTGGAGGAGGAACAAGCGACGAGGAATCATGTCCAAGACGTGCTGCTTAGGTGTCGCCGTATCATGGAGCTTGCTAGGGATGACATCGATAGAGGGCTGTTTCTTGACGGATCCGATGTCAGAGGCGTTTTGGAGGCCATCATGACGGAGGCTCAGGCTGCTCTAGTCTACAGGAGGCAGCGGAGGAAAGCCTCGAGGGTGACAGGCCTGCTCCGCTATACGCAGTAGTTTAGTTCGATTGTATTTTGACTTTGTTTTTTTATTTGTATTGTACCGGATCTGTATTGTGAATACTATTATTATGAAATTTATTTTGGATAATATTTTTGGGCTTTAATTCGATTTAAAAATTGCCTGATTTTAATTTGAATAACAAATGTAAATTCTAAAGTTATTGCTTATAGTTAGTTTTTTCTGCAAACTGTCATGCCCATAACCGAATTTTTATTTTCGATAGCGAACCAAAGATATACTTCCAGTTTCACTCAAAAATTTCAAAAAATAATTCGTATCAAAAATAAATTTCGGATATTGTGAATGGCATTTTGAGATTTTCACAAAGTGTGTCTCACCCTTATGGAGGGTTAAGAAATTCATTACATCATTTGGTATTCCCACTTCAATTATCTTCCCTTGTGTACTCGAGCCTTCATCGGTGAAACCTACCGTGCTTCATTTGGACAACATGTGTTTAAGATGGTGTATTTTTTATTTAAGATGTGTCTGACATTGCATGTAAATTAAATAAAGAAATACTATCAATATTTTAAAACAGACTAATCTCTTGGATAAATTAAATTTATAATATATATATATATATATATATATATATATATATATATATATATATATATATATATATATATATATATATATATATATATATATATATATATATATATATATATATATATATATATATATATATATATATATATATGTATATATGTATATATATATATTGGATTTCTGTTAGAAAGATGACTTTAATTTGCTTTAAAGTCGTTTAGGACCAAGAGATTAAGCTAAGATTCAATCTTGATAAGAATGTTCATGGTTTGGTCCGCAAAAAAATAAAATAGAATAAGTATTACAATTCGAAAAACTAGTTATTTAATGCAATGAATATACAAACTTATACACTAATTGCCATATCATATGGGCATAAATTTTACCGTGAGTGCTTTGAACAGATCGTGACTGAAATCACAAACAATTTAGGAATGTAGGTTTTTCAGTGATTGAATTGAGGGTTCTTCACTTTGTGAATTGTTATGGAAGTTCTTACAACACTAAATTTTGCAATTTGATTATTTTCAATTCGATACTTAATAGTAAATTCTATGTGAAACAAAGTTTGGATTGTAGGAGTATTTAAATCAAGTATTTGCTACAATAACTTACAACACTTCCATGTCATAAAACAGGATTTAACGGTTTGCCATAAATCACCCAGCAGTCTAATTTTTTGTATCTAACGAAATTTTCAGTGTATGAAACTAAACTTTGCAATTTGATTATTTTCAATTCCATACTTAATAGTAAATTCAATGTGAAACAAAAGTTTGGACCGTAGGAGTATTTAAATCAAGTATTTGCTACAATAACTTACAACACTTCCATGTCAGATAACAGGATTTAACGGTTTGCCATAAATCACCCAGCAGTCTAATTTTTTGTATCTAATTGTGATATGTACATTGGGGAAACAATATTTTACATCTATCATCATAAACTCAACATTTCTAATTCCCTGAATGTACAAAATCATATGAGAAATAAAACCCTCACAATATTGCATAAGAAAAAACAACGTTCGCAAAGGCTATTTGCTGTATCTAAGATATGCTAGGGAAAGAAAGCGGTTTATACACCGCATCAATGAAAGGGATAAAAAAGAAAGATATTTCTTTTAATCAACCATATATACCATAAAGAAGAGAACCCTTTTCCTGGTTCAACACAAGCAACAACATCTACATTCTGTACATCACAATTGGTTAGAGGTCAAGAATAGAATGGCTGCACATTACTGTCTATGGGAGTTGGCATTTGTAAGACCATTAACAAAGTAATTGCGGATCTCTGGGATTGTACGCTGAATCAAAAGAGAGTGCCTGCAGAAAAATTGTGCCACACAATCAAGAAGCCGAAGAACTAAAGACAGGAACGATGCTATTGTAAATGTGAATTTCAATTATCATAAGATTTTAAGCATGAGACCATTCAAAACAAACTGTGCATTAAGAAACCTGATGAAACTGAACCATTCAGTTTAGCATTAAGAAACCTGATGAAACTGAACAATATTTTATGGTTGGTTTCTACAGCCATAAAATCTATCCATAATACAGTTTAGCATTCCTCTGAATGAACTTTGTCTAAAGCAAAGCAGAAGTAAGAGCATAACATAACAAGTCACGATGGAAAGAAAAGAAAAGGAAGTGATGCCAACTATACATCAGTACATGGTACTTCACATATCAAAAACCATTTAGGTCAGGAACATGAGTCACCGAAACAACAACTAACATGAAGACAGAACAATACTAAACAATGTACTAGTAACAAGTTATTAGTTCAATATAAATTTCCAACATAGAATTGAGGGAATCGGATCAATACCCTGGCCTTGCGCTCAACTTATCAAAGTGCTTCAAGATAAAAAGAATGCATGCATGCCTCAATGATATTGCATTGAAGGCTTCTGAAAGTTCATACATACTCGACACGTTCTCTAGTAATATATCCTGCAACAAAAACATCAGGTCATGAGGCACCCATGTTGCACACACAGAAGAATCTGGAAAGAGTTATATATAGGAGAAACAGAGGAGTATATATTGTTCCTACAACAAATTTTCCTAGCTCACCTGTGCAATTGTGTACTCACAGTGTCTCTTTAGTCCTTCTAAAAGATATTGATCAGCTGCTCGAAGAAGGTCTTGAGCAATATCGGGAGTGACATCAACTGATCCAGTATATATAAATCTGGACAAAGATCAAATAAATTTTAAGATATAACCACAGATTATTAGATGCTATCTGATAAACTTTTATAAAACATGACTGCAGAATTTATTAGACCTCATCATCAACTCAAAAACCTCCCATCTAATATTTGGGATCTCTATGTCTCTTGCATCCTTCTCCTGTCATGCAAATGCAATAAATTACATTTGTACATCAGAGACATTTCAATCAGTTTATGCTTTGAATTAAAATACAAATTTTGATGGTTATACACTTCAATTCAAATTCACCATTCAACTATGCCAAGTTTCCAGTAAAAGTTGTCAGGGGGTCGAAAGTGCATGAAAATAAAACAATAAAAAACATTTGATGAAATAATGTAGCTCAATAAAACAAGTCAAGTCAATAAAGCAATCTTTCTTGATTTAGACAACACTTTGTAATAAGAAAAAAAGTTGCTTCTTGTGGTATCCTTATTTCTTGGGGAGCTTCTTTAGGGAAGGGAATATAAGATTCGGTGTGGGAGCTCTGTACATACTCACCCGATAACCACCATCAAACATTGCACGAAATGCATCTGAAGATGCAAGTAGACAAATTCTATGAGCATAAAAACGTTTGCCTGTAAAAAAGAACAGAAATTACGAGGTTAACTGTAAATGACAACTGAAGCTACAATACCATATCTAAGAGAAGGTAGCCATGCAACGGTTTTAAGAGTGAAACAATATGAACAGAAGGGACCATCACCTTCAACCAAAAATGTAACATCGGACAGTGTAGCATTGTTTACAAACTTCTCTCCTAAGTAGACCTGCAAGAAGAATAGTCAATAATCATAAATATTCCAGCCTTTAGGAACACCTCCCTCCATAATCACATAGACAAGATAGAATAAAGAGGGAGCTCAGCACCCAGATTCTTATGAAGGTGGAAGGCATGGAAAACAGCAAGACATTGATATTTACTTCTGGTTATTAGACTATCAGATGGACCATATATTATTAACAAGGCAACATCACTCGTATTCACATAACTTAAAATGCCAACACAGCAATCGGAAAATGTCATATATATAATGTAAATCCATTAATAAGTCCTTGTATTAGCCACTCAATATAATATGTGACATGTGACACCAATATAAGAAAAACTTACATACCAAAGTATTTTTAAACAAATGGTAGGATTTGTGTATGCAATAAAATAGAATAAAACATCACTCCTTAACTTCTTGAATGTGTGCTGAAAGGTCATATCAGTGCAAAAAGGATTGATATAAAAAAAGGATACAACATTTTCCCATGTCAAAGATCAAAAAGAAAAAAGAAAAAACTAACTATTTTGAATACATAAAGGCTAAATCCTATTCACATCATAAAGAATGCCTTTGTATTTTAATAAGTTTAAACAGAGATTTTGAGGATTGAGGAAAATCCAAATGGATTTAAGCCTACCTGTGGTGTTGGAGAAGGAGGAGCAGCGTCTACAGGAGACAGAGTCGATGCTTTATTGGCCAACTTGCATAAAGCCACGGCACCATCAAGCTGCTGCTTGGTGCTAGATGAGCAAAGAAGCCCGATAAGCAACTCAAGACCTACATGGACAGACGCGTAACTTTGAAATAGAAGAAGCACAAAAAGGAGTTTATACAACATGAAACAACAATGATCAAACCCGTTAAAGTATTTTGCTGAGAAGATGCATTTACCATGGTGTTCAATAAAAATTCTTCTTTGATCATCTGCAGAACAAAGATGTGCAAGAACTAAAGCAATTCGCCTTTGAAATCCTCTTTCTGAAACTCGCATGAGATATAACAGATGGCTCAGCACCTGTAAGAAGAAAATTGATGGATTACAAATTTGAAAGCAAGAACATAAATATAGAACTGATAATTGATACGCTAGTTGCACTTTCATCATTTCCCATGCTAGTTACAACAAAATGCAAAGTAATATTAGTATAACGCCATACACGACCGTGAATCTTCTCCTCTAATCTTTTCAATGTCTTGGAAACACAATCTTTAGTCGCCTGCAATAGAAACCATATCCATATAGGTCAAAAGTAGAACCCCTTATGCAATTCCCTTTTTATACAGAAATCCAAGGATAAAAGCATAACCCCTGAAACCAAAGCTAAAAGCAGGTATTAAAGAGAAAACTTACTTGAACAATAAACTCTCCTTCCTGTAGTCTTTGAACACCACCTACCCTAATGAAATCAGACACATTATCCTGTAGGGAAAAACAAAATAAGAAAGGGAATAATTAATTGCTGATGTTTTGAAGTAACCACTACTTAAAATAGAGGATATGTAAACCATAGAATTCAAGTGGGGTGGTTGAAATGGAGGTCTTTTGAGTCTGTATGTGATAAAGAGATACTGCTCATGTAAAAGTTTAAACCGATGTTGTACAATGCAGACTGTTGGGTGGTAAAGTGCCAACATGGGAATAAACTCCGTATCAAGGATGAGAATATTGTGTTGGATGAGTGGAAATAGTAATACTAGACAAGAGGATTGAGAATGATTACATTAGGGAGAGGGAGTAGATAGATTTAGGTGGTCTAGAAATGTGTGGAGTCCTGCAGATTTAGTAAAGAGGGGAGTAGATATTATGGAGAATGGCTCAATCGCTAGTGAGATGAAAGCCAAGAAAAACTATGGGCAAAACATCTAACAAAGATTGAGGTCA
The DNA here is from genome assembly GCA_021764765.1 of Vicia sativa. NCBI lineage: Eukaryota > Viridiplantae > Streptophyta > Magnoliopsida > Fabales > Fabaceae > Vicia > Vicia sativa. The sequence continues at coordinate 74,568,281 of CM038792.1, forward strand.
ATGGTTTGGGTATTAACAAGAGTTATGATATAATGTTATGGTTTGATCCATGTAGCCGATCCCACCTAGTGAAATGAGGCTTGGTTGTTGATGTTGTAAAACTGAAGATGTCCACTTCATTTGAATTTCAGTTATATCATACCTCATTCTCTGCAAGGCCATAAAGAGCAAAAGCAGCATTATGTTGCAAAGACCCATTTTTTGAGTCAAGAAGCTTGAGCAGTGGCACTAAGCCACCACTGTGTGCAATACCAGCTTGGTTATGTGTGTCCTGAAATTGGAGGAGGGGTAAAACGCAATCATACCATAAGGAATGTTTATATGTTAAAAATAATCCGGCTTATGTATGGAAACATTGTATTGTATATAAAATGCTGTAATATATTACTGAGATGAGTTATTTTAGAGAATAATATTGTGATATATTATTATGAATACAGGGGCTCCTTTTATAGAAGAAAATATAATCAATCAACTCCGTACTTTCAGGAGAGATATGAGTAAAATAAAATAAACATAAATTTAGAATAATAAGAAAAGGAAAAAAAACAAATAATATATTACATTTCAACTGTTACGTTCTACGAGCCCACTAGATATATTGATTAACATTTAACGGGAAGATCGAGATGTCTAAGATGTTTGCAAATCCAAAAAATTATTACAAAAGGAAAGAAAAAACTAAGATGTTTTCAGGAATCTAACAGAAAATTACAATCAAACTTACACAGTTGAATTATAAATAAGAAAAAGAAGAAAAGAAAATAACCTGGGCCAATCTCCCTAATGCAAAGGCGGACATTTCTCTGAGTTGTACATCAGAAGACGAAAGCATCTCTATCAAAGGTCGGACAGCCCCTCTCTGTACAATGTGAACCTAAACAAACCAAGTGGAACGTATGGTAAGAACTGTGAGCAAGGACATAGGTGCACCATTATGGCCACAGGAGTAGCACTAGCACCAATATAACCAATTACTACCTCTGTTTTTTATTATATGTCACTTTGCAAAAAATAATTGTACCAAATTATAAGTCACTTTACAATACTAACGAAACATTAATGTTTTTGTTCCTATCATTCCCTTTACTATTTATTATGTTCTCTTCTTTTAATTTCTCTTTCTTATATCATTAATGAACAATAATTTTGTAAAATATGTGATTTCACCACATCCAAACATGCAGAAATTTTTGGTGTCATGACTTCACTGGCTTCTTTCAATTCTTTTAATTTCTCTTATATCATAAATTTTGAGGGAGACAGATTGGAAAAGAAATAGTTGTTGCCGGAACCACCGGACATTGTGTCTCTCACGATGGTAAACAGGACTGGGACCACCACCCAAGTCACTGGATATGGTGGTCCGTAACCCAAACTCTCCAGAGCCAGAACTGCTAAACAACAAGTTGCAGGCAACAGTTCATCCACAAACAAAGCAGACAGCGACCTCCGGACATGGGAGAGCAAAGGGAGGTAATTGAATTTATTTCAGAGTTATTTTAGTGGGGAAGGTTCTAGAGAAAGCAAAAGTAAAATAGGTATGTGTAAGAATGATGTCTTTAAATCTAATGGGTCAAGTCCAAGTTAATATTTGTTTGTTTTTGAAAGATTAACAACATAGGCCAGAGTAGAGAGAATAGATGTATCTCAATTCAATGTAAGGATAGAATATGGGTTCAAGGGAAAAAAAAAGGGGGGGATGGATGTTCCGATTCAAATATTAATTTTATTTGATATAATGCAAAACGATTCTAAACCACATCAAAATGTAGGGTTTCTAAATTTGGGTATTTATTGATTCAGTTATCTCACCAATTTACTTGGACATAACAGTTACACCCATAACTTGTGCGTTGTGGGCAAATGCTTTGAATGGATTGTCATTGGGAAGACTGCTATTTCATTTTGTTTACCCAAAGAAAACTCTTCTAAACACTCGCTTTGCATGGCCCAAAAGTATGCAATTGATTGTAAACAGGATCGGGTAACTAACAATTCGCACAGTGGTCAACACGTAATTCTTGAAGTTCATATTCTTGATGCACCTATAGTCCCATATTCTTGAAGTTCATAATTCTTGTCATGAGGGAAAAGAATGAGAAAAATAAGATGGTATCAACTTGGTTATTTGCTAATAGGAAGATTTTGTTTCGTGGATGATATGGTAAGTGACTTCATAATACTTCAGAAAAACTCAATATCAAATGTCGTCATGTTGCTGCTGAGTACTGTAGAAGTTGCAGCAGTAGACAAAAGGGTTACTACAAGAGAGCTTTTAATTTTCTTAGCTCAAACTATATTTGAAGACATCATTGCACTGAATAAGAAAGAGGGCAACTGCATGAGGCCGCCAACCAAAGGCAAGTGGGAATGGGAGTGCAATTGTGTAAGTAACTTGGTTGTTTCAGGGGGGGTTTGTCAAGATTCCAAAAATAGGATCCAGGGGAACTCAATTTCCCTATAGCAGTAGCTTGTGAATACCGCTGGTGTGATTTGAGGACAAGGCTGTATTTGAAGGGGTGGGTAATAATAGAGAACAAATAGGGGTCATAAGAAAAAAGAAAGTTGTATGTAATAATGAAAGTGGTAATAATATGTGGTAAATAAAGAGTGAGTAAGGATTCTTGGTTGTCATGTTAGTTATGACTTAGTATAAATAGTGATGTTATTGTTAGTAAATTGTATCCAGTATATTAAAATATTGAACCGTTATGGTTAGACAAAGAGGGTTATCTCCTCCGAGGAGCTTTGCTCTGGTGTAGATTGGAATTCCTTCTTTTTTGTATTATTTTCTTTCTTCATATATATTGAATATTGTATATTGTTGATATATTTTCTTTACTTATGATGGATTTTAGAGTTCCATCACACTTCCAATACAAGTAAAAAATATACAATAAAGGGAAGACTAAACTTTTTGAACTGGAGATTTTGAAATTTTACTAAAAGCTGAAGTTTTTCACTATTCTCTCCGGTCGTGAAGTTTATGTTTACCTTGCAGTCTGAATCAGTTGCTGCGAACTGTCCAAGTAACAATGCCGCTTCCCTCTGACTTTCAGAGCAGCAGGAGCTGTTAAGAGTAATTAGAATGCATTAATTGGATCATGCTTATTTATATATTGTAGAAATTATTGTCAAGAAACAAAAATATTGGAGTCCAAAGCTGATAATATACCTAAGTAATCCAATAACTGGTTGTAGAGCCCCAGCAAAAAGAACCTCTTTCTTTATATTAGGAGAAGAGTGAACTAGATTTCCAATCACACCAACCTGTAATACAATCCAATTAATTGCATGTGGCGGATGAGAGATGTACAAATACAGCTTATAATCATTGCAAAATCTAAAATTTCAAACTTAAGTTTTCTTATTCATACCGCTTCATAATGAATAGCAGCATCTTCAGAACGCAACATTAGAATCAGAGTCGGAAGAGCATTGCATTCAACAATCTGGCAATCATGATGTTGTGTTACTAGTTGTATCATATTCAAAACTCACCTTTCAAAAAATGACCACCGCCTACCTGATTCTTATTTTCATCATTTTTAAAAGCTAGGGTTCTCAGTGCACCAGCAGCAGCTCTCTGCACCTTTGTATCGGCAGACTCAAGCAAATGAATAAGTGGTGGAATTCCACCTTCCATCCTACACAGAAAGTCCATATAATACTAAGAAAGAAAGAAAATCCAAATTGAGTCAACATCTATGGTAGTGCATGAAGAAGCAAACCTGACACAGGTTTTAATGTTGCTATTCTCATGTGCAAGATTAGTAACAGCATCTGCAGCCCTCCGAATGAGACTATTAATGGCACGAGAAGTTAAGCCACCGTTTTGCCTCTTCAAAAGATCAACAAGGTGAGTTAAGGCACCACTGTCAACAATGAGCTGCTGATGTTCTGGCTGTAGAAAGCATTTCAAATAAGATAGTAGTTGAGCAAGTATACCTTTATTTAGAGATAAATAAATTTGTCCAAAAGATAAGTGTGGCTAAGAGTTATGTATATATGATATATTATGCAAAATCTGGTGAAAAGTGACACAGTACTTGTCATGAAAGGTGTTGGTACATGAATTTATAGAGGAAATTATATGATAATCTATTCACATCTCATTACCAAAGCTAAAATCAATCATGTTATGCCACTAACAGGATACATAAATGAATGTTTAGAACTCCAAAACCCATACCAAGAGACACTCACGGCTCGCCAGAGTCCCAGAATGAATAAAAATGCTGGTTCTTTGTTAGGACCAACGGATACAGATCCCTTCTCCCAATCTATTATCGATTATTTTAAACCTATGGGAGATATTTGTTTTAATTAAACATTTCAAAAGCATTTTTACTGTTCCATAATTGGTCATCGGAAAAATCAGTTGGTTTTTCACCAGGTTAAATGCTCAAAGATTTTTCTTAGTATTTCTAGTTTTTGTTCAATGCATAAAGATTTTACTCTTATTTTGTGAGCTTTTTAAAAATAACCCGCTGCTTTCATGTCATCCCATAACCTTTTTCTAACTTAACCACCTATACCCTATTCTTTTTCACTCCAAAATTGTCACATAACTTAAGTTCCACCATAGCTGGTTACAATCATCAGAAAAATTTAAGGGAGAGTAAGTGACATATCCAGCATTTAGACAAAACACAAACACTGCATTCAGACAAATTCTGATCAATAAATGATTCATAGCAACTAGGAGGTGAGTTATAAATCCCAAATAGCATAGCAAAGCAGCCGACCCCAAAAATGGGATAGCGGGATAACTTTTTGGACTAATTATATGAATAATCTACCTATATATTTAATGTAGATTAAATAACTTTTTGGACTAATTATATGAATAATCTACCTATATATTTAATGTAGATTAAATAACTTTTTGGACTAATTATATGAATAATCTACATATATTAATCCCAGAATCAATATATTTTAAAAGAAAGGAAAAATAATAACAATGATATGAAAGAAAAAACAATCTGAAAACGAATAGAAAAACAATGAATAGAGAAGAACAGGATTGAGAACAAAATAGAAAAGCAGAAAACAGAAGTAGAGAAGAAGAAGAATAGAAGAGGAATAGGGAGAAGCTTGAAGCAGTTGAGGCGGAGGAGGAGTTAGGGCAACAGAAGCAACAAGCAAAAAACGTGAGAAGCAGCGAACAGAAGAAACGCGATGGAGAAAGGTGAAAACGCGAATGAAAGGAGAAAACATGAATGGCTATAATAAATTTTCCAATTTTAAAAAATTTCAAGGGTAAAAAGGTCTTTTTGCACTCCAAAAAAGGCCTTAAAGTAGAAAACTGCTCCGGACCGGGAAGTGCTCCGCTCCCGTAACCCACTATCTCAACTTTCCCAACCGCTATCCAAAACTGGGATGCGCGCCGCTCCTCCGTAGCGGAGGGTTGCCACACCGGGAGAGAATCCCGGGAAAGCACCTGGAGCGGCCACTATTAATAACTGAGGTGCTTGACACAAACTGCCTTATGGAGTTGATACACAAAGGCAAAACAAGTGCATTATTGCCAATAACAATGTTCCTGTAAATTCAATCGATTCAGCCTTAAATTTTATTATGACAGGATATGGTTGTTTCCTTCAAGGAAGTCAAGCTCTCGATCTAGATATTAAAATGTAACGGTTTTGCGAGCTCACTCACCCCGACCATCCCGATCTTAAGTAGAATCATGTGTTGCATCTTAAAACCATTGATTTTGTGTGATCTTGGCCAGTTCCGGCCACGACCGGCCGATTTTTGGCCACCACCATCAAAGCAGTCATGCACGAGATCTTAAGTAGGACTAGGATCGATCGGCTTGTGAAAGATCGTAAACCTCGGATCATTAGCACGGTACGTGAGATCCTACTGAAGGGAAAAATGGTAATTCCATATATATTTATTTATTCACACACATACACAAAAACATGAAAATTATAATTTAGGCCCAAAAAAATTAAAAGGCCCAGCACGTCTTTTTAACAATCTTGCTTCAAAAAGTTTGATCTTGACCACATCGACGACGAAAGCGATCTTTCTCTGTAAGTAGAACTCTCAGGCATCCTTGGCATGTAAGATCTTACGATCCAACACTTAAACTTGACTACACTGGCCACCATTACAAGCCAAGATGATAAGATGCCAATGCGCAACAATTATGGTTCGGCAGAGGCCGTTATCCCACAAATACACTTGCCTACCAAAACATCATGTTAAAATTTTCAAATATGGATCTTCCGATTTTAGTTACGAACTCATGTTTTACGAGCTTATGTTTTACAATCTTAGCAACCCCTCCCGATCATGACAATCTTGGTTTCCTTGGCTCTTCTCCGTGATTTAGTGTGTTTGGTTTCACAAAGTAGTGACAAAATTTATTTTACTTCACATAAGATGTGAGTTCAGTTAAAAAAGTTACCAGGAAAAAAAATGATTGTGCCTCCAAACCAGTTTGACTAGAAGTAATAAATAAATCCAAATATTTATCATTTTACTTTACTTAAAATTATATTATAATATAATAAAAATAAATTTTATAAAACTACCTTGTCATTTAAATTTATGTATACCCAAGTACATGCAGTTTCAATCCCTCCTCTTTGAAATGGCGCGAAGCAACAGTACAGTCAAAACAGATTAAACAAAAAGTACTAACATTGGATGCTGATATAAAACACCAACATTTCCATATAATTGAGTATTCGAAATCGAAAACGCACCACATTAAAGATGACAGTGACACTCAAAATTACACATAATTCATACAATACTGAGTATGTAGTGTTTAATACAGTATGGCGAATGGCGAGAGCCAAAATCCCGCCATACCAACCGCTATGTGGCGCCATTGTAGCGGATTATAGTGGAAAAAGAAAAACTCGCAATATCAGTCGATATTTACTATTGCAGTGAGTCCAAAAACCGCCATGCCTCCATAGCGGCCATGGCGCCGCTATTTAACAATACTGCTTTAAATGCACGAAACAAGAAACGGAATCAATATGATTTAATTCCTTCGTTCTAATTATGCCAACTCCGGTTCTGTTCCGCTCTAAGTTTCTCATTTCTAACATGTCAGCTAAAATTGGCTTTAACAATTCACTAGTATAGTTTAATATGAAAAACATCTCCTACTAATTCATTTCACATAGTCATACAAATTGTCAATACAAGCTTCAAAACAGTTAAATATGGAATTTCCAAAAGGAAAAAAAACAGTTACAGATAAATCAAATTACCTTGACAGCAAGAAGTCCTAGAGCGAAAGCACTTCCTTTCTCAACCTCATGCTCAAACGGCAACACCATCTGATCGCAATCCTCCACAGGCGGCGCCTGAAGATGCTTAACCAGAGCCGGAATAGCACCTCCTTCCACAATAGCATTCACCACTTCCTCTGAAAACAAAACCACAAACAGATTCATACATGCACATGAACAAGGAAATAGAAACACTACACTTCCATATCAATTCAACCAAACGCAGTAACGAGATCGGAAACATCGATTTACCATTCTTCGCGAGATCAGCGAGCGCGTGAGTGGCTCGCTTCGCCGCTGCTCTATCAGATTCCTTCCACGTGAAAGTCGACTCGAGGATTTTGACCTGATACTCCACTGCAGAAAGAACTGTCGCGCGCTCGTCAGCGGTGGGCGGCGCCGCCGAGATCTGTGGCTCGTCCTGCGATTCTTCGTCTAGCTTCCGCTTTTGCCCCTTCCTCTCGGAGAGGCAGTGACCTTGGCGTCGCTGAAACTCCATGGATGAGAGAAGAAGAGGCGGGTTTTCACAGTGTGTGTTGTTGGCGGTCTGGTTAACAGAAAGGAGAGAGACAAGAGATAGAAATGGCGAGAAATGGAAGTTTGGATTTGAATGGATGACAGATGGGAGGGGTATTTCGGGCAAGGTACATGTAAACGGAAAATAACTTGTTTTAAATTAATAAAACCAAAAGTTATTAAATCAAAACTCATTTCAAAAATAAAGTGGGGTAATAAATAAATATGAGGTTAAAAGAGATATCTTATCGGTGTAAAAATGTTTTACACGAACATCTAATAGAAATATAATATTATGTTATATCATATAAGTTTTTATATAATATTCTGCTATATCATATAAGTTTTCTTAAAATTGTATTGTGTAAGGATTAGATGGTAAGTTGTAAACGGGAAAGTTTATATTTGAACTAATGCTGATGATAGTGGATTTTCTTTCTGATTTGGTATTCTCCAGGGTGGATGATGTTGCACCAAACTGTGTTAACAACTCTATGTGTTATTTACCATTCTACAATTTAAATTTATGTATTTGTTATAACTTGATAAATCTGCTCAAGATATCATTTTAGATGTTGTAACATTTGTTGTGACATTATTTTGATGATTGAAACATCAATATAAACATGTGTTGTTTGTACTAGAAAAATTTCAATTGATATCAGAGCAGGCGTCCTGGTTTATTGGGTGAGCTCCTGAGAGTATTTTTTTGATACTACTGCTTTTTGAATGATGGAGTGATAGAATTATAGTTCTCAATTAATAGCAGAGCTTGAAGAAATATCAGGATAAGAGACTCTTGGTTTTGAAGAGATAAAAGGAAAAAGGTTGAGTTGATTATTTGTTACTCTGAAATTAACAAATTCATAATATATAAAAGTGGTAAGTTTTCCACATCACTTGTATTGTTGCCAGAGATGATTGGGAATCTCTCAAATTCCACTCATGAAGGCATATCTAAGTGTGTTTTGAAAAAAAGTATTCAAATGTGAAGATGAAAAAGAAAAAGATATCTCAGGTTTCCAATCAAGTAGTTTGACATAAAAATTGGCAAGCTATTGAAGAACAACAAGAGCATTCACTTTCAACTTACAAGTAATTGTCCCCTAGTCTAGACCAAATGTACAGCACATTTGGATTTACTTTAGCATGTATGTGATGCTAAAGGAAAAAGGATGGAACTGTAGTATGGATTGATCAATGTCAAAACACTCTTATGAGTGTAATGACCTTGGATCTATATGAAAGAAGAGTGCCCTACTTATCTCAAGAACAGCTCTATGGGTTTTCTATTTCTGGTTTGACTGAAAGATGGATTTCTAATGAAAATTTCTGTTTTGAAGAATTATCTCATGATGTACTGGATGTTTTATTCGAAGATTTGTGTATCTAGAATAAAAGTTGTTATCAATCATGAAGAAATATGAAGTGATTTATTTATGCTTATGTCTAAAGAGAATGAAGGATTATCTACCATTTATAACTTACAAGGTGAAGTGATTCTATTAATCCTAACAACTTGGTATCTTAGATCAAGGATGTAAGGATAGTTCGGTTCTGTTAAAGGAGGGTTCTTTTAGATGGAAGATTGTTGGAAGTTGTGAGTTTTCCAAATGGGATTAGCTAAGAAAAACTTAGGTGATAAGAGGCTATTTTACTAAAGGCAAGATGAGTCAAGGATGTCATTTGTAATTTCTTAACATTGTTTGGACATCAACTTACTCGTGATATAGTTATATACTTGCAACGAAGATAGTTCTTCTGTGGAAAGTTGATTTTAACAATTTTGGTTACTTTCGTAAAGGTCAATTTCAGTTTTGTTTAACCAAGCAGTGGTTAATACTCAGGAAATGTGATTATATCTTTATTAGATCTTCAACTAAGATGATTCATATTTTGATACTAACTGTTTCAGACACTTAAAAAGTGTTTATGATGGTTTGTTTGAGTCTCATTCTAATCAACTGATTTGATGAAGCTAAAAGGGAAGTTTAAGGATATTGGGTAATTATAGAATTCAGGATGAACTCTCTTAGTTTTGGTAATTGAGGTTCTTCTTACGCAAGGACTAGTGACTTTTTTGGTAAACATTAGTTTGTGGCTTGTCAAGATCTAAAGGTATATGACATCAAGGAATAATTTTATGTCTCTATGAGATGTGTTAGAGTTCCTTTGAGGACTTAAGAACAATTGTTATTTGTGGATCTCACGAGTATTTAATTCTTTATTCATTGCTTAGGGGTTAAGAAAGAAGAAGTCAAGATGGCACACCAGATGGTGCAACATTAGACATTTGCAAAAGCTCTATAACATGTTCAATATATTGGTTGGTTCAATATAAGGTGAATGTCCTGGTGGATAGGTTTTTCGAATATGTATCTCTGAAATAGAGTTTTTTTTTTGTGAAAAAGATGCGTTATGAGATTTATCTCTGATAATATGAGTATTTTTGTTATTTTACTAGGAGTCAGGTAGAAGGAAAATTGGTGTATTAAAAAATTCTCAGGTTTCTGACCTAAGAAAGTGAGGCCCAACATGACTTGTTTGCTTTGTCATTGGACTAAGCTTGAGCTAATGCAAAATAAAGAAAATTTATCATGTCACCCATGTGTTATATAAGCCACCTCCAAGAGTATGATTTTACCATTATATCCTTGTGAAAAATTACTAAATTTAAAAAAATTTAAATTTGACCAGAAATTTGGGAGTGTATCGAAATTTCAAGGAAATTTTCGGATTTTTTTTTTGATATTTTCAATCAAATACTAGAAATTTCGAATCTCATACCATAAATTTAAATATATTTCAAAATATAAAAAAATAAAACAGAAATTTGGAGCTTTTTACCTGAAATTAAAAAAAAAAAACAGAAAATTTACAAAATTTTCGGAAAAATATAGAACTTTTATTTTTAATATCGAAAGTTTTGGTGTATTTGAAATTTCCAATATTTACATTTTTTTTTCAAAAGATAGGAAACTTTAACAAGAGTAATTTTGAAATAATGTTTTTTGGAAAGTGACATGTTTAATTTTAGGGGTGACAAAATATTTCTCCAAAATAAAACAACAATCTCATTAAAAAGAGAATTTTTCTTGCCACCCCTCAGCTTTAACCCGACACCCCTCCCCCCCTCCCCCCCAAAGCTATGAAAAGACAATTTTGCTCAACCAGATTTCATTCTCCAAATTTACGGTACACCAGATTTTCAAAATTCTTCGACGATACCAAAAATTTATTGGCGCTACTGGAAATTTCGAAAAAACAAGTAAGATTTACGATAAATTTGGCAAAATTTACAGTATTATCTACCAGATATTTCATAATTTTCGGTATCGCCTACCATAAAATTTGAAATATCCAGTATATTCGCACCGGAAATTTCATAATTTTCGGTATTATCATTCGACCAGAGGGAGGACGGGCTGCTACTGAAATGATGGCGAGGCACCTCATTGGGGTTTCGTGCACCTTCGCTTAAAGCTTCTACAGTGAGGATCACCTCTGGGAGGTCATGCTCTTGTTCTGTAGTTGACAAAGACCGGTGATTTAGGAGTCGGTTGTAGAGGAGCCAGTGATACATGAGCAGATAGTTGAGGAGCCGGTTCAGGAGCAGGTGATACATGTGCCGAAATTTTTAAAAAATGTTTGTGAAAATTTGGGTATACCGTAAATTAACAAATTTCTGGTATGCCAAGAATTTTAAATACTCTACCAAAAATTTTGTCCGAAAATGTCTTTGTAATGAATCAGGAGTAAAGTAAGAATAAAAAAGGTTAGGGGTGCCGGATTAAATGAAAGCGGTGGCTTGAAAAATTCTCCATTAAAAATCTTAACATGTAATCCATTATGAAAAATCAACCGAAGAGAAAAAAGTGCAGTACTCCTAAAACAAATTTAATAGAGTATGTTATTAGTGCGTGAGACACTTTTAGTGAGGAGAGAAAGAGAGAATAATAAAGGAAATAAGGATTTGTATTATTGAATTGTACAAATAATGATACAACCTAAGACTATTTATATACAACCCTAATTGGGCTTGGGTCTACATAACTTGGATTATATTTAAATATTAAATATAATCAAATCTAATCTAATATTTTTACCAAATCTAATTTAATATTTCAACACACCCCCATAATCCAAGTTGTCGAACATCCTAAAAAATAGTCGATCTGAACTATTCCTAATTTCTTTCTCAAATTCAGGAATCTGCAATCTTCAATCCTTTGGTGAAGATGTCGGCCAACTGCGCTTCACTTGAGTAATGTCTAACTTCAAGTTCACCTTGATTTACCTTTTCCCTCAAGAAGTGAAACCTAGCTTCGATATGTTTACTTCTTCCGTGCAAAACTGGATTCTTCGCCATATTTATAGCTGACTTGTTGTTGATTTGCAACACTAGCGGTTTCTTCACTTCGACAGCCATTTCTTCAAGTACTGATTTGATCCAAATTGCTTGACAAGCAGCATAGGATCCTGCTATATATTCAGCTTCGCAAGATGACAATTCCACCACAGGTTGCTTCTTCAAACACCATGAGATTGAGGCACCAAATACTTGAAAGAAATATCCAGTTGTGCTTCTTTGATCTTCCTTATCTCCACACCAATCAGCATCTAAAAAACAATTAACTATTGCTTCTTTATCTTCATAATTTTGTCGAAATAGTATTCCACAATTTATCGAACCCTTCAGATATCTCAGGATTCTTCTTTCAGCCTTCATATGTGACACCCTTGGTTCACTCATATATTTGCTTACTAATCTGACAGCGAAATCTATATCAAGTCGACTGTTGCACACATACCTAAGAGATCCCACAATTTGCTTGAACAAAGTTACATCAACTTTGTATTCCTCTCCATTCTTCTCCAACTTCACATTTGGTTCGACAGGTGAGGATGCAGGATTCGAATCATCCATTATGAATCTCTTGAGTATCTATTTGACATATTTCCTTTGATGTAGAATCATACCTTGATTCGTTATTTGAAATTCCATGCCTAGGAAACAAGATAATTTTCCCATATCCGACATTTCAAATTCCTTCGTCATCATCTCTTTGAACTTAGACAGGTTCTTCAAGCTATTTCCAGTTACTAGCAAGTCAGCAACATATAAGCAAATGATTATTATATCTTGTGCTACAACCTGAACATAAACATCATACTCTGATTTGCATTTGACAAATCCCAATTCAACTAAGTATGAGTCAATCTTCTTGTTCCATGCCCTAGGTGTCTTCTTGAGACCATAGAGCGCTTTATGCAACTTATATACTTTACTCGCTTCCTTCTGAATCACAAACCCAGGAGGTTGTGTGACAAAAACCTCTTCTTCTAAAGGACCATTCAGAAATGCTAATTTCATATCTAAATGAAATGTCGACCAGCCTTGGTTGCATGCCAATACTACTACTAGTTGAATAGTCTCAAATCTTGCTACTGGAGCAAATACTTCAGAGTAGTCAAGTCCTTCTCTTTGAAGAAACCCTCAAGCTACTAATTTTGCTTTATGCATTGTTATCGAACCATCAACATTGTGTTTCAACTTGAACACCCACTTTACTTCGATAGCCTTTATATGTGATGGTAATTAGACTAACTCTCATGTGTTGTTTCTTTAGATTGTCTATAACTCTTTGACCATAGCTAACATCCACTTGTTACTCTTCAAAACTTCGCTATAGTTGATTGGTTCAACATCTACAAGTAAAGCAAAATGAACTAATTCTCCATCGGGTGTTACCTCATCATCACCAATTACTTCATAATATTGAAGTCTTGTTGGAGGAACTCTATTTCGTTGAGGTCTATGGATTGTGCTAGCCACACCCTCTTCGACTTCGACATTGTTTGGAATATCAGTATTTGCTTCATCTTCGACGAGATTCTCAGTAAGTCCTTCGACTTCGATCTCATCAATTTCTTCGTCGAAATCAGAAGTCATCAGTGGCATGTTAATTGAATTACTAGAATTCCAATCACAGGCAGAATTTTCATCAATTACAATGTCTCTACTCAACACAATCTTCTCATTAACTGGATTGAAAAGCTTGTATGCACCAGTTTTATGATATCCTACCAGAATCATAGGTTCACTCTTGTCATCAAGCTTCCTTCTTTTTGCATCAGGAATATGCTTATAACACATAGAGCCAAACACCTTCAAATGTCTTACTGATGGTCGTTTGTCACTTTATACTTCTTCAGGAACCTTGTTCTTCAAAATCTTGGTAGGACACCTGTTCAAAATATAAACTGCAGTCGAAACAACTTCTTCCCATAAACACTTTGACAAATTCTTCTACTTTAGCATGCATCTTGCCATATCTAATATATTTTTGTTTCTTCTTTAAGCAATTCCATTATGTTGAGGCGTATAAGGAGCAATTACCTCATGATCAACACCATGTTCTACACAGAATTTCTCAAACATCTTCGTAGTGTATTCGCCACCTCCATCTATTCGCAGAACTTTGATCCTTTTCTCACTCTGGTTTTCGACAAGCATCTTGAATCTCTTAAAGATTTTGAATACTTCATCCTTTCTATGGATCACATAGATCCAAAACTTTCGACTGAACTCATCAACATACGAAACAAAATATCTATTTCCACCAATGATATATTCTTCGAATGGACCACATACATCTGAATGTACCACTTCGAGAATGCAAGATGATCTCATTGGCATAGTCGAAACAAAAGAATTTTTGGATTGCTTTCCGACTAAACAACCTTCACAAAGTTCAAATGTCCAAACCTCAAATGCCATAACCAATTATCTTTGTGGTCAACAATAACTTTTAAACATTGAACTTCAGTCGAACTGATCATAGTCTTAAACGTCCTCTTCTTCGACAAAGGAGATTTTAAGACCAGATTGTTCTTGGTGTCAAACAATTTCAAAGCTCTGTCTTTCATAACAACTGAGAAACCTTTTTCGACCAGTTGTCAAACACTTAGCAAGTTGCATTTCATTTCAGGTACATAGAGCACATCTTTAATCATAGCTTTCCCTCCATTACTCATTTGAAAAACTATGTTGCCAGTACCTTCTGCTTGCAACGAACTATTATCAGCAAATTTTACCTTGCTCTTCTTCGACTCGTCGTAGTCTGCCAACCATTCCTTTCGACCAGTTATGTGATTCGAGCAGCCTGAGTCGAGGAGCCAGATCTTGGATTCGACATGGTTATCTGAAACTGCAACCATAATCACCATACCACCTTCAAAATTATCTGAATCTTGACGTGCAAGGTTCGCTCCTTCGTCCTTGCTTTTCGTCAATCCATTGTCTTTTCTGTACCAACAATTTTTGGCTATGTGTCCCAACTTTTCACAGATATAACATTGTACACTCCTTTTATCTTCTTTGTCCTTTCGATAGTTTCCTCCTCCCCTTTTCGAGGATTCAGAATTTCTATCTTCGACCTTATTCTTGTGGTAATTCGACCAAGGCTTCTTGCCCTAAGACTTGTTGAATTTACCTTTGAATTTTTTGGAGCCATCATCCTTTTTCCATGAATGAGCTTGCAGAGCCTGTATCGAGTCTTGAACTCTTTTCCTTTCGATAATCCTCATCTCAAGCGCCTCCAACGAACCAACCAGATCTTCCACTTTAGTGGTTTCAAGTTTGTTGCATTCTTGAATAGCTACGATAACGTGATCAAAGTGAGAGGTCAATATTCTCATTACCTTCTCAACTATCATTTTATCAGTTATGGTTTCACCACAACCCTTCACGAGATGGACGAGTTTCTGAACCTTTGACACATATTCTGCAACTTTTTCATCTTCTCCCATCGACAATAATTCATACTGTCGACGCAAGGTTTGTAACTTGACAACCTTAACTTTCTCACCTCATTCATAATACTTCACCAGAATATCCCATGCTTCATCGTTTCAGCATGAGAGATTCTATCGAAATTAACAGCATCAACAGGCGTCTGAATGCAATAAGCAACCTTGCAATCCTTCTTCTTGACTTCGTTATGGGCTTTTTTCTGTGCTTCGGTTGCATCTGCAGCCAACGCCATCAGTAACCACCTCTAGGATTTCATGAAAGCCAAACAAGGATTGCATCTGTTTTTTCCATCGGATCCAATTCTTGCCATCAAGCATTGGAAGAGAATTTGGAATGCCCTTATCACTAGCCATCTTTGTAGCGGTTGATTCACTTTCCCTGGAAACACGATCTCTGACGTGAAATTCTTGAAAACTCGATCAAGAACAGTAACTGGAAGCTCTGGATACCAATTTGTTAGTGCGTGAGACACTTTTAGTGAGGAGAGAAATAGAGAATAATAAATGAAGTAAAGATTTTTATTATTGAATTGTACAAATAATCATACAACCTAGAACTATTTATATACGATCTTAATTGGACTTGGGTTTACACATCTTAGATTATATTTAAATATTAAATCTAATCAAATCTAATATTTTTATCAAATCTAATTTAATATTTGAATATATGTAACTCAGAAAAACCATATCTATTTCTAAAAAAAAACATGATAAATGTTAGTAGAGATAATATCTCAGCGTCCAGTATATGTAAACCAATATTAGAACTTCTGTCATCACACTTATTTCTTTCACTATAAATGTGAGAGATAATGAAAATTATCTTTTTTTAATAAGTTTAAAACAATTTAACCATCTATAATTCTTAGGTGTTATATATTCATGGAAGAATATTTGAAAGTAAGATTATTATTAGAAAGTTCTTCTCTAACTGCAACAAATGTTAACCTTTAGAATAAGCAATTTCAATAACCATCATCACACCAAAAATCTTAACATAAAATGCTTAAGTAATACCTTCAAATTTAGCAAAACAATCAAAAGTGACAACAAAACTATCATTGAATATCATTTCTCATCACAAGTAGTGTTATTTGAATATTTGAAAATTGACACCATATACCAATGATCTCATACATTTGCCTCTAGCCTCTCTCCTACATTCTGATCTCATACATTTGCAGCTACCAAAAGCAATAGGAAACCCATCCGTATTAGCCATTGTTGAAGTACGTACGACAACAGTACAATATAATACTCCAAGAAAGTTTTTTGCGTGTGAATATACTAGTACTGTACAAGCTAAATTTCAATTCTGATATCACTATCACCGTCATAAAAAATATTAACAACCTCTAAAAGATAAATACTTCATCTCTGATCTTTGATATAATTATTTATTTATTTATTTGAAAAATTAATGTATTTGAACTACTATATGAAATCTAAATATATTAATTTTTCAATGAACTCAATTTTTTTTATATTAAAAATCATAAGGAATAGTACTAAACTATGACAATAAAAAATTGAAAAAGAGTAGACAATAACATAGTAGCTGCCAACCAAATCAAACAAACAACGTCAAAGTGAATGAGTCTTCGCCCGTCCCACTAAAATAAAGTGCCGTCCGTTCATCGCCCTTCAACCCAACCCAACGGTCACTAAACCAAACCAACAATAACATAGAAAGAATCAAACAAACAACGAGTCCTACGTTGTTCTGTCCGAAACCGTCTTTGTTTCTTACCAGTTAACCCAGTTTCCCGCGTCACCATTATTCTTTCCTTTTCTTCCCTCCCACTCCTTCTCACAACAACAAACAACCTCGAAACATTTTCACAACAACCTCATTCTCCTCAAATTCAATATTCCCAACCATGTCCCTCTTCTTCTTCTTCTTCCTCCTCCTCTCCCCTTTTCTCACCCCCTCTCTCTCTCAACCACCTCCCCTCAAAGGCTTCCTCATCAACTGCGGTTCTTCATCCAAAACCATCATCAACAACCATTCATGGCTTCCCGATTCATCCTTCATCTCATCCGGCACACCCAGAAACATAACCTCAACCTCCTCAGTTCTAATTCCATCTCTCAAAACGCTTCGTTCTTTCCCTCTCGACGTGAAAAAGCACTGCTACAATATTCCGGTTTACCGCGGCGCAAAGTATTTGGTGCGGAGTACTTTTTTCTACGGAGGAGTCAACGGTCCTGACCACCCTTTGCCGCCGGTGTTTGATCAGATCGTTGACGGGACTCTATGGAGCATCGTTAATAGTACACAGGATTATGTTAATGGAAATTCAACTTTTTATGAAGCGGTTTTCTTAGCTAAGGGAAAGTTTTTGAGCTTCTGTGTTGGATCAAATACTTATACGGATTCTGATCCGTTTGTATCTGCGTTGGAGTTTTTGATTCTTGGAGAATCACTTTATAATACTACTGATTTCAAGAATTTTGCTATTGGCTTGGTTGGTAGACACAGCTTTGGTTACACCGGTGCACCTATTAGGTCGGTGAGATTATTATCATTTGGTTATAGCTGTATTTGTCTGCTAACTTTTCTCTCAAGTTTTTTGTAACCTACGTTCAAGACCGCGGTCATGTAAAGGCTTTCGTAATATGGGTTGGTACAGGTGTTGCGACGTTGATCTCGGTCGTTGCAGTGTGAGTTAACCATATTTTGTTCTCTAATTTTAGTTGTGATTTTTTGTTATTAGATATCCTGATGATCAATTCGACCGAATTTGGGAGCCATTCGGGCAGAGTAATTCAACCAAAGCAAACACTGATAATGTTTCTGTTTCTGGCTTCTGGAATCTTCCACCTTCAAAGGTATTCGAAACACATC
Organism: Vicia sativa; assembly: GCA_021764765.1. Taxonomy (NCBI): domain Eukaryota; kingdom Viridiplantae; phylum Streptophyta; class Magnoliopsida; order Fabales; family Fabaceae; genus Vicia; species Vicia sativa. Next base: position 74,586,731 of record CM038792.1, read on the forward strand.
TAGGATCTGATCAATTGGAATCCTTAGAACTGAGATGGCCTACAGCATCACTTCCAAGCTCCAAATACTACATTGCTCTATACTTTGCTGACAACACTGGTGGAACAAGAATTTTTAACATAAGTGTAAATGGTGTACATTATTACCACGATTTGAATGCGATCTCATCCGGTGTTGTTGTCTTTGCCAACCAATGGCCTCTTTCGGGTCCTACAACAATAACTTTAACTCCTTCAGCTAGTTCATCTTTGGGGCCTCTAATAAATGCTGGCGAAATTTTTAATGTCTTGTCTCTTGGAGGAAGAACTTCTACTCGCGATGGTATAGCTTTCGATTCCATTTTTCTTTGCTTAATTTTTAGCGTGCTTGTATTGTTAATCGCGAACATAAAAGTTTTTGAAAATGTGTAATTTCTATCGACAGTTATTGCTCTGGAAAGAGTTAAAATGAGTCTTCGAAATCCTCCACTTGATTGGAGTGGTGATCCTTGTATGCCTCGAGAATACTCATGGACTGGTATCACTTGCTCAGACGGATCCAATATCCGCGTAGTGACTTTGTAAGCTCGGATTTGAGTAGTTATCAGTATTATGCTGTGTAAATGAATGGCTTGGCTTACTCATGGTTTCTTGTTATTTTCAGAAATTTTACGGGTATGGATCTTTCAGGATCTTTATCGCCTTTTGTTGCCAATATGACAGCTTTGACTAACATGTAGGTTCTCAGGTTTAAAAGTATCAGTTTAAGAAATGTAATATTTTATTTATTTTTGATCCGGAAACCATTCTCGTGTTGCAGCTGGCTTGGAAATAACAGTTTATCTGGACAAATTCCTAACCTCCGTTCACTAACGAAGTTGGAGACACTGTAAGTTTATTTTCTTAGCATAACTTCAAGTGTCTGAAATCGGAGATAACTTCAAAATATTCATAGAATTCGGAATTTGAATATTGTTATTATGTTTTAAGGCGATTGGAAGACAATCAATTCAGTGGAGAGATTCCTTCATCCCTGGGGAACATCGGAAGCTTAAAAGAAGTGTAAGTTCTAGTTGTACACGTTATTACAACCAACTTGTTTCATAGTAATTGATTTGCTGTAATTTGCTGTAAGCAGATTTTTACAAAACAACAATTTAACCGGTCAAGTTCCAGCAAACCTCATTGGAAAACCGGGATTGATCGTCAGGTAAATGAGCAAACTTTTTTAATGTTGCCATCATGAATTCTACAATTGTTAATTTTCTGATATCTGCATATATTTATCAACAGAACTTCTGGAAATAACTTCTTGTCACCTCCAGCACCCTGAGATAAAGACTTTTCTTTTGTCAAGATTCTTTTGTGCTTTGATTATTCCAAATTTGGTGAAAATTCTTCATTTTCAACTATAAACCGAAGATCGAAGTTCAATACAACCTTCTCTCGCGAAAGAGCATACAGATTTATTGTTTTGGCTTGGAGTATATACTTTCATATTGGCGGAACCGATTCATTCAACTTTGGTTCTTAGTTTCTTAAAAATTGTAATGTTCTTTCGAATTTGTATCTTTACATATATCATTGTATAGTCATTATTTATTGTTTGATTGGAAAAATCTATGATGTTTTACAAACATAAACATGTCCTTATAGATTATCACTTTTCTTGTGATTAAAGATAAGTCATTTAAAGTGATAGACAAAAATATTCCTTCAAAAAAATATTCCTTGCAAGTCACATCTCAATGATTAGAATTTAACCTTAAGGCCATGCATCTGAACACACCTAGATTATATGCTGACCCATCTCTAAAACTAACCCTTTGTGCCATATAAAGGTAGGTTCTAATTTAGTTGGGCCGAAATTGTACCATCAGTGTTTTAAAAATCGAACCAACGAAATCTCCATATCATAGCTCATGACAAAATCGCGCTATGGCCATTCAAATAACTAAGCGTAAACTATATTTACGAACAGTTTGGTTCGGCCTTAAAATATCAGTTTTTCGAAAAAGATCTTACCACTAGTTGATAATTGATTTAGAATTCTCTGATGAAATGTTTGTGGCTGATAGATACTCATCATCATGTGGGACTCACATGCTGAGAAACTCTGCATTCATCATGTGAAATTTCTATATCATGTTTATTGGAATCTAGTGATGCCAAAACCAATGCAATGCATGCATAATCCAATGATTATACAAGTCAGAAAATGTCTCAGATCCATTCAAATTAACACCTATTCTCTTTTCTTTTCTTTTTTGTTACAAAATTAACACCTATTCTACACCAAGCCAACATTAACATAGTTTGTTGAAATGAAAGTAATAAAACAAATAAGCAAAAATTAACAAACTTATTTCAAAACCCTGAGGATCAAACTTGAACTGCATAACCATTGAATAATCATTGAACTTTGAAGTTTATTACCTCTCTAATTTGCCCTTCTTAAGTGGAAATAGTGGAGGCAAAGCACTGTTCTTCATTTGTGTACAAATTGGAACATTAACCATTGGTCTAATTCTAATAGTAGCTGATCTTGTTCTCTCCAACCCTTTCTTTATCCTCTTCACATGTTGATTCTCTTTGTTTCTAGAACCTTCTTTAGCAGCTGCGTCCCCGAGCGAGCTAGCGTTTGAAGACGAAGACGATGAAGACGAAGAAGGCGACAAAGAAGAAGCTCTTTGTTTCTTCAACCTTAATAACTCTTTCCATAGAACAGTGCACTTTGGTGGCCTTGGGGATGGATCATCATCAACAAACCAATTTACTCTACTATTATCTTCTTTGTTGTTGTTGTTGTTTACTACAACTTCAATCACTTCCTCTTCATGTTCTACTCCTTCTTCTTCTTCTATTTCTATTTCTACGTCTTTGGCTTTCAGGTTGATCTTGTTGAGCTTCTCTAGATGTTGCATCTGCCAAAAGGGAAGGATTTTGCCTTCAAAGAAAAGTTCATCAGCTGATAAAACTGTGCTGTTGTTGGACATGTTGTTTGATAGAAACTCAAACTGATCTGTGTTCTTTGTTTTTTCATGTTCTTGGTCTTTTTCTTTGTAAAGAGGATTTGGACTTATAGTGATGAAGTTGTTTTCATCTAGAAACTCTGCTGAGAAAGATATTCTAGGACTTGAAGGTGCATCACTAGATCTGAGGTTAACTTGAAGAGGTTCAGGTTCAAGAGAGACCATGTTATTGTTTTGAGAGTACTAAGAGATGAGATGAGAGGTTCTATTATATGCATGAGAATTGTGATGATTTATAAAAGGAGAAAAGAGTTTTATTTTTAAATGGTATACTGAATTATTGTTTTATTACTTTCTTTTTTTAACTTTAAGAAGTGTGTGATTATAAAAATGAAATGGTCTGGTTAATTTGAAACAGGTGACTTATGGTTCTGTTTAGAATATAGGGACAGCACATGGATGCCTTGGGAAGTAAAAGACAAGAGCTTTTCATTAGCCATTTTCATTTCAAGAAAGTTTAGACTCTAAAATACATGTGTATGCATATGCTTACTATTATGCACTCTCACACAAGTGTGATGAATATTTTTATGGTAAAGGTAAGAGAAGTTAATCAATTTTAGGCCGTGAACCACCGAATTGAATTGAAATTAAAATAATTGAATTGTAATGTTTGGTTATTGAATCGAACTATATTGTATAAGTTTTAAAATGGAATCATATAACAAATAGACTGAATTGAAATTAAAATCAAAATTGAAAATAAAAAATAATAAAAACATGTTTAAGATTTTTTTTTTTTAATTTTAAAAAAATAATTTAACGGTTTGATTCTTTAACAAATTATTCAGTTTGAAAAATTTATCTTTTAATGATTCGGTACAGTTCTAAATTTCGAAATGATTACCAAACCAATAAATTTGGTTCAGTTTGATTATGAGTAAATTGAAACGATTCAATTTGGTTAGAGTGAACTTTTACAATGATTTGGTTCATTTTTCTCAAATAATTGTATCACGAACAACCCTGATCACAACTATCAAAATTGTTTTGGGCTAGAAAAAAACTCAATAAGGTGAGATCTATTTACCATTTCAAAGAAGGCCTAACAAATGGTTCCGTCCAATGATAAATACTTCTACGCATGCAATGCATAAGGTACATTCATACTTACAATATTTTACTCTACCATTTTTTGAATTCATTAATTAATTTGGGTGTTGGAGTGCTAACCTTACAAGACCACCTTTTGTGATTCATCATATCATAGACTTACAACACCATGTCATGTCTGCAACACTACCATCAAAGCATAATTCTAATTTCTATCTAGAAAAAAAATCACATCCTACAATTAGTTGATGCACATTATTCATGAACATCATGTTTGGATTGAGCCTAACTTAAATTTATAAAATGAGACTGTAGGTTGATGATTACTTTTACATATAAACATATTTTTATGTTACATTTCATTTAAAGACAAACTCTTTAATACACTTCCTATGTCAACACAATTAAAATTGTGTGTAGATATAAATGATAGTGGTATAATATATTGGAAATTCATAATAATTCAAATGCATGTTATAAGTTTTCGGAAGCTAATTGGAGGTTACAACTTAAAAAATAAGCACTTATGGAAATAAAGAATTGGTTATACCGTGATTGTAATCAGTTACGTGTTTTGGCATAATCGGTTATAGCATGTCAATTCAGTTTTGTCTTTACTGTTTATCACAGACGTAACTGGCTATGGGGTTTTGCGTAACTGGTTACAAACACGTGTTTTGGGTTTTTTTAGCTTATTTTAAAGTTGTTTTGAATCTCAATTGTTTTGTTTAGCTTGTATAAATACTCTAAATGTTGTAATGTGAAAACTAATGAATTTTTTTCTCACCCTCAATTACTCTCTCTCACTCTAATTCTCATTTTCCCCGCTCTATCTTCTCCACAACACAAAACCTCCATTGATTCAATTGAATATTCTAACATTTAGCATCAAGACCTTTGGTTTTGATCCATAATTTGTTGTCCAAAGATCACTACCTTCTCCAATGGTCGAGTCCTCACTAATCTTCCAAACCTTGACTCAAACAATTACGATATGGTAACTCCAAGAAATGAAAGCATGGGGATTCAAATAATACCTTTCTCAAAGATATTCTTGAAGTGGTCAACAATGGAGTTACTCCCCTTGTTGTAGGGGAAACAAAGGCACATAAGGTTGTACTCAAGGAAGAGAAGAAGAAATACTTCAAGGCGTTGTTCTAGATCCATTCTTGCATCCATAATGACAACTTTGATAAAATTGGCGAGTGCGATTAGGTAAAGAAAACATGGGAGATCTTGAAGAAAGCTTATGAAGTGACTGATAAAGCAAACATGGTGAAATTACAAACTCAAAAGCGGTAATTCAAATGAGTTCAAATAGAGGAGGAGGAGACAATCATCGACTACCTAAAGCGCATTATGCATTTGGTGAATCAAATCAAATCTTGTGGAGAAGCAATTTTTGAGCAGAATGTTGTATCAAATATCTTGTGTTCTTTGACACCGTGATTTAAAAATATTGTAGTGGCGATTGAAGAGTTGAAGGATCTTCTGACGTTGAGAAAAGAGGATCTTCAAAGCTTTCTTTAGGCTCATGAACAAAGGATGGATGAGAGGAGTAACGATAAGGAAAAAGCGGAGATCACTTTGCAAGCCCGTTTCAATGAGAAGAACAAGAATTCAAAAGAAAAATGGTCCATGAAAAAAAAAGGGAATTTTCATAATTTTGGTAGAAGAGAATCACAAAATTTGAAAAAGCCGACTTATTAAAAGGGGGAGGGCAGCTGCAACAAACATGGTGGTCAAAACAACTTTAGAGGAAATATTAAAAATAGTAAGGTGTAATGCTTTAATTGTCGAAAATTCGGTCATTTTGCAAAAGAGCGCAATGTGAACAAGAAGGAATCTCAAGAAGATGAAGCCAAGGTTGCAAGACAAAAGGTGGATGATGCGGACACACTCTTAGTGATGATCACATAACGTGATTGCGGCAATATCAAGCTGCTAGACAACAACTATAGTGTTTTTGGACATCATCTGTAACAGTTTCGAGAATATTGCAGAAACGCGTTCGGGAGAAAACGTTAAGGTGAATGTGCGAGATCGAGTCCAATATAGTGAGGAATAGTACTTGGACTCTGGTTTTTCAACGCACATGACATGTAGAAAGGATTGGTTTGTAAAAATAAATCAAGCCACTAAGAATAAGGTGAAATTTGCGGATAATACCACTTTAGCGGCCAACGGGGTCAGTGATATTTTGATCATGAGAAAAGATGGTGGTAATTCCTTGATCAATGATGTGCTATAGATTCTAGGAATACATGTATATCAACAAGTATGATGAATCTTTTTAGGGAGTTTCTTAAGGCATTATATGGATTGCTACGACATCCTAGTAAAAAGTCAAAAATACCCTCTAAATTTGGAGATGCGTCTTCAGACGCACCACACATACGTTCGTTTCTAAATCAGGTCCTAAGGTTTGGTAAAAGAAATTATAGATATGCATCTTCCTGTACCTTACGGAGATGCCTCTCCATGTACCATATGGAGATGCATCTTCGAACACTATTTAATCAAAAGGGCACCAAACCATTTCTCTTTCCTCACTTCTCAAAATACTATCTCAAAAATATCAAAATATCTCAACTCACATTCTCTCAAATCATTCAAATCACTTAAAATATTCTTCCATCAACCTCAAATCAATCAAAGAGCTCATTCAACACCAATATGTAATATGTAGTTTAGATATGTCATTTACATGAGAAATGTGTTTGATAGGTAGTGTTAAGGATCACTGCTTAATTTTGGATGTTGGCATGGACTGCATTTTCGCCATTAATGTGTTTATGAGTTGCAGAACCTTACAGAGATGCATCTCTAGAATTTTCAATGTTTTCTTTCCTAAAACCCGGAGATCCATCTCAGGAATTTACCTGTATGTATTTTTTTCCTTGACGTCTTTGTGTTTCATCTGTGTAATTTTTGTGTGGTTTACTTTTAAGAATTATGGATGATATGAAAGATAGATTAAGGAACGAAAGAGTTGCATAACATGCATCGAGAAAGATCTTAAGCCTCACAAACACCTATTGTTTCTAACCCAATTGTTATTGTGACATCATCTTCTTGGGCTCGTGCATCTTTCGTTCGTCTTCTCGTAAGAGACATGTGTCACCTATTGAGGCACAATAGGCCCTCGAGACCCCGTAGTGGTTTGGAGGAGACCCACATAACTTATCATTTTTTCCTCTATACTGAGATCATACTACTAGACATGTCTGAGATGGAGAGGTAAAACACGCAAATAAAATGAGAAATATATTTTCTTCATATTACTTTGAAAGATATGTGTGATGATGATTTATTTTTCTGTGGGACTATAAGGCTTTAAAATTCACCAATCATTGTCAGATATAACAACCTAAAATGAGCCATGGTTTCATGATGTGATCCAACCATCTGAATTGAGAGACTTGTGGAGGATCGATTATGTTAGAATTAACCATGGTATGTTGTTCGCGTTTATAGAGTAGCAATCAGAGATGTCATCATTTCATCTTCCACGAGATGAGATGTGTGTCACACTGGACAATGTCTCATGCCAACTGCATTTTTTGATCATGAGGATTGTTAGACCATGGCAAGATTAACATAGATGAGATATTGGGGATGTTTGTAGACTAACTGGGAGTTGACCCTAGAAGCCACCCGATGGGCTCATGCTAAGTTTCCATTATTTGAGAGATTGTATACACATCAAGTACATAATTCAAAGCATGCTGCTGGTGATGAAGAGACAGTTACACAACATAGAGCATACACTCTGAGAGCATACTTATTGTATTTTCTTAACACGTCCATTTTTATGGACAAGAGTGTCACTTATGTGGATGTGATATACATGAGATTCTTCGATGACTTGGAGGTAACCCATGAGTATAAGTAGGGGCCCATTACTCGGACTACTTGTACCCCAATTAGCCGAAGGCTGTATATGGAAGACCAAACAGCTGATAGACAATAACACACTGAGGATATGCAAGCGCTTCTGCATTCGTCCCTCTCAAAGAGAACCAAACAACAATTCCATACATAATGTATCCTGACTGCATAGGAAAAAAGGATATACACTTCAACAGATACTTCGATCACCGTGAGACGCATCTCTTGAACGATATTTCCTTCTACTCTGATTGGTTGGCTTGCAGTCATGCGACAGTCAGCTACATGCAATTTATTCTTAGAGACCATTCGTAATATGCTCATCTCGATATGATATGTAGAGATATGTATACCATATTTCATTATCGCGTCTATCATCTAGTACTATATGAGACATAGAGTACCATAGCTCCTAGTGACATGAGTGTTGTACACGACTACATTAAATGATATTTCAGGATGTCACATTCTTATATGGTACAGAATCTTCGGAAGATCCACCTAGATCAACTCATCAAGAGACACTTAAAGAGGAGCAGGCTAGGGAAAATCACATTATTGTTGTGTTGCCTAGATATCGCTGGGAATTAGACTGGAAGGTATAGACAGAGAACTATTTCGGGATGGATCTAAGATGACAGACGTTCAAGATGCCATGATGGGGGAAGCACGAGAGACACTACAATAATGAGGTAGTGTTGGAATAAGGGGCCACAGTCTGTCATATGCAGTAGTATATAGTATTTGTATTAGGAGCACTATTATCAGTTCTATTTTATTTTGACTTCATTGTGTACTCTGGATTTATTAACTATTTTCATATTTTTCCAAAAGTGTGTGGTTTAATTTATACAAATTCAAAAATGATATTATAACTATAATATATCGTAATATATGGTCAAATTCTTCGGTGCATCTCTAAATCAAAGTGAAAAATTACTATCTAGTGTAATTTTGAAGATACATCTCTGGATTATGTCTGGTGTAAATACGGAGATGTATCTCTAGAAAAATATATGGAAAAATAAAGAGTGTTTCATTAAGGAATGGATGAGGTGTACATGAAGTGGTTCCAGAGATGTATCTCCGGAATAAATTTTTGAAAAATTGGTGTGAGGCTTTGTTTGACCGTGTTTGAGTGAGACATATGGTGCGCCCAAAGATGCATTTCTTGAATCAGGTGGGCAATTTTAGGTTTTTATAGGGTATTTTTCACATATGGTGAGGTTACTGATCTTCTATTTTTATTGTGTCGGCCAAAAACTCAATAAGGAAATGCCCATTTAGTATTTCAAAGAAGGGCCAACAATCGGCTCAATCCAAGGATTAATAATTTTACGCGCGCAATGCATAAAGTACATTCATACTTTCTATGCCACACTCTTCTCTTTTTTGACTCATTAACATACTTGAACGTTGGAGTGTTTACTTTGCAAGTCCATCCTATGTGATATTCCGCATCGGAGATTTGCAACACCACATCAGAAGTCCAACACTATAATTCAAACATAATTCTATTTTCGATCAGGAACAAAAAATAAACCATACTCTGCAAGTAGTTGATGCACAATGTGCATGAATCCTATATTTGGATTATAGGTGATAATTACTCCTACTTAAAACATTTTTTTAATCATATCTTATCCTATATGAAACTCTTTAATACACTCCCTTATGCTAACACAATTGAAATTCTACATAGATGTAAGTGATAGTGACGTGTTAATGGGAATCTGATAACAAATGACCAAACAAATCAATAGATTATAATATCAAATTTTGGATTGAATATAACTCAATCTTATAAAATCGATTTATAAGATGACGATTGTGATCACTTAAAAATATATTTCAAAAGTATATCTCATTTAATTTGATCTAAGACTCTCTCCCAACTTTAATTCTTAGTCATGGAAAATAGTCTAGATTAAAATATTAATTTACTTCACTTTGTTTGAGTGACTCCAGCTATATCATCTTTGGATGTAAGGTTACTACAATGGCCTTGCACCAGCCAAAATATTTATGTACTCACATGCTCTTAGATTTAGTATAGTACTATAGTCAATGTCACTTGAAAGTAAGAATAGTTAAATCAGAGAGAAATAGGTGGAGTTAAAGAAAGTTCTAAAATTTAAAAGATTGAAATATCTAAACAAATTTGTTTGGTTGAATATATAACTGCAAAATTGAATTCTCATAAAGGCCTTAAAAATAGATAATAATGGCTATCAAAAACACACTCACACACACAACTGCAAAGTATTCAAGCTAACAATATCAACATTTTTATCTGTCAAGTTAAGTAGTATTAAAGATGACTTATTTGTTTTTTAGATAGCTTAAAAAGTAGTAGTATATAATAGTTATGTGCATTAAAGAGGTGCACACATAACAAAAGATATGGAGATTACGTTATATTAATCATTAATAAACAAATAAGCTAAAAGATTCTGTTTATATATTAAAACTAAACTTGCTTAGTCAAAGAAAGACAGGAATAAGATTGTTAATTTGACCCCCTGCATGCAAGGATACAACATGGAGAAGTCCAAACCATGTGGCCACATGACCATAATTTCTAACCATGTGACAACTGAGGTTAAAGATTGAACAAATATTCATGAAAATGACCAAAACATCCTCAAAACAAAGTTGGTCACAGCTGGTTCGTATGTTATATTTTGTATTTATAGATGAGTAATTTGTTGTCCTAAACAAAGAGAAACAAGTTGTGTGAATCATGTTGATGCTCTTGGAAAAGCTTTGATTAAGATTTGGTGAGGCTTTTAATTAATTTCTGACAGATAATAAACATTGGAGTAAATCTTTCAATTATTACATATTGGCTACTTTTGTTCATAAGTACATTATCCTTGAGCCTTCAGTGGTCCTGCCTTAGAGACTATTATTGAAGTCGACAATAATGTTAAGTGACAGCAGAGTAAAAAAAACAAAAAATTTAATCATGTGATTTGTCATTAAATTATAGTACTATTAAGTAATTATGTAAATCTTTAGCAATTGTAGATACTCCTGCCAAACTCAATCAAATTCAAGAAAAATTGCTTCTGGACCGTTCACAATGCCTATAGCGGAAAGTCCAAGAGCGACATGAGGCGAATTGTGCATGGAGTAGGCGGGACATGAACCGAATAGTCCATGGAGTAAGAGGTTCCTCTAACCAAAAGTAGATGATTGTGATCGTCAAATATGTTAATTGCCGTTTGATTAGATCCAACAGCCGCATGCACAACACGTCTCTCCTCCCACATAGATAATTTTAATCGCTTACAATATATAAAGAGGAAAATACATTATTTTAGGTATTCATCAAATCTATTCCCACTATCACATTACTCATTATTCTCTCGTTAAGTGCTTATTTTATATATTGGTTTCTTTCAGTCACATCGAAAACTTGCTCTATTTATTCAAAATCTCATTTAACTCTTTCACAAATCATTTCTAGAAATTTGTTCCACTTATCCAAATTTTCATATCAAAGTTTCATTAGTCATTTTTTATTCTTGAGTAAAACATTGACATTGTCTTTGAAAACTCAAAGTTTACATCGTCGCCCTTAACCTCCATTGTGAGACAATTATTTTAGGCTAGCTAAAATAATCTCACATTATTTGAGAATGGAGGCTAAAAGTTGTTTATATACGATACTCATATACCTCAGCTCAACAAAATGCTTTTTTTAAAAGACAAAATCGGAATGATTCTCACACTCAAAAGAAAACAATATTTTGTAGGCGCATTGATGCGGTCTTGAGATCGACCAAAAGATATATATTAAAAATAGACAAAAATAAAATCAAATGTGACTTTATTTTGACAAGTAACATCTTTTCTCTATTCTAATACTAGTGGTTGGGCTTTATTTGCTTTAAGATTCAATATTCATAGGATTTTATCCAACATGTTATATGAAAATGGCATGTCAAGGTTTTAACCTCCTCATTCCATTATTGTCATCTTACAGTTAATCTTTTTCACCGTTGCAGCAAATTCTTTATCACATTCTTCTTCTCACAATGAAGCAATAATAAAAAAACTCAGTGATGGATTTTGACATGTATCACTCAAGTATGGTCCACACATGTACTAGACAACTTAGTCTGTAACAGACAAGAGTAAAGAGTTATGCAACAATAACTTAAATAGTACCTTCCAATTCAGCTATTGGGATAGTGAAGCATGTGTTTGATTTAAGAGAAATAGGGACCACACATTTGTTTTGTCTTTTTATTGCTTTGGAATTGAAACTAGATGCACGTTTCAAGAGAAGAAAGAAAACCAATGTGGCTAAAATGTAGTACTAGGAACAAGGGACCATAATCCAATAAGGTAGTGGTAATGCTATTAAAGAAAAGATTTCATGTCAATCATAGCTGTTACATGTAAATATAGAATGAGAAATGGGAGAAAGATTGAGTAATGGTTTGATCACTTGATTTGACTAAGAGCCAAGTTAGTTTCATGAAATGAATTGTGCTTCATATATGTTGTCTAGGACTGATATTAGGTGAGTTTAATAATAATGTTCTTTGCTAAAATTAAATTTTATTCAAGTTTTACTCTCTTAGCCCCTAGCTTTGTTTTGGTTATTGTTATTTATGTTAATAAGTTCAAAGTTTATACATGCTTTTGATTCTTTGTTAGCTTATGATAGGGTACATTGACAATTTGAACTTACCAAACCAACACTTCAAATTTTATTTTGTTGGTTTTTAATAAGATTATTAATTCATGTAAATAGTAATAATAATAGTTATTGGCTTAATCTCATACTCCATTCTTTTTAAAATAATCTATCTATTTATAAAATAAAAAAAATTCTAAAATGATTGATTTATTATTTTAATAAAATAAATATTGCATAAATAAAAGAAAAAAATAAAGGAAAAGTGGGGCAAAAATCTAATTCATCAACAAAAATAAAAATTAACTTAAACCAAATAAATCCTTTATGAAATCATCCTCACACAAATTAGGATGCAATTTTACTAAATTTTATCTTGAATGTAAAATTATGTGGCGGTTATACGATCAATATAATTATTACTTTCACGGTAAATATTGTTGAAATTCACACTTCAATTGAAGTGCAAGATAAAAGAAGATGAAAAAAATGAGAGAAATTTTTTTGTAATTAACTTTCAAACTAATTCTCAAATTCAGAAATTTGTTATATGAAATTCACTTTGAATTTATATACTAATACCTAAATGAAATGCAAACCAAATACAAACCAAAATGCAAATGAAATTAAAATGCAAATGTTGAATTTGAATTACTGATGAAAAAAATAGGAAGTGTACTATTTTGCCTCTTATAATAATAGGAAAATCCCCCTGAATGTCGGTCTCAAGGACTGCGTATCTGTATTGAGTTCAATTTAAGATTCAATTAAAGAAAAAATTGAATTTGTATTTTGGTTTGTAATTCTCACTGTAAAAGTAGCAGAAATATAAATTGGCTTTTTAACAATTATGACGAGCATGCTAGGGTAAAGTGTATAATTTGCTCTATAACAACCTTGAATCTCGATCTCTTCAACAAGTTCATAATATCAATTACCCACCCTTTAGGTTGTTTTCCCCTAAGTCCTTAGTGGGAAAACTTTTGAACATTCCTTCTAAACCCCTAAGTCCTTAGAGAATTATTAGAAAAACAAGTGTTGATTTTATCAAGAGTTAAATCTAGTAACTATAGGGTATCCCTAATCCTAGGTGATATCTACTATAATCTAATAGTACAAAAACCTAAATCAATCCTAATTGGTCAGATCAGGAAAGCATAAGAACATTGCACTATTAAATTGAATAATTAAAAATCATGGAATTGATAACTCGAGAATTCAACATCGTTACAAAATCAAATCAGGGACACCCATAACATTGAGGGTTTATCTACTCATAATATTGTTCAAAATAATTACGAGATAAAAATTAGACATTACAGGTATTTTGGATAACATGGATCTTCAATTGCTTCCGCTCATGAGAATCTTCCGCTCTCCAAGAACCTCCAACTCTCCAATCTTCAATCGTGTAAAATATTCTTCGCTGGCAAAAAGTCCTCTAAACCAAAATAAGATTTTTTACTACTAACTCACACTGAGTCAGAAACATAAACTAGGCCCGTAAAACGACCTGAAACAACTTAATTTCTAAAGTCTGCAACTTTAATGAATTTTTCAAGGCATCTAAAGTTCTAATCATCTTTTGACTCTAAAATGAAAGTTGTAGCTCTTTTCTCTAAGCTTTTCGAAAAGTACTAGAACGCGTCGATCCGATCCTGTAACTCTAGTTAAGGATTTTTTTAGTGAAAATTGATCAATCAACGCATTTGCTGATACGGCCCGTGTCAGGTGACACGGGTGGCCGTGTCAGACCTGCTGAAGAGTGCTTGAAACTTTTCAGAAACTCTAAATTTTGCATTTTTTGCCCAAATTTTATCCCGATTTATTCCTGTATGTCTAAAAACACTAAAACACACAACCAATGCATAAAATATGGTAAAACAAAATAAAACACTCGACAATTAAAAGAAAAGATAACTGAAATTAATGGTAAATAACCATGTAAGAACCAGTGATCAATTACATCTAACATCATTCCTTAATTTATATATATTCAGCTAATAGAATGTACAACATCTATTTCATCCCTCAAATTGATGAAGTGTTCTCGTTTACCTTGGTCAACACATGTGCAAGTTACTTTTGAGTAATATAGTGAACAACTTCTAACACTCCATTTTGAACTTAGTTTCGCAGAAAATGATACACAGTATCTATATACTTGCTTCTCTCATACAACATTGGACTCTTAGCAAGGTTTATTGCTGACTTGTTATCAATCATAAGCTTGATTGATTTGCTCACTTTTAACTTCAGTTTCTACAACAAATTCATCAGTCAAACAACTTGACAAGCTGACAAAGCACTAGTAATGTATTCAGTTTCACAGGTTCACAAGGCAAATACATGTTGCTTCTTTAAACACCAAGAAATTAGAGCACCCAGATACATAAACATGTATTCTACAGTGCTTCTTCTGTCAACTTTGTCTCCACACCAATCAGATTCTGAATAATATATCAGCTCACCAGCATTTGACACTCTAGATGAAAATAAAATTCCATGATTCAGAGTCCCCTTAACATACCTGAGTATCCTTATGTTGATAATGTGACCACTTTGGTGTACTCATAAACTACTAGTGAGCCAATTAATTATTTAAAAGTTGTAGAATCTACATCATCACCATCTGGATCAGAGTCCAACTTGTGGTTTATTTCTACAGCCGTGACTGCAGATTTTCTATTCATCAGATCAAAGCTATTCAGCAACTCAAATTCATACTTCAACTAATGCATAATGATTTTAGCAATTTAAATTTAGCAAATCAAATAAAAAAATTTCAGAAAATTTAAAAAATTTATTTAAAAAAAATTGAATTTTTTTCCTTCCAAAACTTAAAACTTTAATTTCAAAAAAAAATTGATAAGTTATTTTTTCGAAAAATAAAAAAAATCATTGCGAATTTTTTTTTTAAAAACTGGAAAAAATAGTTTTCCAAAAAATTAAAAAACTGACAAATTTTTTTCCAGAAGATATAAAATATTTTTTCAAAAAAATAAAATATTTTAAAAAAGGAAATTTTTTCTTCCCAAAACCGGTTTAAAATTCAGTTAAAAAAATCAATTTTTTCAATAAAATTAGTTTGAAACTGATTAAAATATATTAAATTGGTTTGAACTAGTTCTAAACTGAATTGTAACTGGTTTAACAAATTAACTATTTTTATTAAAGTAGTTTTTAATAACTGTATTGAATCATTAATGTAGTTCAATTCAATTCAGTTCATGAACCACAACCCCTCATAATTACAACGGCTAGTGTCAGACAATTACCTATATTTGAGGAACGTAATATGTAGACCCAAAAATAAAAATCAATGGTCAAACGTTGGAGACACTATATAAACCCTCACACTTTTGAGGGTCAAGTATTCAATATTCAACACTCACTTCTAAAACTTTAGATTTTCTATTTTATATCTCTTTGTATTCTTTCTTATTTAGAGTATCAGAGTATCTTGCAGATATACCCCATCCTTCTCATTATCAGCATTGTAGAACGAAGATATCGGTCTATTACAAATTCTAGATTCAGATCATCAGTAAGATAATTTTTATCTTCTTCTTTCTTAGCATATCAGTTTGATGCTTTCATTCTAGCACTCAATCCACTCAATGAAAACACTAAATGGATAGGATATTAAATTGTTGGGTTAAATAAGTTTTTGCTCCCTCTAAAATTTTTAAATTTCGGTTTTAGTCCCTCAAATATTTTTCTTCTAGTTTTGGTCCCTTCAATATTTTCCGTCGGAGGAATTGGTCCCCCACGTTAAAAACCATTAACGGATGTTGAGCTGACATGACAGGTGGGTAAATTTTATTGTTCCATTTTAAATTAAAACTCAATTTTATGCTGAGCTGGCATAAACCCAATTGTTTCACCTAAATTAAACCCAATGTCTCTCTCGTTGAACCATAATTCCTTTCCTTTCTGCATTCCATTCTTGTGGTCCCTTCTAAATTAAACGTTCTCTGTTTCTGAAAAGCCAAAGCTAGTGGACCATACCAGCTTTGAAGGTGGAGCCCCTTGTTTCGGTCCCAAGAACGACAATTAGGTAAGTCCCACTATGTATAGTTTAATGGTTGTGAGTGTTGGATTGTTTGTATGTGGTCCCAGAATCTATGGTAATGTCTGATATACCCTTATGTTTCGTGAATTTTGTAGGAAATGGGGTTATTTAAGGTTGTTTTTCATACAAAAGGGTCATTTGTAAAGGAAGAAGGCTTGAGATACGAAGGGGGGATGTTTATGCAGTGTGTGGTAAAGATCCTGATTTCTGGTCTTACTTTGAAGCATGTGACATAATCAAGGGTATAGATTCATCTTTTAATCGTAAAGAGGTGAAGATGTGGTGGAAGTCTGAACATAGGTCACTTGAAAATGATCTAAAATCACTTGTTAATGATAAGGATGCAAGTTTTTTAGCTATGTGTGCTGAGGAGACTAAGTGTGATGTTGAGATATATACAGAGGCAAAGTCATGTAGTGGTGGAAAGACTTATATGGAGAGGTTAAAAGAGAAAGAAAAGGCCATATTAATGTTGAGGAAAGTGAAGAGGGTGAGGGTAGTCAATCATTAGAAGACTCTTTGGATGGTATACACTTTGATGATAGTGAAGAGGAAAGGATGCACGATTTTGATGATGCTATTGGTGAGGGTCAAGTAGATGGTAATGGTTCAGTTCAAGGAGATGGTACTGGCACAATTCAAGCAGATGGTACTAGCACAGTTCAAGTAAATGATACTTGCAGAGTTCAAGCAGATGATACTGGCAGAGTTCAAGCAGATGGCACTGGCACAGGTCAAGTCATTGATGATGATTACATCACAAATGAGCTAGATAGTGGGCCAGATGATGATAGTGACGATGGTAGGTCTGCAGGGATAAGGTTTAATGAAGATGAAAACCTTTGAAAAGATTTTAAATTCAAGGTAGGAATGGAATTTTCTTCTCTAAAGCAATTTAAAAAGGCTGTATTGGAACACAATGTGTTGAATGGTATGGAGGTTATGTTTGCCAAAAATGATGGTGTAAGGTGTAGGGTTGTTTGTAAGGAGAAAAAACTATGTGATTACACTGTATTATGCAGTACAGTTTTGAGAACAACATCATTTAGGATTAAAATACTATTTTAGAAGCACAAATGTGGAAGGAAGTTTTTCAACAAGAATGCAAATGCTGATTGGGTTTCTAAAGTTATTGTCGACAAGTTGAAGAACAATTCAAGTATGAAACTGAATGAAGTTGTAGCAGATGTCAGGTTAAGGTTTGCTACAGAAATTACTGGATTTAGGGCATTCAAAGCAAGGCAGCTAGCTAGAAGGGTTGTTGAAGGAGACTCAACCAAGCAATATAACATGCTTTGGTCATATGGAGCAGAATTGAGGAGGGCAAACAAAGGCAATACCTTTAAGCTGAACATTTATGGTTTGCCACCTAGGTTTGACAGGTGTTATATGTGCTTTGACGGTACAAAGAGAGCATTGAAAGTTGGATGTAGACCATTCATGGGTTAGATGGATGTCACCTTAAAAAAAAATATAGTGGAATCTTATTGATAGCTGTCAGTAGGGATGCCAATGATCAGTATTTTCCCCTTGCCTTTGGGGTTGTGGAAAATGAAAGTAAAGATACTTGGAGTTGGTTTGTTAAATTACTTTTTGAAGACATAGGTTCTGACACTAAATGGTGCTTTATTTCTGATCAACAAAAGGTATGCTTACTTGATAATTTTGTGCTTATTGATGATACTTTCAATTATTTGTAGGGATTGGTGAATGTATTTGAGGAAGAGTATCCTGAGTTTGAACACAAGTTTTGTCTAAGGCACCTATATGCTAACTTCAAGAAGAAGTTTGGAGGTGGAACACTGTATAGAGATCTTATTATGGCTGCAGCAAAGGCAACATATTTTGAAGCTCATGAGGACAAGATGAATCAGATTAAGGAGGTAAGCCCAGATGCTTTTGACTGGTTAAATGTTATTCCCACGAAAAAGTGGTGTAAACATGTCTTTCCTCTGTACTTTAAGTGTGATGTTCTTATGAACAACCTAAGTGAATCTTTCAATGCTACTATTTTGATGCAAAGGGATAAACCTACAATTACCATGTTTGAGTTGATTAAAAACTATCTTATGGGTAGGTTTGCTACTCTTAGGGAGAAAGTAGAGAATTACAAAGGAGAGATCATGTCTAAACCCCTTAGAAGGCTAGATAGGGAGATAGAAAAAAGTGCTAGCTGGCTGCCAACATATGGAGGTAGACTTACCTTTAAAGTCACTCATGTACAATTCATAGATAATTTTGTTGTAGATTTGCAAAAATATACTTGTTCTTGTGGTTTTGGGACTTGGTTGGGATCCCATGTAGACATGTTGTTGCATCCATGCATAGGAAGCTAGATAATCCCATTAAGTATGTAGATAAGTGTTACCACAAGTCTACCTATCTATCATGTTACAATGAGGTTATCAGTCCCATTAATGGCCAAAACAAATGGCCAAGGATTACTGACCCTAAAATCTTGCCACCAAGTTACAAGAGAGGTCCTGGTAGACCGAAGAAACTCAGAAGAAGAGAGCCAGATGTGGAAACTCAAACAAGGTGGCAAAGGATAAACACAAGTCACAACTGTAAGAGTTGTTTGGAATATGGACACAATAAAAGGACGTGTAAGAAAAACAAGCAGTTAACAGGTCCTACTGAAGGTGATGTTGCCATTGAAAATACAGTTGCTACTGAAAGAGCTAGTGATGTTGCCACTGCAAATACAGTTGCTACTAAAAGAGCTAGTGATGCTGCCACTGATGTTGCCACTGCGGTATAAAAAAAGGGTTAGTATCTCAAACTGAACACAAACTTTGATTTTATGCCACTGTAGTATCAATGAAATGTCACTTTTTTTTTGCAGGCTAGGCCAACTGTTACAAAGATAGGAGGAAGCACTTCTAAGATAACAAAGCCCACTGCTACAAAGAAAACAAAATCTACTCCACCAAGTCAGGCAAGTACTTATGCCCCTGAAGCACCAACTCAGGCTACTGAGGATGCCTCTACTCAAGCAACTACTCAAACAACTATTCATGTATATACTCAAGCACCAACTCAAGCTACTGAGGATGCAACTACTCAAGCAACTACTCATGCTCTTGAAAATGCTGCTACTCAAACACCAACTCAAGCTGGGGATTACATGTCACAGAATTCTGTTAGTTCAGCTGAGGCAATAAGGATGTACTGTGGTATAGATCCTTATGAGTTGGAAGTTTTGCTGAATGATGATGAAATACTAGATATTGTACCATTAAACATTGAAGAGAGTCCTGGTCCTAGTCCTGCAAAAAAAACTAAGTCCGGTCCCAAAACCTTTATATGTAAATGTCCAAAGTCTCCTAAATCCACTGTCAAACAAGTATCTACTCCAGCCAACAACCCAGCCATGAGTGACCCTGTAAGTTTCTCTGTTGTACTGATATATGCTTTTTTGCTATGCTGTCAAATAATTATGTAAATATCTTTGTGTTCATAACAGGTGAAAATGATGATATCACCAAAGAAAAAGAAGAAGATTGTTGCATCTCCAAGTAGAAAGAGTGACATAATTAAGACACTGAAAACAAAGGATGTAAAGGGACCTGGAAGGGATCCAGATGACCCAGTTATAATTCCTGATGAAGAAACAATTATTGCCAGTGCTTGTGGGAAGAAAAAATGGAGTGACATCAAGAAGAGCATGACTCAATGAAGACTCAAACAAATTTTATGTTCTCTGTACTATGTTTTGTTATGTATGAACCAATGAATCTATGAATCTAATTACTTTGTACTCTGTACTATGTACTAAGAATCTAATTAATGTTATATTATGAATTTTATTCTGTTTTGCAAAGTTTTGTGGGAAGACAAAGTTTTTTACAGCATTCATACCAGACATTTCAGCCAATTACATGACCATAACAAACTGCCTTGTACACAATCTATATTAAAGTTTTTGTGAAAATTGTGTCAATAATGCATGTGTACTTATATGACCAAATGATAACATGCATAAAAGTGGTCAAAATATCATGTTTGTCATGCACCAACCTTTTGTATCGACTCACACATGCTTGTATCGATGCATACACTTCTCGTAATCCATAAAAACGGTTTCTACACAGTATGAGTTGACTCATACGTGTTTTGGGTCGATACACAAGATTCTGTAGGCTGTCTTGCATCGACACATACAACCATGCATCGATTCATATGTCTCTTGAGTCGATACATGTCATTTTGCATCGATACATAAATACATCAATCACTGGAATTCAGTTCTGCTTGCATACTTTTGTTTTTGTATTGATACAAAAGCTCTTGTGTCAACTCATATCAATCTTGTATCGACTCATACGTATTATGTATTGACTCATACTGAAGTTAGTTTACAGAAATCATTTTAACAAATAGTATGTATCGATACAAAAATGCTTGAATCGACTCATAGCCATTCCAAGCATTCTGGAAGTCATCTTAACACAGTATGCATTAATACAAAACCTTTTGCATCTATACATAAGTTGTTTGTATCGACACATACAACTTATGCATCGACTCATACACATGTTTACTTTATGGGATCAATACTTTATGCTATATGTATCGACACAAACTCACTCAGGTCGACACATTTGTGTATTGTATCGACTCATACGATTTATGTGTCGACTCATAAGTTTGTTTTTCAACTAACTTTTTCTGTTTCCATATAAGACAGTTTGACAGAGTGCAAATTACTTGAAATTCATTACATTAAGCCAAATTACTTGGCAGAGTGCAAATTACTTGAAATTCATTACATTAAGCCAAATACAGATTTCATTTCATTACAACCATAACAAATTACAACCATAACAAACTTCATTATCCTCATTTATAATTGAAAACAAAATACACATTTATCAAAATGGACACAACAAGAAACACCATCTTCAATTTTCCATGGAATTCCTCATTTTTCAACTTGTTCTTCAATTTCTTCTTCTTCTTCCTTTCATCTTCATACAAGGACTTCATATAACCCACAGATGTCAAGCCATCCAACTCTAAGTTCCTAATGGCACCATCTTCATTTCCAGAATTTTCACCAACATCTTCATCCCATATAAAGAGGTTACAGGTTTCAGAACTACTCCAATTAGGAAATCTCCAAAACAACCTTCCCTTGTTTGGTCCATTCCTGCATTGATACGATATCATCCGATAATGACATCCACAAAGCCTCCCAACTCGAGATTTCACTGAAGCAGACGACATAACGTTATCTCTGAAGCATATGGTGAATGAAGAGAACGACACGACAGGGGTGAACGACCACGAATTAGAAAAACAGAGAGAGAATGAATGGAGAAAGGGGATGGAATTAGGGTTAACGAGTAGAAAGGGATTGAAACAATAAAATTTACTCATAGGGTACAAAATTATTTATGCCACCTAATACTATGTCATTTAAAAATGGAACAATAAAATTTACCCACCTATCATGCCAACTCAGCATCCGTTAATGGTTTTTAACGTGGGGGACCAATTCCTCAGACGGAAAATATTGAAGGGACCAAAACTGGAAGGAAAATATTTGAGGGACTAAAACCGAAATTTGGAAATTTTAGAGGGACCAAAAATTTATTTAACCCTAAATTTGTTAAACTTATAAAAGATGTAAGTGTTAAAGAAAAAAAATAAGAAAACAATTTCATTAATTTTATTTATATTTTCTAACATGTCAAAGACACTGCATATATAATACTACTAATGTAATTAAAAGGCTCAAACAATAAGAGAGCTCAACTCAATAACAATTAAACTTAAAGATCAGCTAATATAGAATGCTAAACTAATTTAATATATAAGTAATAAGACACCTATTATATTACAATTAGACACTATCATCCAACGATCGTAAAAGTTGTCGAGAATACTCCTAAGTAAATGCGTAACAACTTGCAAAACCTTCTTCCTCAAGTTGTAATTTCGGAATTTTCTCGTGACACCCCATCTTTGTGTTGGGAAAATAACACAGCTGAAGAAAAAAATAAATTAAACACAACCAACAGCACAAGAATATAACGTTGAAACTTCAAAATCGGAGAAAAACACGACCGTTGTCTAAATCGACAACCAGAGAATTATTACCATGTGAAAATTTTACAACACATAGACTTATCTACTCTCACTCCAATTCACTAGTACACCCACACTCTTACGAAGCAAATATTTAAACTAAAAGTCAAATATAAGCTTAAAGTGATACTGACTGGTGTATCTAAGAACAAAGAACTTAGTTCCAATATATAGCATTGGTTTCCCCTTGCTTCACCACACTAAGCAATGTGGGACATCTCAAATATCTACTTTTTAACCTCCTTCTTTATTAAAGAAATTAGGCTTACAATCAACCCCAATAATCTCCACGTTGATTGTAATGGTCTTCAATCTTCATTGTCTACACCGACAATCATAATTGTCATTGTCTATACCGACAAATTAAATTATCATACTCCACCATAAAGAGTATACTACACTTGCCACTAAATCCTCCCAAGAATTTTTTTTACATCGAAACCTTGCTAAAATATTATGGTGCAACTCCCATGTTGGCTTTTAGGAAGTTCTTCAGCCATCAACACATCTCACCACACACCTTGCATCAATGTCAACCAATGCCCGTGTATTGCTCTGAATCTGCTAGCAATGATTCCTTTTGCATGGTATAGCGGAAATACCATAAGGACACACCTTATCTTTTAGAAAAAATCACCATCATCTCCCAAAACAAGGGAGACGTTTCTAGCACTTGCCTGAAAGTTTTTTTCCAGATACTGCTCCACCTGGACAATTTCTCTTTAAATGCCCAGACTTTCTACACTTCCAACACACCATATTATTTGCATGAATCTTCTTCCCATTAGCCCCACTTCTAGTTAGCAACGCTGAGCTTGAGGAAGTACTTTCATCATTTTTCATCCTTCTTTCTTCAGAAATAATTTTAGTTGCAACTTCTTCAAAATTCAACTTTTCTTTCCCGTACATCAAAACAGGTTTGAGATGAACATAAGAAGGTGAAAGGGACAGAATGAGCCTTAACGCTGTATCTTCATCATCAATCTTAACTTTAATAGATTCAAGCTCAGAAACAATATTATTCAAAGTACTAAGATGATTAAAGATTTTCGTACCCTCATCCATGCGCAAAGTGTGGAATTGCTCCTTTAGCAACTAACGATTTGAGATGTCATTTGCCTGATATAACCCTTTAAGCCTTTCCCAGAGTTCCTTCGCTAATGACAGATTCTGCATATTCACAAGAGCATTCTTTGTCAAACACAAACGAATTGTACTTGCAGCTCTCAAATCTAGTTCCTCCCACTTGTCAGCCTCCATGTTGGAAGTGTTTCCTTTTAGCGCCTTGTGTAATCCTGATTGTATCATCACATCCTTAACTTGTACTTTCCACAAGCCAAAGTTGATTCTTCCATCAAACTTCTCTATGTCAAACTTCATAGCACTTGAATAAGACATAAGAGTTGCGCGCAGATTGTAAACCGTGCACCAGGTAGGTTCCCAGGAAAGAGAGGTGGGTCACAACGGACGCGCTTAAATACCAAGTCTTTCCTTAGCCAGAACCTCCCTAAACAACACTTTCACAATACCACCCCTTATTCAGCACCTTCACAATATCACAATTCTTTTCTTATGTGGAAGATCAGACAATGCTGAAACCACAGAGAATACTAAAAATTGTGATATCTCATTGAGCCGAAGCTCTAACACTATTGGAAAAATAACATAGCTGAAGAAAAAAATAAACTGAACACAACCAACAACACAAGAATATAACGTGGAAACTCCAAAACTGGAGAAAAACCACGACCGTTTACTAAATCGACAACCAGAGAATTATTACAATGTGAAAACTTTTCAACACATAGACTTCTTTACTTTCCCCCAAATCCCCTAATACACTCACACTCTTACAAAGCAAATATTTAAACTAAAAGTCAGATGTAAGCTTAAAGTGCTACTGACTGGTGTATCTAAGAACAAAGAACTTAAGTCCAATATATAACTTTGATCTCCCCCTTGCTTTACCACGCTAAGCAATGTGTGACTTCTCAAATAATTATTTTTTAATCTCCATCTTTATTAAAGAAATTAGACTTACAATCAATCCCAATATTTTATTACATTTAATCTAATAAGGTTGTGGACATTTTCAATTGCTTTGCTTAATGTAGGGAGTAAGGAAAGGATATTTAATATCAAAGTGCTTTTGTACAGTGAATTTATACATCGATGCCCTTGGAGAGCAATAACTGCGACCTGAATCCAATTTTTTATGTCTTAAAATTCTCTTTCAAAGTTTATATGAGCGTCATTGAATCTCAATTGATTTTTTATGTGTCAAATTTTTCACATAATTAAGGCAATATTCTTGAATTGTGAACTCCAACATCGATTAAAGTTTCTTTCAATGTTTAATATAATATTAACTTTTTTAAATTACTCTATTATTTACATAACTCTAAGTTTAATTTTTAAATTTTGTATTTGCACAAAATGTAAAGATATTATATATTTCGTTTAACTCTTTAGTAAAAATATTATTATATATTTCATCTATAAATTATTTTAAATATATGTGAAATAGAAAAATTAATAAATTATTTATTTTGAGACAGAAGGAAATTTTATTTTATTATTTATACATTTTAACATAATCGATTTTATATATAATATATATATATATATATATATATATATATATATATATATATATATATATATATATATATATATATATATATATATATATATATATATATATATATATATATATATATATATATATATATATATATATATATTTCATTTAATTCTTTAGTAAAAATATTATTATATATTTTATATATAAATTATTTTAAATATATGTGAAGTAGAAAAATTAAAATTATTTATTTTGAGACAGAAGAAATATTTTATTTTAATATTTATATATATATATATATATATATATATATATATATATATATATATATATATATATATATATATATATATATATATATATATATATATATATATATATATATATATATATATATATATATATATATATATTAAATTTATCAGTATTAATTTAAAATAGATCAAAACCACGCTTTAAACACTTGAAATATTCGTTGATTTGGACAAAGCACAACCATCTTCAAGTAGATTATGGAGTTAGGCTTGTTAGGAGTGTGTCACTTTACACTGTCTTCTCATGTATAGATGAACGAAACCAACAAGAAACAAATTCCACCTACAACGGCAAGAGCCGTGAGGGGAATAAAATGAGAGACACGTCTCTTTTCGGACTATGAGTATGTATCTGTTGACTAACTCATACCATTTTGAAATTTTTATTATGGTTTGTGTTCTAGTTACATTATGATGTCAATAAGGCCAAAAATACCAAATACACTCAAGTATAAACCAAATGATCTTTCACAAATAATGATAAGCATGATAAAGAAATAATGCACAGTCACTTAGAACATACATATCTGATCCTTTATTAATATTTTAATTGTCATTGCATATGTGTTACGTTGTCATTGCATATGTGTTACGTTGATAGGTCTATCACATGAACGACAATGTTATTCAGACGATTTTTTATATTTTTTTCAAAATATGTAGTGGGAGTTATTAACTCTAGAAAAAATAAAAACCTTTGCAAAATAATAATTAACAATACTTTTTATAAATAGTAAAAATAAATATCGGGAATTATTTTTGGGTTTAAAATTCTCGCAAAATTTGTTGAAAACCATACAAAATGAAGGTTTTCACGTAAAGTCTCTCACATAGACGACATCCATATCTTACACATAAATTAACTATACGCAATCACTTTTATTTAATTTATAGTTTCTGTCCTCAATTATACAATGTTCACATGCTATGTTTGTTGAATTATTAAAGAAGATAAAATGTATTTTTTAATTCAAATCATATTTTAGGAGTTATGTTGCGTTATGTTGCAGCGTAAAATATACCCGAACGTAAGGAACACTCGAAATACAACATAGTTGCCACTGATCTTGATTTATTTCAAAAAGAAAGGAAAAATATCGAATAAAACACACGGAAAAAATGGTCGTCGCAACCAAGAGTGGATTTGGGAATTGATTATGCAAGACGAATGTATTAGCACCCCTCACATCTATTGTATTCAACGAGACTCATTTAATTATTTTTGCAAATGATTGTTAGCGTGAATCATTTGCGATCTTCTACTTATTATGCGAGAAAATAAAGGATTTTTAGATTTTTTATTATTGTGCTCTCCAAGATTGTAAAACCTCATGCCAACGTATTTTCATGGTGCAATGAGAAAATTAGAGCTTCGTAGTTCATGGTAGGAAACAACACATTTGTTGGTTGGTTATAGAGAGTGATGTGTTAGACATTTCAAGTGATTAAACCTTTGCTTGCTGCTTGCTTTGGAGAATAAAGCGTTTGTTTGTTTTGGTTCGAATGGGTCACATCTTAGCGATTAAACATTGCATGTCATCCTCTCTTGGAGGTTGAATCAATAGTTTATTCCGCGTTAAATGGATCACATTTGAGCGGTTTAAATATTGTTTGTTGCTCTCTCTTAGAGATTGAATCATTTATTTGTTTCGCTTCAAAATGGCTAAAACACCCTTATTTCTGAAAAAATATTTTCAAAGGCGCACAAGGGCCAAAGAAGTTTGATTAGTTTAATTGATTTTATATGGACAGGGAGCTCTACAGCAGTATCCAGATACTAAGGAAGGGAAGAGGTTTGTACCCCAAACACCCTTTTTTTTCATCCAAAAAGTTATGAAAGTTGTTAGACAAATGGAGATTCGTTTACTTTATTGTGTTTTATCATGAAGACAAACACCTAAATAGTGAGTTCTAAAACAATATTCGAGTATTCAGGAAAGAAAAAGGTCTACAACCAAACACCTTTTTTTTCATTCCAATTTATTGTGAAAATGATTTTGAAAAGAGGATTGTAACAACTTGGTGTAGAATCAAGTGTTTGATTATGAAAGCATTTGAGTCAAGTGGAAGAGATATTCGAAGTTGGATTGAGCACTCGTGTTACATTCAATTTTAAGTTTAGTTTGGAAAAATGGCTAGACGTTGGATCAAACATATTTTTGTTCTTTTTGAAAATGTTGATTTTACGCTAATCTTTAATTAACAATTAAATAACATGATAAGAATAACAAAAATGAAAGAGGTAAAATTAATACACGTGATGGGAATTGGGGTATATTTTATTGAATGGGGGAATAATGTGAATAAAGTAAGCAATGAGAAAAAAAATAAAATCACACCACACTTAAAACATAAATCCCTAATAATAAAAATAGTTAAATATGTTTTGGTCCTCATAAATAGGCCATAACTCAATTTTAGTCCTTCAAAAAATTTCTTCAAATAATGGTCCTTCTAAAGTTCTCTGCCTACACTTTTAGTCCTTCCCGTTTACTTTCTTTAACGGAAGCTGGCGTGGTAGGCCACATGAAAAAAATTTGATGACTAAAAAATGGTTTTCCTTACGGAAAAATAATTGTCACTATAGTTAGAATTTTCAAAATAATCTTATTTTTTCCAATGAAATCCAATATATGAATCACCAACGTCATTATAATGTATTCTATTTCTTTCTTTAGATTAATAGTGGGGTATCAAATATTACTAAGCCTTTCGCTAGCGCCAACTTTTGTGTAGTGGAGCTTTTATCAACTCTTGACACTAATAATAATTTCACAACATATTTAATTTTCAAGTATCAATATTAGCTTTAATCTTGACACTAATAATTTTAAATTAGTATTCTAATATGAATGGTAAGTGGTTTGAAAATTCATGACATTAGTGAGAATCTTTAATTAAAATAAGAGCTTTTTATGGTGGGAATCTTTAATTAAAAGAAGAGTTTTTAATGGTTGAAATCTTTAATTAAAGGAAGATAGTTTTGGTGACAAATTCTCTGTCAAGTGATAGTTATTGATTTTTTTTTACAAGAATCACATCTTCTATGAGAGTTTTAGTGACGAATTTTAGGTTTTATTGATGGTTTCTGGATTTTTGACATGAATCTTCATCATCTATGATTGTTTTAGTGATGGTTTCTTGTTTTAACATGCAGTTTCATCTTCTAAGATATTTTTAGTGACATATTGTGGGTTTTAGTGACGGTTTCGAGATTTTAGCGACAATTTTGGGGTTTTGACATTAATCTTCATCATCTGAGATATTTTAAGTGACAAATTTTAGGTTTTCGTGACAGTTTTGGGTTTTAACATGAATCTTCACCTCCTAAGATAGTTTTACTAACAAATTATGACTTTTAGTGACAATTTATGGATTTTGACATGAATCTTCATTTTCTAAGATATTTTTAGTGACGGTAAGTCTTTCATGTGGCATGTCACGTCAGCTTCCGTTAGTGAAAGTTAACAGGAGGGACTGAAAGTGTGGACAAAAAAATATTAGGAGGACCATTGTTTAAAAAAATTATTTTGAGGGACTAAAATTAAATTATAGTATATTTATATGGACATCTAACATATTCAACCCTAATAAAAAAATAATTATTACCATCCTTTAATTAATTAGTTAATTAATTAAAAGTAATTAAATTAATTAAATAGGCTAAAAAATTAATTAAAAACTAATCATTTAGAAACAATTAACTAATTTAATTAAAGTCAACTAACAATTTTAATTGGTCAAAGTCAATTAAACTATTAACTAAATAATAATAAATGAATCAATAAAACTAAAGAGAAAAAAAAAACTATGTGGACTACAAAACAGTTCAAGGAGTGTGCTAACATAAATGGGGTGTTGGGATGAGGGCTTTGGCCCAATTTGTTTCAAATGAGTTAGACATGGGTATGATAAGTGTAACGCCCGTTTTATTTAATACTACCTCCGTTCCTATATATAAGAGACAATTCAATTTTTAGATTCATTGAATAATCAATGTACCTAGTCTATAAATTGACCAAATACATTGATTATTCAATGAATTCAAAAAATGAATTGTCTCTTATATATAGGAACAGAGGTAGTATTATATTATATTAATATCTTTGAATTACCGTTTGGCGATTGTTTTGGCGACGAGAATAATTATATTAATTGATATATCTATTAAATATATCTGGCGACGTTTCGTTCGGTCCGATTTTTTATTCCGTTCGGTTCGGTAAAATGTTATTCGGACCGATATTTAATTCCCCAGAATTATTTTAATAAATTGAGTTAATGATATAATTAGATGTTATTAGTGTGTTAAGAATAGATAGGGGTGTGAAGAGCATTTTGATAGAATTGGGTTTTTCACCCTTGGCTAGTAAGACCACCATCTTATAAAACCACTTTCCTCATTTCTTTCCAACATTACACCAAAAAGCCATTTATAGAAACTTAGAAGAAAAGAAAGGGTTTTGGTAGAAGAGCAAGAGAAAGAGCAAGAGAAGAGCAAGGTTGGGTTTGTAGGATCATCAAGAACCATCAAAGCTTTCAAGGTAAGGGGTTTGAATTCCATCTCATATAGTTAAGGTTTGATAGTTATAGTTTAGATTGGGGGGAAATTGATAGTTGGTTTATAGGGTTTTGGTTGGTTGATTGTTGAAATAGTTTAGAAAAGTTGGATTAGGAGTAGAGATTATGGGTGTGTTTCATTGCTAGTAGTAGAAATGAAAGTTATAAAATGAAAATAGAAAAAATGTATACTGTTGGAAAATGAAAAACCAGTTAACCAGAAAAACCAATTTTTACAGGGAAGATGATGAAGTGAATTCGTGGGGGGAGGGTGAAGGGGGAGGCGCCCACCTCAGGGTGTGGGGCGACCGTCCCCCACTATGAGGCCCCCGCCTCCTTCCCATGAACAAGCAAGGGACGTACGTCCCGGGTGGCTGTGGGTGGAATGGAATAAACTCCGTTTTGTTTTTCTGTAAACTGCGTTTCTAGTTTTCTGTCTTCTGCAATGAGTTTTCTA
Organism: Vicia sativa; assembly: GCA_021764765.1. Classification (NCBI taxonomy): domain Eukaryota; kingdom Viridiplantae; phylum Streptophyta; class Magnoliopsida; order Fabales; family Fabaceae; genus Vicia; species Vicia sativa. Next base: position 74,617,419 of record CM038792.1, read on the forward strand.
CATAATTTTTTCAAGAAAGCTTTTGTTTCTTTGATTATTTCCAATTCCACCTAGTAACACTTTATATCAATAAAATATAATTAGGACATAAGTTAGCCGATTAAATTTAGAACCCGATTATGTTCCGATTTTTCGATTTCGGTAAATTCGACGACGGAGCAAGTTGCTCCGAATTCAACGAAAATTGACGTGCTAGCTAAGTTCGACATGTAGAACGTAGTGGTGAGGTTAGTTTTTCGAAATTACGAATTTTTACGAAACAACCCGAAATAGGCCAACTTATGGTTAAATTGAACCGGATTGTGTTTTAGTCAATTTAAGACATGTATGGACAATCCGATTTTGATGTTGATGATTATGATTAATGCCGGTTATTAAGAATGGTTTTCGCGACGATTATTGGTGTTTTGACTATTTTTCCATTTTTGGAATTTGGTGAATTAATTGATAATGATGTTGTGTGAATAAACATAATATTTGCGACAGTGTATTTATTAATGAATACTTGTTGATTATGCGATGCGATGATATGTTTATTTGATGTGAATAAATATGGCGACGTGGACTTTATGTCAATTTTGATGAGCGATGATGATGTGTTGTTGTGTTGTCCTTATTATTGAGTCACATACATTGCATTAGCGACGAGGGCTTTTATGCCAAGCGACGATGGGCTTTATGCCAAGTGTTCCTAATTATGGACAAAGCGACGGATACCACATGCATAACATAGTCGTGTCTCATGGAGTCGGTTGTGTTTATGTTTGAGTTGTTTGGCATTGGGTTTTAATTGATGAATGATGTTGAATTGCGATGGTATGTGATGTTTTGTGTTGATGCGAGTATAATGATTATGTGATGAAGTTAAAGTGGTAATTTATACACTAAATGCTAATTTAAAGTATGTAAGCTTTTGATACATGTTGACATACTCTATTTAACTTATATCATCTATAATTCCAAAACTATTTATATATATTCTATCATGCTTTTAATTATATGTTTTGGAGTATCTCACCCTTTACTTGTTTCGTCGTTGCCTTTATATTGGTAACGTGCAGGTGATCCCCGAGGATGATAAGGATTAGCTCGAGTCTCTTTATTTTGTGTCGCTCTGCTCTGGTCGTAGTAACACTCGGGATTTGGGCGACGTTATTATTTTGATAGGATAGTTTATGTATACTATCTTATGATGTTATAACCTTATGTATTGATGATAACATGATGTTATGTATATTTTGTGAACACATCCACTGTGTTGTGAATATCATATGTGTATATGATGAATTATGTATGAATTGGTATATCCGACTTTTGATGTTTGTGATGTGCATTATAATGCAAATTGATGAAAATGCGAATATGTGATGCCTCAATTTTGTTAGATGAAATTTTGAAACTCTGATTTTATTATTAATTATGAGGGGTAGAATTGGGGTGTTACAATAAGAAACATATGTGGTGAAGGATAGTACAATGCACCCACCATGGGGGCCGATAAAACTAACATGGGCCACATCTTTCACTTCTACCCCCATCCGTCCCTTTTTCAGAAGATGACTGACAGGGTCCCACATCACGCAACTAGCACCATCACTAGAGATATCTCAGTTATGGCCCTCTAAAGGTTCGATCGACGAAGGTACACGAGATATGTGCTTACTACGAACTTTATATCCTTCGATTTTGCTAAGAACACTATAGAAGGAACGGGGGCCAATATTATTTTTTTCCGAAGAAGATGACATGGGCATTAACCCTCATGACAATGATTCATTGATCATCGGTGTATAGGAGGCAAGTTAGGATATCAGTTGCGTCCTGGTAGACCTAGGAAACTCAGTTGATGTCCTATTCTTGGATGTCTTCCAGAAGTTACAACTGAATCTAGATGACATATAGAGTTTCACAAGCTCTCCTGACAGTACTATCGGGGGAACGAATATAGATAATGGGTTATGTGACTCGAAAAACCACCTACAACGAGGGAGATGACGCAAAAACTATCATCGTTGGCTACCTCATCGTGGATGTCATGTCGCCTTACAACATCAACCTTAGGAGCTCGACCAACGACGCCTTTAGAGTGGTTGTGTCCGCCCGATATTTAACCTTGAAATATATATTCCTAGATAGTAGAGTGGGCACCATCCGAGGCGATCAACAAGTGGCTCACGAATACTATATGAGTGGTTTCGATACTGCTAGGAAAGAGCTAACACTTGATAGTAAGAGTTGACTACTTCACTAATGGATAGAGGTGGGGGCAGTGACAAAAATTATGGCAGAAAAATTCAAACGTTTCTACTGGAAAAGAATCATGTATCGATGTGGCACATAAACGCCATTGTCTTGGACAACAAAACTCAATTCGCCAGTACAGTGGTCATTGACTTCTGTAAAAAATTAAGTGCGCGAATAAAGTTTATGCTCATGTGTCATACCCATTTTTGTCCCTTTTCTTTTTCATACATTCATCATATACATGATTTTATTTTATGATAAAAAGACAACGAAAAATTAACCATGTCATTTTGGTCCTCATCATATTTTTAAATCAATTTTTATTTATCTATGCATTTTATCAATTTCATTTTAAAAGGTCAAAAAAGAATTCAAAGTAAAGTCAAAATCAAATACTTGGTCTGTTCATTTTCAAGTTAATTTTTTATTTTGGTCATATTGTTTTTGTTATTAAATTTTAATGATTAAATTATTTGGCAAAGCTTCATATTTTAAATTCAAGTTCATGCCTTTTAAAAAAGCCATTTGATAAGCCACATTTGAGCCTCTTTTTTTCATGCCATCTCAAGCCAATTTTCAAGTGATTTGCGAATCCAATTTCAAGTCTTTTTTAAGACATTGCGGAGGCATGTTTCAAGCTCATTCTTTAACCTTTTAAATCCATATTTCAAGTGCATTTATAAGCCTTTTTTTAAGCCAATTTTCAAGCCATAATTTAAAGACATGAGCCATGTGCATTTGTGTTGGGACTTGGGACCACATCATATCCACTACATTCATGTTTTGCTTCATGAAAGTAAAACATCTCACTCAAATTACAACCAAATTCAAATTGTACTTCAAATTAACATTTTCAATTAAATTTCAAATTTTCATTCAAAATTTGTTTCCATACATTTCATTACAGATCTCAAATGCATTACAAATTAAATTTCAATACAATTTGAGTTGCATTTACACTGAATTTCATCTATAACTCTTCATCAAAGGCCAGGATTAAATGTTCACGAGGATTGCTACAATTTGCCACGGATTCTCACTTAAGTTTTCCCCCCAAACTCAACAAACTTCTCTCAACTGAATTTCATCATAGGTTTTTTTTGGTTATGAGAGGGTTAGGGCCCAACCCGGTTTTACAACCCCACACACCGGAATTTACTTGTACACACTTCCCCTTCGTTTTAATCATCCTAGGCCATTATCATGGGCTTAGCATCTTCATTTACAAACCATTTAAATTCTACACACATCATTTTATTTCATGTTTTAATCTAAATTCAATAATTCAATTGAAATCATTTTTTTAGTTAATAAAAATTGATTAATTAGTTGATTATGTCAATACATTTAGTTAATTTAATTATTTGATGGAATTAATTTTCTTTATTCACTTAGTCATGATAATTAATTGATTAATCTAAGGGTGTGTTTGTTTCAAGTTATCAAATTATATTCAATTATATTTCTTGAATTCATATTTCTTGAGTTCATATTTCTTGAAATAATAATTCAACTTATATGTTTTGGATAAAAATAAACATTCCTAGGAATGTTTACAAATTTATTTAATTTAAAAATTATGAAAAATAAAAATAGTAATAATTTGTGAGTAGAAGTGAGAAGTTAGTGGTAGTTTGATTTATTTTCATGGGAATGTTGGATTCTCACCCTTTAACCATGGAAATAAAAAGAGAAAAATCATGTATAAATAAGATTTCTGAGAATAAAATATTTCTTGAATAATTTTTTTAAACTTGAATCAAACATGAGAATGTTGTATTCCCGTGATCATATTCCTTGGAATAATTTTTACAACCTTAAAATAAACACACCCTAATTAATTGCTTAAAATCATTTTAATTGGTTAATTTTATTAATAATCTATTAAACTTTTTAATTGATTGAAGTTATTTCAATTGGTTAAATTTTACTAATCATTGTTAAACGACTCGATTAATTGGTTAAAGTTATTTTAACTAGATTGTAACCCACACGATGCGCGGCTGTGTGCATATAATTTTTTATTGTCATTTCAGCCGATCCACTTATCAATAATCAATCAAAAGCAATCGATTTAGTACAAATATAAAAATATATTTAAAAGAAAATATTTTTTTTATTATAATAAACATCTACATGATATTATTATATTTAAATAATAACACAAATATAATTATTTTATAACACCCATGTATAAATATCAGTTATAAAAATAGGATATTATTATATTTAATAAATAACACAAATATAATTTTATATAACACTCTGTTATGAAGATATCCTTAACTGATTAAAAATTAGATTAATATATAAATTAAATACATTTATAATTTATTTTTTGACTTGGACATTAGGAAATAAAAGAATATAATCTAAAAATTTCTTGAAAACATGCTTATAAAAATATCTCTACAAATTTATTAATAGAATTATAAGTAAATGGTTATAGTTTACTTTTTTAAGAAAAACAATGATCATAGTTAAAAAAAAAGTCAAATAATATGACAAAAAATGTTCAAAATTAGACTGATAGATTAATTCCAAGAAAATACATATATAATTTATTAAGTAAACCAACGTATTGGTTGCATAATAATTCAAAATATCAATTTTAGTAATTAATTCTTTAAATATACACATAAAATGAATATTATACAATACATTTAAATTGTATAAACATAATCAACAATATTTTTTTTAATATTATTATCACTTTTCTCAAAATTGATAACACTTCACAATTTAAGAAAATATTATCATAAGCAATCATGATTAATCTATCTGTTAGTGTTTTAAGTTGGCATTAATTTTGATAAAACTAGGCTATGACAATGTCTTGATAAATGTCATGACATTCAGAGATTGAAGATAAATCCTACTTGACAAGGATGTGAAGTACATTTCAGGCGAAAGCTAAAAGCCGGAAATTCGAAAAATAGTCGATGTCATAACGGATGTTATAACATTCATTCTGAACTGCTTTTTCCGAGTCTTTTCGAAGTTTGTTGAAATGCTATATTATGTTTTTACATTACTAGAATGCATGCTCACGTGGCTGCTAGGTTAATCTTAGTTAAACCTAAATTGGTTGTTGAAAAGACCATGTTTTAGGATTAAATTAAGTGAACCCTAGCTATCTTTATGGAAGCCCAAAGTTTCGAGTGCTTTTATAAAAGGAATTCAACCTTACACTCTGCCTTTTTGTCTGTTAGAGATTTAGCATTGTTATTTGTGTAATTCTAGTTTCTCTTGTGAGTCAAGCAACTATCAATTGATAAGTGCCTTGGACTAGGATTTGTTTGTAAGGGTAGTTTATCACTCAAAGCTTTGAAGCACGAGTGTTTGTCTCTTGATTAAAGTGAAGCAAAATCAAGATAGTTTATTGAAGTGTGTCTTCACAATTCAATTATTCAATACGCTGATATCACCGTGATTGAGGGGAGTAGGAACTCGGGTCTAAGTAGGACTTAGATTGAAGTTGCATTGGGTAGGTTTTAAGTGAAGGAGATAAATTGGTTGGTTTATTCTGAATTAATTCTACTAATAGTGAATTTCCTCCGGCTTGGTAGCCCCGGATGTAGGTGTAGTTAGACACGGGTAAACAACTTATTGTGTTCTTTCTTTGCTTAAATTTATTGTGTAAATTGTTAACAGAGTGTCGATAGTGTGTCATAACATTCTGTGACATCACGATCTGCTGCCGAAATTCAATTGGCATCGAGCGGGCACCACTATTATTTCGGGTGAGATCTAGGGATAATAGTTTCTGGCATAATGGATAAGGAAGGAGGATTTGGAGGTAGACCACCTATTCTGGATGGGTCTAATTATGAGTACTGGAAACCTCGTATGATTGCCTTTTTAAGATCAGTGGATATTAAATCTTGGAGAGCTGCTGACAAAGGATGGAAACATCCCACCAAGCTTGAGAAAGATGAGACTACTGTCTTGAAACCTGAGGAAGAATGGAGCAAAGAGGAAGAGGTACTAGCTCTGGAGAACTCTAAAGCATTGAATGCCCTATTCAATGGTATTGACAGAAATATCTTCAGACTAGTTCATCAATGTGAGTTGGCCAAGGATGTTTGGGACACTCTCAAAACTACTCATGAGGGGACATCCAAGGTAAAAATGTCAAGACTTCAGATGCTCACTACCAAATTTGAGAATTTGAAGATGAAAGAAGATGAGACTATTCATGAGTTTCACATGAATATCCTGGAGATTGCCAACACCTCAGGAGCACTTGGTGAAAAAATGTCAGAAGAAAAGCTGGTGAGAAAGATTCTCGATCCTTGCCTAAGAGATTTGTAATGAAAGTAGTGCGCAATAGAGGCTCAAGACATCGGACCTTGAAGGTTGAAGAACTTATTGGATCCCTTATGACTTTTGAGATGGGAATCGGTGAAACTTGACAGGAAAAACAAGAGCATAGCTTGTATCCAATTCAAGAGGATGCAAGGTGGATGATAAAGAGAAGATATCTGAAGCTATAGCTATGCTTGTAAGACAGTTCAACAGGCTCATCAAGAGGGTTGATCCAAAGTCAAGGTTCAATGTCAAGGACATTTCATCTGACATTGGCAAATCTTATGACTCAAAGAAAAGATCCAAGTCAAGAGAAAGGAAAGCAGAAATCGATGTCATGGTTGTGAAGGATATGGGCATATTAAAGTCGAATGTCGACCTTTCTAAAGAAACAAAAGAGGAATATCGGGTCCGATGGTGATTTAGGAAGTGAGTCTGAGGAAGAAGGAGCCAAACTTGTCACTGCTCTCTCTGGAGTGTACAATTCTGATATGGATTCTAGTGATGAGGAAGTGTCATTTGAAGAACTTGCCGATACTTACAAGAAGTTGTGTATCGATGGTGAAGTGTGTCACAATGAAAAGAGAAAAAGTTGATTGAGAAGTTAGAAGCAGAAAATGTGAAGTTGAAAGCTGAGAAGAAGGAAAACACAGTCACTATAGGTCATCTCAACAGTGAAATTATAGTGTTGAATTCCAAGCTTGATCAGATGACTAAATCACAAGATGCTAACCTGGACCGATAAATTAGAAGAAATCCTTCACTTGGACAAAATGCAGAAATAAGCATGGTCTAGGATATGTGGTCGAAAAGAAACCCTGGTGACATTAAGAAGAAGAGACATGGGAAACCAATGTCAAAATAGTTGTCACAACATAAAACAGGAAATGTGTCTGGCTCAGGGTATGTGGCTGCAAAGAGATTTGCTAATAACCAGGAGAGGAACAAACCAGGCAAGTCAATGGCAAAGAAGATGTCACACCACAAAACAGGAAATAGGTCTGCCTCAGGATATGTGGAGGCTAAGAAATTTATTAATAACAAAAGGAAGAACAAACCTAATGAAACAATGTCAAAACAGATGTCACAATATTGGGTTCAACATCAAAATCATAGAAACTTGAACAAAAAGTTTCAAAGTTGGAGATGTCATTATTGTGGAAGGTTTGATCACATAAAGCCTTTTTGCTTTAGGCTACATGGATATCCTAATCAAGGTTCCTATGAGAAGCCTAAGACCAACAGGGTATCATACACTCAACAATGGAAGAAGAAGACTGTAGCTCTGGTAGCTCACACTTCTCTTAGAGTGTCTGCCAATGAAGATTGGTACTTTGACAGTGGGTGTTCTAAGCATATGATTGGAGACAGAAATCTCCTCAATGATGTTAACCCTCATTCTACCAGCTTTGTTACTTTTGGAGATGGAGCTAAAGGAGAAATCAAAGGTGTTGGAAACTCAAACTGGTCTAGAGTTACAAACCTGAATGGAGTGTTGCTGGTAAAAGGTTTGACTGCTAATCTCATTAGCATAAATCAACTATGTGATATGGGATTCACAGTCAACTTCACTAAGTCTGAATGTCTTGTAATCAATGATGAACAAGAAGTGATTATGAGAGGAGTCAGATCAAAGGACAACTGCTACATGTGGGAATCTGAGAACACCACTCTGTCTTCTGTGTGTTCTACAGACAAAGATGAGGAGGGAGTAAAGTTGTGACACCAAGAACTTGGTCATTTACACCTCAGAGGAATGAAATGGATCAGTTTCATAGAGGGAGTCAGAAGGATACCAAGATGTCACATTGATAAAGGGAGAATCTGTGGTAAGTATAAGGCTGGACAAGAAATCAGAATGTCACACTCAATGTCAGGACATCTGACCACTTCTAAAGTACTGAAGCAAGGTACTAAGATCTGGTATAAAAGGCTAACCAAGCACCTTACTGTCAAAGGATATAGGAGAGAAGTCTTGGATAAAACCCTCTTTGTCCAAGGAGTAAAGATCATGGTGCCTCAAATTTATGTTAATAACATAGTGTTTGGAGGAATGTCAGACACAATGGTGAGACATTTTGACAATCAAATGTACGTTGAATCTGGGATGAGCCTCATGGGAGAGTTGATTCATTTTCTTGGACTGCAAGTCTCACAGATGAAAGACTCAACACTCCTTCCACAGAGCAAGTATGCAAGAAATATTGTCAAGAAAATTGGAATGAAGAATGACTGCCATAAAAGGACTCCTGCTCCTACACATTTGAAGTTGTCCAAGAAAATTAGTGGGCAAAGTGTTGATCAAAGCTTGGGTAAAAGCTTTTTTGGAAGGATGGTTCTTCTTGAGAAATAATCTTATTTCTTGGATCAGCAAGAAGCTAAACTGTGTGTCCTTATACAATGTTGAAGTTGAATTCATAGCAGCTGGTAGCAATTACTCTCAGATGATCTGGATGAAGCAGATGCAGACTGAATACAATGTCATACAGGATGTCATGACATTGTACTATGACATTCCTACTAAAACTCTTGAGGCTAGTCAGTTTAAGTCTTTAAGGGGCAAATTGGATATTTGTCAATATGAGGAGTTGTAGCAATTAACTGTGCTTACAACAAGGGATGGAAGAGACCTTTTACTTCAATTATTTATAAGTGGGTTATTTAATTATTTTCATATTATTTTTAAAAGGTCCAAGAATAGGAAGAGACTCCCACATATAATAGTTTCTTCATTTGAAAGAAGTATCACTTTTTCTTCATCCAAAAGAAACCTTGAAACCCTCTGCTACTCTCGCTCTCATTCTCTCAAAAGCCATCAGCAAAATATGTCTTCATCATCTTCTTCATCTCAAGAATCTGGATCTTCATCTCCCTCCATGGCTGAAGTTAGGGCAAATGCTGAAGCCATGCAAGCTGAAGCACTGAGGGTTACTCCGCTGCGTGCAATGGCCACTAACCCAGAAAAAGTCAAGAAGTTACGCACAAGGAATGCAAGAAGGTCTCAAGCATCTCCTTCTGGTAAGACTTCTATACCATCATCTTCAGTTCCTCCAGAACTAGTGAACAGAGAGGGGTCTAGGTCAGTGCATGAGGCCATAGCTAGGATAGTGACTAGTATCCTAAATGAGAATCAATTTGTACCTGGGATTTCAGTCCCTCTGAACCATAAGTCTGCTAGCCCTAGTTTAGCAGTTGATCCAGATGTCAATGAGAATGTCAAGACATCTGGTGATCATGTTGATTCTCCTGTCAAGAATGATGTAAATCCTTCTGCTCCAGTTTCTGAAGGGTGTAAAGATGACAATATTGAATCCTCTGCTGCTAATGAGAATGAGATTTCTGATGAGATTCTTGAGGAATCCCCAGAACATTGTACTTCTGTTAAAACTCCTGCTATTTCTGCTGATAATATCTCTGATAGCATTCTTGAAGAAATTCCATAAAAACAAGCTGATGACAACCTGGAAGATTCTTCTGAGAAAAATACTAATCAGAATGTTGATTCTCATATCATCAATCTAGATGAGGAGTTCTCTGATAATGACCTCATAGCAAAAGTTCATCCCAACATTGCTAAGAGGGTGATGAATAGGAAAGGGAAGCACAATGCTATTCCAAGTTCTGCTCAGAAAAAGGTTGCTAAAATTGCTCATAAGCCTCCTAGATTTGAGAACAAAACTGAAGAAAAATCTGGGAAAGACCAGGATGGAATTTCCAAAGGGAAGAGTAAGGTGAAGAATGTTGGAGGTATCTCTAAGCCAAAAAGAACCCAGATTGTAAAGAAGAGGAAGTCTCCTGAACCCTCAGAACATGATGATGATTCTGATTTTAATGTCGAAGAGAATGTCTCAGACATTCACCCAAGAAAGAAGCCTTCTCTTTGGAAACTGTCCAAAGTCCCTGAAGTGGCAATTGACAACATTTCTTTCCACCACCCTAAGAATGCTAACAGGTGGAAATATGTGTATTTGAAGAGAATTGCACTTGAAAGGGAACTAAATAAAAGTGCTCTTGAATGCAAGGATGTGATTGATCTGATCAAAGAAGTTGGGTTGATGAGAACTGTGGTGAAGTTCTCAAATTATTATGAAGTGTTGGTGAAGGAGTTCATTGTGAACTTATCAAGTGGCTATGTTGATGGAAGGTCAGCTGATTTCAAGACTGTCTATGTCAGAGGGAGAAGGGTGAAATTTCCCCCAAGTATAATCAACAAATATTTGGAAAGATCAGATGAAGCTCAACCTGAGCTAGAACAAACTGATGACCAAATCTGCCACACTATCACTGCTAAACAAGTGAAACATTGGCCAATGAAAGGAAAACTAACTGCCAGCAAACTAAGTGTTAAGTTTGCTATTTTGCACAAGATAGGGGCTGCAAATTGGGTTCCAACAAACCACAAGTCCACCATCTCCATTGGTCTGGGCAGATTCATCTTTGCTGTTGGTACTAAAGCAAAATTTGACTATGGAACCTATATTTTTGAGCAAACCCTTAAACATGCTGAAAGTTATGCAGTTAAAGGACCAATAGCCTTTCCCTCCCTCCTGTGTGGAATCATAGTTGATCAGTACCCTGACATACTTGGTGATAGAGATTCAATATGCAAAAGGGCTCCTGCTCTTGGATTTCATTACAAACTCTTCCAAGGCAAACATGTCCCAGATATTATTCTGACATCGGCTAAGACATCAACTGTCAAAGAAAATTCTCAAAAGGCAAATGTCATTGTTGTGCTAAAAGCAACTTGCAAGGAGCTTGAAGCAAGAAAGCAAAGTCTGGAAGAACTGATCTCTACACTTGAAAAGGAGAAAGACACAAAGGTTGAGGAAGAAGGGCTTGATGGTGATGATTCTGCTGCACATATGGATGAAGATGCTGATGTTGATCAAGCAGCTGCTGGTGAAGAAGGTTCTGAAGATGCTTCTTTCCACAGTGCTTCTTCTGGGGAGGAAAGCACTTGAGTTGTACTCCTGTGCATTGTTGCAACTGTTCCCTATTTCTTGTTCTGCTTTTCCCATGTGTGTTTTGGATGATTGTAATTTTCTGTTGACTGCATTGTAAACTTAACATTTGTTACTGCTTCTCTTAATATATATGTTTGAATGCTTGGGGTACTTGTATTGGTTCCTTTGGCCCCTTTGTGGCTAAAAAGAGGGAGAAGAAATATTGTGGGAAACTGTATTGGGAAATTGGGAAACTGTATGGCTTTTTAAATTTGTATGTGGGAAATTGTGGGATTTTTGTATGGGTAGAATTTATCTTATCTCTAGGTTCTAGTTTCTTTAAGCTTAGAACTAGTTTATTCTTCTGCTGCATAGGTACTCTGATAGCTTAATTAGTTTTAGCCAAAAATGTGCCAAAGGGGGAGTTTGTTAGTGTTTTAAGTTGGCATTAATTTTGGTAAAACTAGGCTATGGCAATGTCTTGATAAATGTCATGACATTCAGAGATTGAAGATAAATCCTACTTGACAAGGATGTGAAGTACAGCTCAAAACCGGAAGCTAAAAGCTGTGCTGGAAATTCTGCAGAAAATAGTCTGATGTCATAATAGATGTTATGACACTCAGTGTGACATTCTGTTCTGCAGAATCTGTTTTTCCTGAGTCTTTTCAGGAAGTTTGTTGAGCTGCTATATTATGTTTTTCTGTTACTAGAATGCATGCTCACGTGGCTGCTAGGTTAATCTTAGTTAAACCTAAATTGGTTGTTGAAAAGACCATGTTTTTAGGATTAAATTAAGTGAACCCTAGCTATCTTTATGGAAGCCCAAAACTGAAGTTTCAGGAGTGCTTTTATAAAAGGAATTCAACCCTTACACTGCTGCTGCGCCTTTTTGTACTGTTAGGAGATTTAGCAGTTGTTATTTATGTAATTCTAGTTTCTCTTGTGAGTCAAGCAACTATCAATTGATAAGTGCCTTGGACTAGGATTTGTTTGTAAGGGTAGTTTATCACTCAAAGCTTTGAAGCACGAGTGTTTGTCTCTTGATTAAAGCTATGAAGCAAAATCAAGATAGTTTATTGAAGTGTGTCTTCACAATTCAATTATTCAATACGTTGATATCACTGCTGTGATTGAGGGGGAGTGAGTAGGAACTCGGGTCTAAGTAGGACTTAGATTGAAGTTGCATTGGGTAGGTTTTAAGTGAAGGAGATAAACTGGTTGGTTTATTCCTGAATTAATTCTACTAATGGCTTGGTAGCCCCCAGATGTAGGTGTAGTTAGACACTGAACTGGGTAAACAACTTATTGTGTTCTTTACTGCTGTTTAAATTTATTGTGTAAATTGTTAACAGAGTGTCAGATAGTGTGTCATAACATTCTCTGTGACATCACGTATCTGCTGCCAGGAATTTCACTATCTAATAAAACCCATTAAAAAGTTTGTATTTAAAATTTCAAATAACACCTTCTAAAATCCCACTTAGGATAATCCATTTTCAAATTGATTATAGTTGCTCTTCTCTTCATTCTGAATTATTTCATATTCTTTCTATGATATGAAAGACCATTTCATCCACACACATTTAAAATATGTTTAATCAATATATTGAAGACACGTTATAAAATATTTTTAAAATAGTCTCAATATTGTATTGGAAAAAACCAATCATATATAAACAGACACGTTATACAATTGATTTTTTACACCATCTAAGTAAAATATATGGTTAACGCAATACTTTGTAATTATATATAATTTTATAAATTAGAACTAATAAAAGTTATAATTATAAATGAGATTGCAAACGCATAATAGAAATACACAATAAAAATATTCTTCTCTGGTACATACTTTAGAATCTCTTATCACATTTTTATATGGACTAAAAAGTTGTAGATAGACCTATTTATAGTCAATTAAGATTTTTAATTTTTATTAGAATTGAAAAGTCTATTTTTTGTATATTTATAAGTGAGGTATAAGATTCACCGCCTTCAGCAACAGGTTCCATAACCACTGGTAGGATAGCAACATATGGCATCATGAGATTTTGAGCACGAGCTCATACCCATTTGAGGGAAGGATCCCAAGGAATGGAATTTTTATGCCCCAAAGTCTTAGTATCAGTCTTATTTACCATGCCCCAAGCATGCACAAATCTTCGGCGACAACCATGGAGATTGTTGTCGTAGTCAAACATAATACCTTGGATGAGAATATCATGAGGACCATCTCTTCAAGCATAATCAAACTGACGTAACACTAAAGAAGGATTGTAAGTAATACCTCCCCTTATGCCAAGGAGTGGCACATTAGGGAATTCCCCATAATGCTCAATGAAAGTGGAGTTTTTTTTAGAGTAGAGACACCAACATATATCTGAATGAGAGAGTGACATCAACCTTTGAGACCACTTCAACCCTTGTTCATTCTTCATCACTGATCGAGGAAGGTGCAAAATAAACCACCTGGATAATAATGGTGTGCAACACATGAGAGTCCTTTGTCTTTTCATAGTACGAGTGTGGAGAGAATATAGAATATTTCCGAGCAAGGTAGGCATAGGATGATGAGTGAGGAATATCTTGATGGCGTTCACGTATATGAATTGATCTGGATTAGGAAATAGAACCAAACCTTAGATTAACAAAGTCAAAATATCTTCGAAAGCGTAGATTTTCTTAGCGTAGATTTAATTTCTCGCACTTTACTTTCCGCACCTCTTATTCTGTAATTGTCCCAAAGCCATGTAATAGCGTAAGACTTTATCTTTCCGCTTTTACTTTCCGAACTCTTATAAACTGTATATACACTGCTTAGATGTATGGCTAATAGGATTGTATGACAAGACTAATCAATCAATCTTAGATCACCATAACAATCAAGATAAAATATCTGAATTGAACACACTCTTCACACTTGTACCCCATAGGGTACTCTCTCTTGTTTCCTTACGAATAAAAAATGGTCATGTCCCTCAAACGTAGGGGTACCATTAGCAAAGTCCCTCAGCTAAATCATCACAAAGATCATAGTCTCTCGATGACCCTCCGATGTTGCCTACAAATATATGATATCGTCCCTCGGTTGTTGCCTACGAAGAGTGATGGTCGTCCCTTCGAATTGCTATGGTATCCTTACATGTTGCCTTCAATGAACATATGATGACCCTACTCCGTCCCTTCACATCCAACGAATAGGGTTACCTACCAACTAATGGTATGGATAGAACTATCCTAAAGAAGAAGGAAAATAACAAGAACGATTCTTTTGAGTAGGTAATAAGCCTCTAAATTGCTTGTTCCAATCAAAAATGCTTTTCACACCTCACACTTTTTTCAAAAATACTTTCAAACAAACACTTTGTATACATTCATACGAGAATCATTAGAAAGTTACAACTTTCAAAGAAACATTTCCAAAGACTTCGTATACATTCTTGAGGACTGATACAAGAATCATTACAAAGTCAAAGCGAAATACTTTTCAAATACTTTTCAAAAATACCTTTCAAAACACACACACAGAAAGCGAGTTTTCAAAAAGTGAGCTAAGCAATTAAGAGCCCGTAGTTAATACGGATGGAAAGGGTGCTAACACCTTCCCATTTCATAATTACCTCCCGTACTCAGAATCGATAAAAGGTCTTTCATGTTTTTTTTCACCTTTCCTTTATTGGATAAAAGAAAAGTCGGTGACAACTCTTGCTATCCGCAATATTTGCGATAAAACGCAAAACAAATAAGTCAGTTCTCCCATCGTGTTACAGTGAAGGTTTATGTGAAACAAATTTGAGGAATCCATATGGTGATAAGAATGTGGTAGACATATTGTCTGACATGCTGAACAACTCTCAAATGCATAAAGAGAATGATGATTATGACCATGAAGATATGGAAGTTGATATCGATATTGTTGATATGGGTGTTGTTAATAACCATGATCGTGCATTTGAAGGTGTGAAGACACTGGGTGAAGGTATGAATGAAATAATTTGTACTACTGATGACAAGGAATATAGATTGATTTCAAATAACACATAATCTATAAAAGATATAATTACCCTTAATAATGAAAGTGTTAAATCAAGAACCTCTATGATATATGCTGACAAAGATGGAAGTTTCTATGATCTTATTGCCCATCTTGAAGTCATCAAATTGATTCCAACACTATCATGTATTTTGAAGGTCAACAATTATCTAACACATGTGAAAAGTGATCTCCTCAATAGGATGACAACAAATTTTTCTAAATAAATGTTATCTGAGAATAACTTGAGCATGTTAGAAGATGTTAGCTACTTTCTTGATTATCAAGTAAAGAAAATGAAGGAATACATTAGTGATTCCCAAGGTTTAGTTACTGAATGAGTGGCACTAAAATCTTGTGGAGTAGAAAAGTGCTCAAATATGGTAAAGAAGATATCTACTAGAATGTGCCAGACATCTTGAGTGTCATAGTGGAAATTGAGTTCCCAAATCAGATGAAGGATGAGAAAGACATCATTGGTAACTATGAAGAAACTAGAAATGCTTAAATCAGTGACAAATGAGGAGAATCTCTTTGCAATCCCTTATTTTATGTATGATGAACACACTGTCACAAGAGGATAGGGCTTTAAAGGAAGATGTTCAAATAAGTGTTGACATTTGTAAATTTGTTGAAGAAAGATTGTATGAAAGATAAGAAGAACCTCTAATATGACCAACAATTGTATAACTTTTATTCAAAACTTGAAGACCAGATACAAGAACATGAAACCTTGAGAACATGGTTTTAATGTCTTCACTGTCCTTCAATTTGAATAGCTCAATGTTTGTATTTAGGTTAACGTGGCTTTAGTTTTGAATTTGCAATGGAGGAATTTTTGTTTGTTTATGAAGTAGTCGTATGTGACCTTGTTTTGGAACTCCAAGGATATACCTTATCCCTTGATATCAATGTGTGGTGGTGGAGATAAATAATTAAGGGTGTCTTCACAATTTTTTATTCCTATAATGCTCTATTAGAAACTAATCTTTGTGTCCACTCTGATTTATCTAGAGATTATTTATTCCTTCTCTTATTTTGTGTAAGTTTGGCTCATCCTAAAGTGATTATTTTCTCTTGGAAAATTTTCTAAGACAGAATCCTGATATCAATGTGACCTTCTTTTGGAGCTCCAAGGATATACCTTATCCCTTGATGTCAATGTGTGGTGGTGGAGATAAATAATTAAGGATGTCTTCACAATTGTATATTCCTATAATGCGCTATTAGAAACTAATTTTTGGGTTCACTTTGATTTATCTAGAGAAATTTATTCCTTCTCTTATTTTGTGTAAGTTTGACTCATTCTAAAGTGATTATTTTCTCTTGGAAACTTTTCTAAGACAAAATCCTGATGATAGAGAATCTTAGAAAAAAAGGGGTCGTACTGCCTAATAGTGTTACCTCTTGTGGGGTGTGTTCAGGGTTTTTAGAGTCAAACTCTCATTTGTTTGTTACTTGTGAGGTGAAAGCAAAGTTATGGTATATGATTTTTAGGTGTCTTGGGTGGACGTTGTCCTCCCATGGGATATTTCTAATTTTTTGAGATATTATTATTATTTTGAAGGGTTGCATAAAATTAGAGGTGGCTTAGTCTTAATTTGACACTTAGTAGTATGGGTAGTCTTTATTTGACATTGAGAAGGTGTATGACCTTTCTCTGACTGGATGAAGAACCATATCCTCTACTTGAGTCAATAGCATCCTAAGAATTTTCATCCTTTCTTAAGGGGGGTTGTTCTTGGTGTTTTTTGAAGGTTTTAATTTTGTTGATGATGATTCTTGTTAATGTAATCTAGTTGTTTATTTTCTTGCCACTCTTGATGTTGGTGTTTTGAATGTATTCTTTTTAGTTATGTTGTTTTTGTTATGGTTTTGACTAACTCATCCATTTAGTTATCCCCCTCTCGTTGCCTTTAAAATAAAGCTATAAGTTTTCAAAATCATCATTTAATGACAAATAATGACTTTAACTCGTCAATATAATATACAAAAACAAACTCTTTTTTGCCACATGTCAACTATTTGTTAAAATATTTTGAGCTATCTACTTCAATACTATATTTAATTTTAATATACTTTTTGGTTTTTATTGTAATATTTTTCTCTTCTTTGAAAAAGGAACATGTCTCTCATTGCCTTCTTTTATCTCTACAAAATAGGCGTGCAATAGTCAATAAGGGTTGGAACCCATTTAGACCGAGGGCTTTCATATGTTACGGAGAAACCATATTATTTAGTTATATTTCAAATATGATTATTTCTTCATTGTTATAACCTATTTTTATCAATTTCGTTCACTATTTACCTAGGGTTTATTCCTTTTTGAAGGCATAGGTAGACATGTAGATACGAGGCTCGCCTCTAGGGCAAAAGATGTCGAAGAAAGGGGAAAACTCACAAAGGAAGGTAAGGTACGATTTACATACCTTATCATTTTTATGTTTTTAATTTGCATTATCTTGATCTATCTCTTCAAAATAGGTGTTTGATAGTCAATAAGGATTTTGATGCATTTGGACTAAGAACTTTCAATGTTATGGTGAAATCAAATTTTCACTTAGTTTTTAAGCATAATTATTTCTTCAATATTATTTACCTTTTCTCTCACTAAATTTCAACCATTATTAACCGAGTGTTTGTTCTTTTTGAAGCCATGGATGAACATGTATAGATGTGAGGCTCGCCTGTGGAACAAAAGTTGTTGAATAAAGGGAAAAATTCACAAAGGACTACGAAGTACGTTTTTGAATATGTTTTTTCAGATTTTAATTTCAATTGCCTATAATTTTTTCCTCCAAGAACTAAATATTTTTCATTCTCTCTTAATAATTAATTAACGTCATGTCTTTAATTTGACATTTATTCATTTCTGAATCAAGTATTGAACTCGTTAATGTTCATGTTTACACAGTTTACATGGTTTAGTTTTAGTTTATTTTGCAGTCTAATAGGTGGAGGAAATTAATTTATTTTGTGACAATTCTTCATACGATCATTGTTTATGCTTTTCCATAGATCTTGACTTTGGGTTGATGAATTTTTATATTATAACCTATTTTATTTGATTTTATTAACTATACAAAAGAAGCATAAATTGTTGTAAAGTTCTTTGTTTTTATTTTATATTTTATTGATATCTTAATGACATAATTATTCTTTCTATATATCTAGTTTGAATAGATCAAGAGTAACAACATAATTTATAATATGTTTAATAAAAAAACTCGGTGGTTGGAGTGATGTGTTCTTTGTGTGGTAGTTAGAGTGATGGTGTTCTTTGTTAAATGTAAATTGAGGTAGAAAATGTGATAATCATTTTTCCGCAATTTGATTCTTTTATGAAGATTTTGTCCAAAGTAAAACTTTATGAAATGTCAATCATTAATATATATATATATATATATATATATATATATATTATAAATTGAAGAAGAGTGTAATGGCTCTACAACTTCATGAACGTAAAGATATGAAGAGGAAAATAAAAAAAGAATGGGGACATGCTATGGGGTGGCAAAAACAAGTATGGTTGTGTAAGGCATGCTTGTTTTTTTGTTGGTCGGGTCAAGGTTATAGGCCCTTACCCTCTAATATGTATGTCTCGTCCCATCCTCATCTTTTTACGGGCGTGAACATTAATAAGAATCTTTAAAAATTGTAGCATGCCCACCCCACCCTTAGTTTATCTCGAGGTGGACCAATGTTTTAGGCACACTCCTTGAACTATGTTTACCTTGATTTTTTGCGGGCTTTTGCAGGGTAAGTTTTAATGAAAGAAGGCATCCTCGTTTTCCACCTCTAAGGCATATACTAAGCTCATCAAACAAATAGTTAGTAGAAATGATAACAAGCAAAACAAAATATATCGCTAATAAATCCCTTTATTTCACAAGAAGGTAGTGTATCCCACCAAGTTTGTCCATCCATAAATTAGTCAATGTTAGTTAGACAACTAACACAATTATTACCGTCACAATATGTCAAAGTTAGTGAAGATTATGACTGTGAGAAGTGAATCACACTTAAGAAAAACATGAATCCAACCTCTCAAGTGTGCATAATTAATGGAAATCATTACACTCATAAGTATTACATGTTAAATATAGAGAAATCATGAATGAAGGTAAACATATGGCCCTTGGAAAAGCTTGTAACTTAGTGTACTAAGCCTTTAGGGATTTATAGTTAAAGAAATTTATGTTTATTGTGTACCAAGTAATCCAAATGAATGAAGGTAATAGTTTTAATATTAAGGTGCTTGAGTTGGGAGCTCCACCCTCTATTGCATATGCTAAATAATGTCTCAAAGTTAGTAGTGATAAGATCAATTCCATGAATAAATGCAAACCACGTCCAATATTTTATGTTGTTTGTAATGGAAAAAATAAGTGTGGAGGAGTCTCAAAGGATTTTGTACACACGAGACAAAAGGAAACAAGAGTGAGGTCATATTTTCTAAGATTATCATTAGTAGCTATGACATTATTGAAACTCATATAGGATGAGAGAGAATTGGCTTGTAGAATGAAAGGTTACCATATAACTTTGGTCTAGTTGAGTTCATTATGAGTGTGTGTGTGTGTGTGTGTGTGTGTGTATATATATATATATATATATATATATATATATATATATATATGATACAATCATATGCATCTTTGAAGGTATGCATACCATTATTTGACCTACTCCAGTTATGAGAGTCTTTTTTCTGTATTTGAGATAGGAAGAGTAATATTCATGATGTCTGAGGTAATATTGGTAGCAAGTTTATTAAATGATTCAGGAAAGTTCCATATGTTATTATCGACCTAATGAAACAAGGTAGCTTTTTGGAGATATTCTATGTTAGAAGAAAAGTCATGAATTTGATCGTTGATTATATAGTCAAGTCAATTATGAAGCTAAAATGAAATATGTTTACTATTACCAATTTCCTAGATATCTTTTTCTTGAATCAACTCCAAGAAATTCTTCAAGCCATACCGAAGGATTATTGACTTTTAATCAACAAATATCACTACAAACAATAAGTTTTTTATCCAAATCAAAGACGAAAGGGTTAAGCAATAACAATTTGGTCATCAACTCAACAAATTATGGGCAAAAGATGATAAATACACATCTCAAGTTTTATGTCTATCTTTTAATCATTACTCTCCATCAAGTACCAAGTAAGTGACTAGTCTTTGCTAATTTTAATGTTTTTTTTTACAAAATATTTATTTAAGATTTAACTCCGTAAATTTTAGACAACATGCAACATTTATATATTTTTAATCTTTTTATGTTGAAGTTACTATAAATAATAATAATTTTCAATATTTTCTATTGTTCTGGTAGATATGTAATTGATGTTAGCCTAGTTATATTAGGATCACAATTATTTTGATACCAAATGTCAACATTATCTAAATGTTAGTTTTTACATAAAAATTATTCAATAATGATAAAAAAGACCAATACAACACAATATCAAAGTAAAATGCGTCATAAAATTGAAAGAATTCAAAAAAAAATGTTCTGAGAGAGAAATGAGATACTTTTAGAGTAAGGGAAGGAAGAAGAGAAAAATAAGGAAAATTCTAACACTGTATTTGAGATGTGTATTACCCGTGTTAGGCGGGAAACTCGTCACAATTTGGTCATTTGAAAAAACGTCTTGTTGAATCGAGAATTGTGTTGTATAAAACTACATTTGACCAGTGATAAAAAAACTACATTGGACCTTGATTCTCAATTCAAATGAAATATTTTACAATTCAAACTTATTGAAACTATATTTTTTAAGTGTTTATAGATTTTTTTAAATGATGAAAGATTGCATGTTACTCTCTTATGTGTAGATCATACATGAGGAAATATATCCCCTATATACTATACTAATCAGTAATAGATGTTAATGATGCATAATAGTAACAAATCAAACTTTCGTAAGTGTATAACACACGCAAGAGAACTAATTTTCTATATCACATATTAATCAATGTGATAGTAATGATATATGATAGTAAAAAACCACATTCTCTTACGTGTAAATCACATTTGAGATAATCAATTTAGAATATGATATATTAAGCATACATAATAGTAAAAAAAATCACATGTTATTTGAAATAATAAAAGATTTTTAACTTTTTATTATATGAAAATCAACAATAATCTCATTAAGTTAAAACAAAAGGAATACAATTGAAAACAATATTAAGTTATTAGACAAACTCCATTCAAACTTTAGTTCTTATATCTTTTGCTAGTTTTACCAAACTATGAACTCCATCCAAACTTTATTACCTATATCTTGTACTAGTTATGAAACAATTAGGTCAGACCTAAAGTTTCTTAGAAGAGTTATGCATTTCTTTCTAAGTAATCCACAATCATCACAACACCACCTGCTTGGACCTTAATGATGTTTGTTTATTTTCTATCACTAACAATAGATACTATTTGATTCCCAAAACTTTAGCCATGCTCGAGTTAGTAGTAACAAACTCTTTCTCGCAAGTTGTCATTACAACCAGTGGCGGAGCCACGACCCAGAGCAGGGGGTGCAAGATTTTTTATTAGTATTTTAATAGAATTAGTTATATATATATATATATATATATATATATATATATATATATATATATATATATATATATATATATATATATATATATATATATATATATAGCGTAGTGATAACAATATTGTATTTGTGACTTAACCTTCTCCCATGGAATCAAATAATAATATTTGACATATTTTTAATTTTAATAATACTATCAATTCTAATACTATAGCTAGTACCATGTTATAAACATTTTATTAATTAAAAAATGTTGTACATACAAAGACATTACTGTATGTTTTTAGATTTTTTAGTCTCTATCCTATCATATCATCAAATAGATATTAGTAGAGTAGTCGTTTCTCTCTCCTATCATTAAATGAATACGAGTCTGTAGCAAGTTTTTTGGCATGTGGTGCAAAGTTACAAAATTCAGGGGGTGCAAAATATCAAATAATAGAGTTGTAGGTGCACATTTTAAGAATCCAGGGGGTTCAGTTGCACCCCTCAGTGACATATGGCTCCGCCCTTGATTACAACTACATTGTTATGCTCTTTTAAAATACAACACCAAATTGTTAAATCATTCTTATCATAACATACATCAACTTTAGCTACGAACTCAGTGATTTGTAGACTTGTTCTCTCCATTTGATCAATAGACCTCCCCCAATCTTATGGTCTTGTTAAAATCTATGAAAATTTCCCACACTTTTGACTACCTCTAGTGGGTTTACACTTAAGTTTTTTTAAGGGAATTTGATTTCTCTCATTCCAACACATAATAATTTATCATTTAATTGCTCATTGAAATTCAACCACCTTTTAAGACAAGATGGTCTAAAATAACAGACGAATGATTAAAAAACTCAGTTCATTGCAATTGCCACCCACGTTTGAAAGGAATTAGTTTAGACAAAATGAAATTCACTAGTAGTAAGTAATCAATAGTACATGACATTCTTATATGAACTATCTCTAGTTCAAATCCATTTTCCTAATACTACTTATGGATGTCAACTCAGACTCCCCTTGAATCTAAGACCCCCCCACTTCCTCTCAAACATTCTTCCAAGTGTTTGTAAGTCTTTAGCAATAAGAACATGACAAACTTCACAAAATAAAATCACAACTCCGTTTCTCAAAAAGTAGTAGAAAATAACACAGAACAAAGTTAAAGACAACCGAGACACATTTTGTTCTTTAATCACCAAAACATCCACTGCAAGTCCATGTGATGAACATATGTTTCCTCTTTTTATAGGGTCAATTTGCCTTACTGACCCATTAGATTTTCACAAACAAATCCAAAATATGATTCAAAGATGAAAGAACAAATACAAATATGCATATCTTTTTTTTCATGTAATAATCTTTCCATCTTCTTCACTCACATTTCGACTAAATGTTATTTCAAATTCATTCATTTCTAACTTTATTATTAATTCATCTTATAAGGCTCTAATATTAGAAGTTCAATTTTATTACAACAATTATATTATATCATACATGAACAATAAATCTTTCAAGAATCCCAACAATTATGAATTATCCTAAGATGAGATTTGTTTCTCATGCTATATCATGAAGATATATCATCATTTATATAATTTTATATATTTCTATTTATGAAAAAAAATAAACCAGTGTGTTGGTAAAAGAAGAGGTTCATAAATGGTGGGCTTGGTAATCAATTACCAACCCAACCCAAGTTTCAAAATGTGGATGAACCTTGCCGTTTGATTAATCCACTTTTCTTTCCTTTTTCTCACCTTCAAATACAAGCTACCCCTCTTTTTCAAAACCCTAATTTCTTTCCCCCAATCCATTCACCGATCTCAACCAATCTCTCAGATCTGCTGCGCGTCTTCCTCAGGTATTCCTTCAAATTCTGTTACCTCGGAATCACTTTACTTGAATTTTCTGATTGTTTAATTTCATAATTCACGTTGTACACCTTCAAATTCATGCTGAAGATTATGGATCTTTGGTGAAGTTGATTCATATGTTGTAATTCATGCTGAAAATTTGTGAAGCTGTAATTTTTCTGGATGAGATTATCAATGCATGTATGTATAATTTTGTTGCAGGAGTTATGTCTTTTGTGCGGAATTATCAAGCTGAAGATCGTAATTTAACTGGTGGCTATTGGCCCACCTATGATGGAAACAACACTGATAGGAAAAGAAGCAGAAACCATTATAATCAGAGGAATTATAACAATTACTATGACAACCAGACCAATGATGTGAGGAGTTATAACAATTACTATGACAACCAGGCCAATTTTGGGTACTATGGTGGCAACTTCAACCAATGCAATGTGGACTATGCTAATTATGCTGATGTTGGGCCTGTTGGGCCATTGTCTCAGAAGAAAAGAAAATTTTCAGGACATGTTGGGGTAGAAAGCCAGAAGTTTAATCTGCCAGCCACTGTATATGACAATGTTGCTTCATCCAGGAGTTTTCAAGCTCATGCTACAAGATCCAATGCTTATACCCCACTTAGTGTTAAACCTGGTTTCTCCATATTTGATGATGATACGCCTGTCTTTATGTCAAGGGATGATATTGATAGAAACTCTCCGTCAAGAAAAGATGGTATTGATGTGCGTCATGAAGCACATTTGCGGTATTCTTATTGTGCCTTCCTTCAGAATCTCGGAACAAGGCTTGAGCTGTAAGATTCACATTGCTAGTCACTGGAAATAGTCTTTTTTTGGAGAATTATATTGTTTTATGTTCTTATATGATGTTGGTTTGTGGATTAGTTTCATTTATTGTGTCAGCTAAAATTGTATCATGTTTGTTTACAGGCCACAAACTACCATTGGGACATCCATGGTTCTGTGCCACCGCTTTTTTGTTCGACAATCGCATGCTTGCCATGACAGATTTGTGAGTTCTTAATAATGCCCCAGTTCTAAATTCATTGTTTACTTTTTCGTAAACGTTTAAATTTGTTCTACTACTAGAAATTCAAAGAGAATTTGTTGCTCATATTTATGAAAATGTTGGTGCTTGATATTTTATCGCTATTAAGTAATGTTTTTATTAAATTTGATCTCTGCTGCAGTTGATAGCTACTGCTGCTCTTTTTCTTGCTGGGAAGTCAGAAGAATCTCCATGCCCTTTGAATAACGTATTGAGAACATCCAGTGAAATCTTACACAGACAAGAATTTGCTTTCTTATCCTACTGGTTTCCTGTTGTGAGTATACTTCAAACTACCCTAAATTCTTTCCTCTGCTCTACTATATTGCCCAATGGAAGACATGCAAAAAAAATCACTGTATAAATAGCCTCTATTAATCTCTGAGTGGAATATGCTTGTTATGTTTATGAAACTACCCATGAATATTTATGCTGAATCACCGTAAACTTCAAAACAGGTATTATCTGTTGAATATAGTGGCAGTTTAAATAAGTTAACATTTCTCTTTGAATGATCTGTTATTCTTATGCCTCTATTATTGGCTGGTACTTGTCAATCTTTGGTTGTAATTTTCATTTATATTGACTTGATTTGAGTTTTCCACAGGATTGGTTTGAACAGTATCGTGAACGGGTGCTTGAGGCTGAAACGTTGATACTTACTACGCTCAATTTTGAACTCAATGTGCGACACCCTTATAAACCTCTCACATCTGTTCTTAGCAAATTTGGTCTTTCAAGGACCGTTTTGGTGAATATGGCCTTAAACTTGGTCAGTGAAGGGTGAGTTTTTCGTATTTTAAATCTTACACCTTTATGATTGCACTAGTAATGCTTGTTTATATCGATCGTCTCAAGGGTAAAACTAGTTCCGCTCAAATGAAACTTGTATGTGATGTTCTGAGCTGTTGATGGTGTCCTCTTCAGGTATCCCTTTTATTGGTTCTGACTAGCCCTTTATCTAACAAGTGACTCGAATGAAAAAAATACTAGTCTAGGAAACCGAACACGGGGCACTGAGTGATAAATCTCAAGAAATTTGCTTGTCTTGAGGTGTGGAGTTCTTGTTGCTGAGAAAGATACCTCGGTGTCCGTCCTAAATTTTGGTCCAAAATAATGTTGATTCACAATAATTTTCATTAGCCCAACTTCACTGTGTAGCTATTTGTCATGGGATATTGATTGTTTTGGCATGCATATAATTTGCAGGATCTTGACAAGAATATCATGCTGGCTTGTATGATGTTCTTAGCTGGTGGATTGATATGCTGTTCTTGGAAAGTTTTGTTTTACTTCTGAAGTTGAACTGCTGATGTCTAATGGATTGATTTACCATGAATATATGACCCATTGCTTTTTCTTTGGGCTATAACCAAGAGCCCTACTCCCCCAACACATATTTTCTGTCAAACCCTCATTGTGTCTGTTGTAGTTTGTGCTGGTCACCATTGGCCAAATGGGCTATCATTAATCTATAGTGACCTGGATGAAAAGAAGATGATCTAAGTAATATGTTTCAAGCCAACAAAAAGAAGCGAACAGTCTGATTTCAAATATGGTCTGAATCTTGTTTTGCTGAACAAGTGTTTGTTAGTCATAACTCATAAATCTAAATCGGTCCTTTTCCACTAGAGTCAATTTATAATGTGAAGCAGAGAATAGCTGAAAATAACATCCTGGCTCAAATTCTGCTTTGCTACAGTGCTATAGTGCTGCTGTTTTACAATACTTAGTACAAAATAGCTTGTTGCGGAACAGTGATTTGTTCAAATTCCGCTACACTATAGCACCACTATATGACAACACTAATATGAAGGAAAATGGATTTTTATTCTGCTTCTGCAATGCTTTTTATATAACAAAAAAATAGACCCTATACTGCCTGATGTGTTAGTGTTTTTCTTTTCTAAAAAAAATGGAATGAATTTTTCTTCTTTGGTCTATAAATTAACAACTGATTTGGTGTTTTGAACAATTTGGATACTTTTTTTTTCTCTCTCTGTTCAGTTGGTCCTGCTATGCCATCTCCTACGCCTTCCATCTGTTCAAATTGTTGTTTCTTTTTTCATTTACACACATCTAGTTATTAAGTTTGTTTTGGGAATTGAAGAATTAAACAGTCTGACTTACTTTCTCACTTAGCAATGAATTCTGTTTTAACTTTTAGCATT
The DNA here is from genome assembly GCA_021764765.1 of Vicia sativa. Lineage (NCBI taxonomy): Eukaryota > Viridiplantae > Streptophyta > Magnoliopsida > Fabales > Fabaceae > Vicia > Vicia sativa. Next base: position 74,644,619 of record CM038792.1, read on the forward strand.
ACTTGTGATTCATTCTTAATAGTTGGACATTGTTGTCCATGTTTTTAATTAGGGCATCCTTTGTTTGAAGTCAATATTATGGATGCTATTGAAAATAGAAATGCAATAGGTTAAATATATGTATTTTGCTTGGCACTATCAATCAATGGTTTTTGTCTTGCTAGTTTCCTGTAATTGTAGGATGATAGTATCCTTAATGTTATGCATTGTTGTCTTCTTCTTAGTTTTAGAACTTGTTCAAATTATTTTATGGATACAATTGTGCTTCTGTTTGCAAAACAAAATCTGGTTGTATCAAAATGAATGTATGCTATTTTTTCAGGAAGTGCATTTTATAACAAATTTTTCAGGAAATGCATTTGCAGTTGATTTTATGCCATTCTGTTCAGAAATGTTTTAGCCACTTTATATTATTCAATATATGATGCATGTCTTCTCATCATTTGGCATTTAGTGGCTGACCTGTATTATACTTCAAATGACTTGGCATCTACATGAATTATCAATACTGGTGGTACCACACTGATATCCATTTGTATTGAGGGTCTGCTAAGTTGAATAGGTTATGCATAAAAAGTGAGTTTGCTTCCTTTTGAGTTCAAATACTCCAAATGTACATAGGTTTTCTTTGTCGAATGGGTTGAACAGTGGCCTTCTTTATTCTCTTATTCTTGTTTTGGCAATATAGACAGTAACATGACTATATTGCTCAAGAGAGTCCTGCACAGGTGCTACTGCCATTTTTCTTTTTACCTTTCTCTTCTCCTATTGTACCTTCGATGAAACTCCTTGTTAGCCTTCAATGATAAGGAGGGTGGTAAAAAAGGGAAACTTTTCATTTTCTGTTCTATTTAACTGTTTTTCCACCTCAGAAGGGACGGTCTGTATCTTAGATGGCTGTAAATTGTTGTTTTTGGCCTAGCTTGTATTTCCCCTGATTTCAGATCAGAAGGTTTTCTTGTGGTGGTGTTCTGTTGCCTCAAATTCTATTCCCTTGCACCTTCATGTCACAAAAACAATCTCCCCCTAACGAATCTGATAAAAGTGGTAGGATATGTGACTGTATGTCCTTGTGTCTTTCATCAAGAGGCTTTTTTATTTTGATATTTTTTTGGGTAAAGACAATTCAATTATACTCCTATTCCCTTTTTTCAGAGGCTCCATATTGTGTAATGATGTTTATAATTTCAATTTGCATCTTCTAGACAGTGGTTGGGTTTTGATTTATGCTGTAGTGGGTGGAATAATTTGCATTCATTATAAGTATCCCAATGTACATGGTAGAAAGGCTCTCCAAGACAATAAGTTGACAAGAGGTGGCATTGGCATTAGCTTTGAAAGTTCATTTTTTTGGAATGAGCAGCTCTCATGCATGCTTTAATATTTTCATTGCATAAATTTCTGGAGTTTAGAGCCTCCCACAGAAGAGTTGGGTCTTGACGTCTGATAAGTTCTCTAAGTCTGTGTAAGATAGTGCTATAGTTTGGTACTGTTATCAACAATGCTACTCAAATTCTTGGCATAGTATTCTTCCTGAGTTGCTGCTATTAGAGTTGGTAAGAAACATGGTATGAATGTTGAATACTATTTGTATTTTTTAGTTTATGTTACTGCTCATTATGATATGATAGCTGAAGTGATCAGCCATGGTTGCAACATATGCTTAAGTTGTTCGAGAATCTTCTTTTAGTGTTGCCTTGGATGGTTAGTTTGAGTATTTATGGTTGTATCACTGTCTCTGTTTGTGGTAAAGCAATGCTAGTGGTATTGGTTTTGTTTACCTTGCTGAAGCTGATTTTTATTTTGCAGGCTTCGGAGCTCTCTATGGCTTCAATTTAAACCTGATCAAATTGCTGCTGGAGCCGCATACCTTGCTGCCAAGTTTCTGAACATGGACCTTTCTGCTTATCAGAATATCTGGCAAGAGTTTCAGGCAACCCCATCTATTCTTCAAGGTACCGTAATTGTTTATTATAATTTTCTTTATTATAATTATCAAGTAGCAGTGTTTTATTTACTATGATATTTTGAAACGGTTGATTAAGTAGCGATGGATAAATGAATTGCATGTTGCTAAGATTTAAGAAAGACCTGTTTTATTAGTAAAATCTCGCACATGAAAAGTATCAGCTACCAGTTTAACAATCTTTATTTTCGAAAATGAAAAAGGGAGACTGATATTTTATTATATCTTCTAAAGGTTGTTTAACTTATTCATTTGAAACTTCGAAATTGGTCCTAGTTTTAAGTTATATAGTTTTGGCACTTAATCACTTTGCCAAGGAAGTGTCTTTATAATTTGTTACTGAACTTAATAATATGCTTTTATTATTAGTTCTTGATAACTTATATCAATTCTCTCATTGATGCAGATGTCTCGCAGCAATTAATGGAGCTCTTCTAGAAGGATAATAGAAATGTTATACCATAGTTCTCAGTAAAGTAGATTTTAAATACTTCACATACTTCAGAAATAGAATCACAGATCATCAGTGTTGTTTCCAGAGTTTGATATCTGTTAAATTTCGTGTTTCCTTTGGAGTTTAGACCCTACTCATGCATGCACATAAAATAATTTAAAACTTCGAATATGCCGTTATCTGGATTGGATTTAAAGTTTTGTTGGTCTTGCGATCACTGGAAATAAGATAAATACATTTTTCTGTTTGTCTTGGCTTAATTGGAAATAAGATAAGTACATTTTAAATACATTGTTTCTGTTTGTCTTGGCTTAATTGGAAATAAGATAAGTACATTTTTTCTGATTGTCTTGGCATCATTGGAATTTGGAAATAATTCAAAACTTTGACTTTGTGATCATTGGAATGACTTGTTGAATGGAGGAGTACTCTTTGTGAGCGGACTCCCTCAAGTGTATTTGTCAATGATTTTTCCTATTAAGAATGAAATAATTTATGTCAACACCTTTTAGTTGTTCAACACTTTATTTTCATGAGGGTGGGATTACTGGATATGGTGTTTTTCGATTTTCTTAAAGCAAAGTAGAGTAAAGGAGTGTCTAGAGTGAAACGAAATAGAAGTCATGAAAAAAGCTTATGTGATTCTTCCACAGGCAAGCAGGAAGGTCAAGGTTTTTTTGTTATATACAGGCTTATGAATAGTGAAGTTACCTCTTGGCAGGGGCATCAGCATAGCTATGCATGCTCCTTAGCCACATTCCTTATCCTTAGGCCTGCTTGATTTCTAGCTATGCCCCTTAGCCATTACTTTATTTTAGCATCATAGAAAACACTCCTTATCCTTAGGCCGAGAGAAGGCATTGGTATGTGTTATTATTTTCTTATGTTTATTGCATTTAGTGGATGTGTGACTTTATTATGCCTAAAGCATAAAATTTATTTACCAACTTTTCCAGTTGCATCTAGTTTCAGCCTTCTAGTCTTATATATAAAATCAGTGTCCTTGATGGATGAAGAGTTTTTCTGACTAAAGTAAAAGCCAAGGGCCTTCTCAAAAATGTATCACTCATCAGACTGCAAATGCTAACACTTATGGAATTTTTTTAGTCCACCCCGTAGGATTGAAAATCATCCTAAGTATTTCTAAACATTTTTCTCGGAATTTTTTTAGTCCATTCCATAGGGTTGAAAAAGTAATTTCAAAAATTCTCTCGAGAAATTGGGAATGTATTTTCGGTATGCACCATACACCAACAAGATCAAAAGTGGTTCCACCCTATTGTAAAGATAAAATAGAACCCACAATATATTTTTGGTATAAATTGAGAATGCATATTCTGTTAATAAGTGCGGGAAGATTGAAAAATTCAGCTACCTTAGTATTTTATTTAAAATCAGATGCATATTTTTGGAATACCTAAAAGTCATATTGCTTACAACAGTAACCAACATGGACAAGAATGATCATCCTCATTTACTTGTTCTTCTGTACTTCAAAGGAGCAAAAACACCACAACAAACAAAAGGGATGAAAATACACTCAAAATATGTTAATGGCGTAAAGTAAAGCAAGGGTAACTTAATCTCATACGAGTCACCAAATACACAACATATACATTGGCATCAATCACACAAGTGTTCTCATCCACCAACAACAACATAAAAATTCAATTAAATATGCTGTTAGTGTTTTAAGTTGGCATCAATTTTGGTAAAACTAGGCTTTAGAAATGTCTTGATAGATGTCATGACATTCAGAGATTGAAGATAAATCCTGGACAAGGATGGTAAAAGTATTTCGAGCAGGAAGCTAAAGGCATCTTTGAAATTCTGAAAATCGATGTCATAACGATGTTATGACATTCGATGACATTCTGATCGAGAATCGATTTTCTGAGATTTTCGGAAGTTTGTTGAGCATTTTATTTATGTTTTTCATTATTAGAAAGCATGCTCACGTGGCTGCTAGGTTAATCTTAATTAAACCTAAATTGGTTGTTGAACAAACCATGTTTTTAGGAGAGAATTAAGTAAACCCTAGCTATCTTTATGGAAGCCAAAAGATTCGGGACTTCTATATAAAGAATTCAACCCTTACTCTACGCCTCGGATTCCATTGAAGACATTAAAGGCTTTTGTTTGTGTCTTGTTAAGGTTAGTAACAGTTGGTATTGTGTAATTCTAGTTTCTCTTGTGAGCCAAGCAACTATCAATTGATAAGTGCATTGGACTAGGATTTGTTGTAAGGTAGTTTATCACTCAAAGCTTTAAAGCACGAGTGTTTGTCTCTTGATTAAAGCTTTGAAGCAAGATCAAGATATTTTATTGAAGTGTGTCTTCACAATTCAATTAAACAATAGGTTGATATCACCGAGGTGATTGAGGGGAGTAGTAGAACTCATATCTAAGTAGGACTTAGGTAAAAGGGTCATTGGGTAGTGATTAAGTGAGAAGAATCATGGTGTGTTGGTGTAGAGTCTTTGAATTGATACTACTAATAGTGAACTTTATCCACGGCTTGGTAGCCTCAGGGCGTGGGTTTGTTAGAACCGAATGGGTGAACAACTTATTGTGTTATTGCTTTCTATATTTATGTGTGAATTGTCAATGTCGAATCTTGTCATAACATTCTCTGACATTAAGTATCTGCTGCCGAATTTCAATTGGCATCGCGGGCACCGCTTGTTATTTCGGGTGAGATCTAGGAAAATAGTTTACGCATAATGGATAAAGAAGCGATTTGGAGGTAGACCACCTATTCGGATGGGTCCATTATGAGTCTGGAAGCCTCGTATGGTTGCCTTCCTAAGATCGGTGGATATCAAGGCTTGGAGGCTGCGATAAAGGATGGAAACATCCAACCAAGGTTGAGAAAGATGGGTCTTGTCTTGAAACACGAGGAGGAATGGAGCAAAGAGGAAGAGGAGGCTCGGAAACTCTAAAGCATTGAATGCTCTATTTTATGGTATTGAAATATCTTGATTGGTTCATCAATGTGAAGTGGCCAAGATGTTTGGGACATCCTCAAAACTACTCATGAGGAACATCTAAGGTAAAGATGTCAAGACTTGGATGCTCACTACCAAATTTGAGAATTTGAAGATGAAAGAAGATGAGACTATTCATGAGTTTCACATGAATGTGTTGGAGATTGCCAATGCCTCGGGAGCACTTGGTGAAAAGATGTCGAGGAGAAGTGGTGAGAAAGATTCTGATCCTTGCCTAAAAGGTTTGCAATGAAAGTTACGCAATTGAAGAGGCTCGGGACATCAAACGAAGGTTGAAGAACGATAGGATCTCTTATGACTTTTGAGATGGGAATCGACTGTGACAAGAAGAACAAGAGCATAACACTTGTATCCAATTCAAGAGGGATGCAAGGAGGAAGATGAGGAGAAGATATCGAAGCTATAGCCATGCTTGGAAGACAGTTCAACAATCGGAGAATTGATCCAAAGTCAAGGTCACATGTCAAGGACATTGCATCGACATCATCTTATGATTCTAGCGTAAGATCCAAGTCGAGGAAAAGGAAGTCAAGGTAGTAAAGTTCAATGTCATGAATGTGAAGGATTTGGACATGTTAGAGCTAAATGTCCCACCTTTCTTAAGAAACAAAAGAAAGGAATGACTTGCGATTCGAAGTGAATCGAGGAAGAAGGTGCCAAACTTGTCACCTCTCTGAGTGTACAATTCGACATGGACTCTAGTGATGAGGAAGTGACATTTGAAGAGCTTCGAGATCTACAGTGTGTGAAAAGTGGTGAAGTGTGTCAGAATGAGGAACAATGATTGAGAAGTTGGAAGAGAATGTGGCTAGAGGTGAGAAAGGGAAGACACAACCACTATAAATCTCCTCATGATATTGTCATGTTGAACTCAAAACTTGATCGGATGTCTAAATCATCAAAATGATGACATCCGCGATAAGTTGGAGGAAATTCTTCACTTGGACAAAATGCGGGGAATAAGCATGGTCTAGGATATGTGGTGAAAAGAAACATTGGTGACATTAATAAGCAAAGACATGGGAGAACAATGTCAAAACAATTGTCACAGACAAACCAGAAATGTGCAGGACGGGATGAAAAATTTGCCAATAACCGGAGAGGAACAAGTCCAGGAAGTCAAAGGCAAAGAGGATGTCATACCACAAAACAGAAATAGGTCCGCTCGGGACATGTGGAGACTAAGAAATTTGTTGATCACAAAAGGAAAACAGATCTAATGAACCAATGTCAAAGCAGATGTCACAACATTGGATTCAACATCAAAATCATAGAAACTTGAGCAAAAGTTTCAAAGGTGGAGATGTTATTATTGTGGAAGGTTTGGTCACATAAAGTCCACCGCTATAGGCTACATGGGTATCCTAATCAAGTTCCTTATGAGAAGCATAAGTCCAACAAGGCATCATACACTCACGTTGGAAGAAGAAGACCACACTCTGTTAGCACAAAATTCCCAGAGCACCTTCCAAGGAAGATTGGTATTTTGACATGGATGTTCCAAGCATATGGGAAATCTTCTCAATGATGTTAAGCCTCATTCTACCACTTTGTTACCTTTGGAGATGGAGCTAAAGGAGAAATCAAAGGTGTTGAAACTCAAACCGTGCGAGTTCCAAACTGAATGAAGTACTGGTAAAGGCTTGCAAATCTCATTAGCATAAGTCGCTATGTGATATGGGATTCATAATCAACTTCACTAAGACGAATGTCTTGTGATTAACGATGAACAAGCGTGATTATGAGAGTCGGATCAAAGGACAAGCTACTTGTGGGAATCGAGAACCACTCTGCCATCTATGTGCTCTACAAAGATGAAGAAAGTGAAGTTAAAAGCGATCACACCTCGAGGAATGGAAAGGATCGGTTCCATAAAGGTCAAGATTACCAAGAATTCATGGGAAAGGGAAAATCTGTGGTATGGATAGGAAATCGAATGTCACACTCAATGTCCGACATTTGATCACCTCAACAAAAGTACTAGGTTCGCATGAAAGGCGACCAGTGTCTTACCGCAAAGAATACAAGGGAAGAGTATTGGATGATATCCTCATTGTCGAGGAGGAAATATCATGGTAGCCTTCACCATGGTAATCACTTGGAATCAAGAAGTCTCGAGATAGATTAATGGATGACTCAACACTTCTTTCAGCAGGTGTAAAGAATTGTGTCAAGAAGCTGGAATGAAGAATGACACCACGCTAGACTATTACCCTTCCTCATTTGAAGGTGTCCAAAAGAACAAGTGGAAAAGGTGTTGATCAAAGCTTGTGTAAAAGGATTTCATGGATGTGTCTCCTTGAGAAGTAATCTCACTTCTTGGATCAACAAGAAGCAAAACTATGTGATCCTACACAATGTTGAAGCGAGCTCACGGTGATAGCAATTGTTCTAGGGTGGTGGATGAAGCAGACCGATTGAGTACAATGTCATACAGATGTCATGACTTTGTCTGTGACATTGTTACAAAAGTTCTTAAGATTAGTCACTTAAGAATTTAAGGGACAAATTGGGTTTTGTCAATATAGGAGTTGTAGCAATTAATGCCTCAACAAGGGATAAAATGGACTTGTTATTTCAATTACTCATAAGTGGGTTATTTAAGTATTTTCATCCTCATTTTAAAAAGTCCAAGAATAGGAAGAGACACCCACATATAAAAGGTTCTCCTTCAAGTAGTATCATCCTTTCTTCATCCAAAAGAAACTCAAATCCCTTGCCTTTTCGCTCTCGGTCTCTCAACAACCAACGAAAAATGTCTTCATCTTCGTCATCATCCCAAAAGACAGTCTCCATCTCCTCCATGGTGAAGTCGGGAAAATGTTGAATCCATGCAAGTCAAGCAAGGTTACTCCATTCGCATGATAGCTCGATCCGAAAAATTAAGAAATTGCGCACAAGAAACGCAAGAAGATCACAAGCATCCCCTGGTAAGACCTCTTCCATCATCTTCATTCCCCGGAAAGAGTGAACCCAAAGGAGTCTAGGTCGCGATGTAGCAATAGCTAGGATAGTGATGAGTATCCTAAATGAGAATCAATCATTCACGGGATTTCGGTTCCTCTAAATGAAAAGTCTGCTAGCCCTAGCTTAGCGGTTGATCCGATGTCACGAGAGAATGTCAAGACATCCGGTGATCATGTTGATTCTCCGATAAGAATACTATTGATCCTTCATTAAAGACTACGAGTAAGTATTAACGATGCTTGTAATGAAACCCCGATGAAGATGTGATTTGATGTTGTTCTTGAGGAATCTCCACTAAGTATATTTCGGATGAAACTCCCGACTATATCTACGATAGTATTCTAGAAGAGACTCGGAGAAACCATTGATGATAATCTTGAAAAGTCCCTTCAAGATTCCGAGAACTGGATGAAACCCCATCATAGACCGGATGAAGTATTCTCAGACAATGACCTCATTGCCAATGTTAATCCTAACATTGCAAAGAGGATGATGAGGAGAAAGGGAAAACAGTGCAAGTCTGTTAAAGAAAGGTTGTTGTTTCTAAGGAGAAACAGACCAAGGTGAACCTCTACAAAGAAATGTAGGGCAAAATTGGTGGAGGCTCCGGACCCAAGAGGACACCAATTGTAAAGAAAAGAAAAACCGAACCCTCGGATCAAGATTCGAGTTTGATGTTGAAATGAATGTCACCGACATCCATCCAGGAAGAAGGCAAATCGAAAATTGCCCATGGTACCAAGTGGCCATTGACAACATCTCATTTCATCATCCCGAGAATCTTTGGGAGATGGAAGTATGTTTGCAAGAGGATTGCTTTGGAGAGGGAGCTGAATAAGAGTGCTCGGGTGTAAAGAGATTGTAAATCGATTAAGGAGGGGATGATGAAAATGGAGAAACTCTCAAACTGTTATGAAACTTTGGTAAGAGAGTTTATTGTCAATCTCTCAAATGGTGTGGAGATAGGAATTCGATGATTACCGATCGTTTATGTGAGGGAGAAAATCAAGTTTTCTTCAATGTGATCAATAGATTCCTAGGTAGAATGCTAACACTCACCAGTTGGAGGAAACGACAACAAGATTTGTCAAACCATCACGCCAAACAAGTCGACAATGGCCTCTAAAGGAATACTCTCACCAAATTGAGTGTCAAATTTGCCATCTGCATAAGATTGGTGCTGTGGGTCCCAACCAATCACAAACCCACTATTTCTAATGGATTAGGAAGATTCATTTATGCGAGGAACTCAAGCTTCCTTTGACTATGGCTCCTACATATTTGATCGACACTCAAGCATGCTAACTATGCCATCAAAGGTCCAATAGCTTTTCCCTCCTGCTGTGGAATTATACTTGATCGATCCGGACATTCTTGGTGACAGATTGATCGCAAGAGAGCTCCGCTCTTGGATTCCACTACAAATTGTTCCAAGGAAAGCATGTCCCGACATTGTCATGACATCTGCTGAGACATCATTGTCAAAGAAAATTCTCGAAGACCAATGTCATTGCTGTGCTAAAAGCAACTTGCAAGGAGCTTGAAGCAAGAAAGCAAAGTCTGGAAGAGCTTATCTTACAACTGGAGCAAGACACAGAAGTTGAGGATGAAGAAAAAGCTAATAATGATCTTGTTGGTGATCTTGGAGATGATGATATTCGGATGGTGGTCTTGAAGAAGGATCGAAGAAGCTTCCTTCCATGCTTCTTAGGAGAGAGAGACACTGTTGCTAGTCTCCCCTTCTGCTTTGTGATTCTATGTCCCTGTTGCTATTTTGTTTCTTGTATTTTTCCAATTTTGTTTGGATGTATGTAACCCTTGAATATTTAGGCTGTTTTCCTTCTGATACTCCTTTATGTTTATTGTTTGGGACAATTGTATGGTTTCCTTTGGCCCTTTGTGGCTAAAAAGGGGGAGAAGAAATACTGTGGGAAGTATTGATTTTGGGAAGCTGATGGGGGTTGTATGGCTTAAAATTTTGTGGGCAATTGTATTTGGGGCAACTATGGGAAAATGTGGGATGTTTGTATGGGTAGAATTTATCTTCTCTTAGTTCAAGTCACTTGAAGCTTAGGAAAGCTTAGGAAATCTTAGAACTAGGTTGTTAGTCTTCTGCTGCATTTGTACTCTGATAGGTCAAGTAGTTTTAGCCAAAAATGTGCCAAAGGGGGAGTTTGTTAGTGTTTTAAGTTGGCATCAATTTTGGTAAAACTAGGCTTTAGAAATGTCTTGATAGATGTCATGACATTCGAGAGATTGAAAATAAATCCTCTTGGACAAGGATGGTAAAAGTACATTTCGAGCAGGAAGCTAAAGGCTAGAAATTCTGACGATGTCGATGTCGGATGTTATGACATTCGAGACATTCATTCGCTCGCTTTTCTGAGATTTTTCGGGAAGTTTGTTGAGCATTTTATTTATGTTTTTCATTATTAGAAAGCATGCTCACGTGGCTGCTAGGTTAATCTTAATTAAGCCTAAATTGGTTGTTGAACAAACCATGTTTTTAGGAGAATTAAGTAAACCCTAGCTATCTTTATGGAAGCCCAAACGAAGATTCGGGGCTTCTATATAAAATTCAACCCGACGCCTCTGGATTCCATTGAAGACATTGAAGGCTTTTGTTGTGTACTGTTAAGGTTAGTAACAGTTGGTATTGTGTAATTCTAGTTTCTCTTGTGAGCCAAGCAACTATCAATTGATAAGTGCATTGGACTAGGATTTGTTGTAAGGGTAGTTTATCACTCAAAGCTTTAAAGCACGAGTGTTTGTCTCTTGATTAAAGCTTTGAAGCAAGATCAAGATATTTTATTGAAGTGTGTCTTCACAATTCAATTAAACAATAGGTTGATATCACTGAGGTGATTGAGGGGGAGTGAGTAGGAACTCATATCTAAGTAGGACTTAGGTAAAAGGGTCATTGGGTAGTGATTAAGTGAGAAGGTCAGTGGTGTGTTGGTGTAGAGTCTTTGAATTGATACTACTAATAGTGAACTTTATCCACGGCTTGGTAGCCTCAGACGTAGGTTTGTTAGAACCGAACGGGTGAACAACTTATTGTGTTATTCTTGCTTTCTATATTTCTTGTGTGAATTGTCAAGCGATTATCGGATCTTGTGTCATAACATTCTCTGTGACATTAAGTATCTGCTGCCAGGAATTTCATATGCAAACAATGAATGTAATGTATTCAACACTACGACTCTACATGCATGTGACACCGTTATGGGCAACACATGTCCATTCGTTCCTAAATGCTCTCATGGGAACTATAGCACACAAAATCACTACTAACACCTTTAGTAATGTTTCATCGATTTCTATATGGAACCACCTACTCGCTCTTGAATTCACGCCATCAGTCCCTTTTCTGACAGTGTACATCGTCAATAAAACCACCTCAACACAATAAATAAAATATGCACACATTCAACAATGCAACATCACCAAATTCATCACCATTCATAATTTAAATACAAACACAATCCACCAATTAATCATATAATAATTAATTAACTACTCACCAATAATCAATTAATAAAACGCAACATAATAGTCCAAGTTATAAATAATCATCTCAACATCAACATCCCTCCTCATTGAGTAATCACTAGTTCATTCAATCACAACAATCAAGAATGTTTTCATCGTCACTAACCATCAAATATCGTTACACAACAAGTAACACGACATAATCACGTCCTCAAGTACACATTAGACATATAAGTACACTTCCGAAGCTCTGATTTCGATTCTGTTAAAACTAGAACGCTCAGAATTCATCATACAACAATTATAACATGATTTTCATATCAAACAACATTAAATATACATACTATACGTAATTAAACAACACTCAATCATCATCTAACACATTAAATCAACACTTTTCAATGGTTTATGTTAGGTTTTCAAGGCTTCAAAAAACCAACAATGGTGAAAACTCAAACATAATATAACATCATTTTCCACATAATAATCATACGAATTGAATCATGAAAACAACAATCATCAATTTTCAGATTTCTAACAAAACAACAATCTTAGCATATTCATACACATCCTATTGAAGGTTAATGATTCCTCTTTATCCGCTCCATGCTAAACACCCATAAAGAGCAGTATCTCTTACCTTAAATTTTTCAACAACAAGTTCTCTAATCGATCAAGGTTGGTTATCCCCTCTTTTCCCTTAAGCTCTAGCTTCTTTTTTTTTCTTCTTTTTCTCAACAATTCTATGTATTGAAATTTTTATAAAACATGAAGATCATATCGTAAAATTAAAAAAATTAATAACAAACATTCTAACATTAACATTAAATAGAGTGAAAGAGTAACTTCAGTTAAAATTCTTTACTTTTTGATGTTATTTGAAATTCCCTAAATTTAACTTGAATAAAATACTTTATAAATTTATATCATTTTAACAATTTTCCATACTCTTTCCGTTTCACAATAGGTGTTCTCTTTTTTGTATTTATTTGTCTCAAATTATTTTTCTGTTTAGAATACTAATGTGATATTTATTATTTTTTCCTACTAACTTATTCTTATTTATTGTATTTTAAATCATGTAAATCAGTGTTTTAAAAACCGGATCGGTCCGTCTTCACCCAACGTTATTTTAAAATCAGAGTGCCAAAATTTTAAACCAAAACTTGAGGCATTACACTTATTCAACTCGAAAACAACATTAAAATAATTTACTTCTTGTCAGATACGTAACACATAAGAATAAGAATAATTTCACCATAATTAACTTAAACCATTCAAGTTTGGATAATCAACCGCAGGGGAAATCTCGACATAATCAATTCAAAACGACATAGCATCTTTAAAAACAACGAAAAATCATAAGTATTAATCAAAACCACAACTGAGTTCAACGGTATCAAATGCATAATCATAAATAAAACTAAGCGTTCGTTTTCCCCCGAGTGCTACGTATCAGAGCGACGACGCCATAAGCTACTAATCCTCTTACTCTTCATTACCTGCACGTTACCAATATAAAGGTAACGACCAACAAAATAGAAAGAGTGAGATATCGAATAATATAAGTGAAAGTACGATAATTCATATGCTTAGGTAAAGAAACATACATTAAATTCCACTCTAATCAACAACATACGTTATCCACAAAACAACATAAAATCAACAAAGACTTAAAATGCGACTTGGATGCGACTCAACAAAATGGAGATGCATGTGAATCCATTTGGAGTAAACTCCCAACTTAAAACATGCCAGATTATCGAGGCATTCAATAAGGCATAAGCCTTCAACTTACAACGTGGTGCCAATCCAGGCCAACTTAAAAATGCACATGCCATGCAGATGTAATTCCAACAACGACTTAAACAATGACAATTTAAAATCATGCAGAAACGACATCAACTTAATTAACAACATCAACGTCAACAACCAAATAACAACTTCAACACGATGCAACGGTAATTTTAACTCAACAACTTTATTTTCAGCTTTTGCCATTTTAGTCTACGGTTCTTAGATCATCCAATTCGTACATAAACAACATCGTTCCGGCTGTATCGACAATCAAACAACTAATGTGAAATTCGAAGAAATGACATTGTTTTAATTAACTACCCGTACACCCGAACTATCCTGTAAAGTTTCGTACGATTCTGGTAAACTAATTTCTCCGCTTAATTCGACTGACAGTATTATTTCTGCTCTGTTTTAGTTTTTCTGCAACATTAATAATTAGTTCTAATTATTCTACTAATTAATTCTGACAGTTTCATTAATAATTATGCATTATTATGGCTCGCTTTACTAATTATTCTACACTGCTAGTTACACTCTGTGCTGCTAAATACTACTCTACTGATATAATTTTCCACTGCTGTTAGAGTATTTCTGCTACTACTAATACTATTTTCCCACACTGTCATGTAATTCTTCAGCTCCTATTATTATTATTATTTCATCATGCTAGCAGTACTGGTTTTATGTTCAGTTTCCTTATAACATGCTAATGCTAACACACTACATCCTTCAGCCACGAGAACAAGAATGAAATTGAGACACCCACCCCCCACACTGAGGCGGACGCCTCACCCCCATTCACCCAAGGAGACGGGCGTCTCCCTCTTCCTTCAGCCCCTGAGGTGGTCGCCTCCTGCCCTCTTTCTCTAAGGGGGCGGTCACCTCCCTTCCTGCTGCCACATGAAATTCTTCTTCCTTTTCTTCTAGCCACAGTACGATCTCAACACAAAATTGCAACAATTGTTCATGATAACAGTAACGATATAACACATAGCAGATTAATTCAACACGACAAGCTATTTAATTCATTCCAGCACACAAAATTCATCACCGAAAATACGATTAGCAGTGTAATTACGTAGCCCTAAATCCCACATAAAAATTATCCTACAATCGATTATAAAACCCGAACCCCACCCCTTACCTGTGGATTGACGGGAACTCGAAAATTCGATCGGAATCGGCAAACTCTCGGACAACAACGATCCCTCCTAGCAACCCTTGTTTCCAACTTTTCTTCCTTTCTCTCTTCTGGTTTTTCTCCACGGCTATGGTTTGGCTTTTGGTTTGGCAAGCAACATTCACCCTTATTTTACTAGGTTACTCAACTTATACAGTAGCTCCTAATAAAATTTGGTTTATTAAATAATACTCTCCAAAAAAATACTAATTTTCTCTTATACTTAATATACTACATTTAATTTATTAATTCCAAATAATAGAATAAATCTAATATTATTTTTATTCTAACTATTTTTACCAGATTATTATATTAACAGTTCCACCTACAATTTGGCTTAATCGTTAAATTAATCGGAAAATACTTTATAATTCTAAATTATATTACTTATTTAATTACGGGTGTTACACGGTCGAATTAGGAATTGGCCAAGTAATTGGTCCGGTTAAATTGTTGAATCAAATTTGTTATTGAACCGGTGCAAACCGGTAAAAATTGGTGTAAACTATTCAATTAGATTATGATGCAATTAGGTTTTGTTTGCAATTAAACTTTGTAATTTTGTACTATTTTGTTATTTGTGATACTTATGTTTAAAATTTGAATTTAAATTATGAACTTGTGAATTTATTTATGATATTTAAAAAAAATTTAAGGGCTAATTATATTTTATAGAGACTGGATCATCTGGTTCGATAAGTTTTATACCAATATAATTTTGTTATAATAACCAATCTATTCAATTGAGTTACCAGGTTCAATCCAGTTAAGTCATGCGGTTTGACTAGTGACCAAATAGTTCGACCAATAAACCAGTGACTCAGTATCCTCACCGATTTGATGTCCGATCTAATTTTTAAAACACTGTTATAAATACTCCACTACCTATTATTAATAAGATTATTTTAGTAAATGATATTCATTTTATCATTGAAATCAATACAATTAATTTTTATCTTAAAAAGTGTAAATTTTTTAAACAGAACACCTATTATAAGACGAAAGTGGTATTTTTTTTATCTAAACAATATATTTTGGTCAAATCATTTTAAATTCTCTCGATATTACTTTGTTTCATTAAAATATTTGATCCAAACATACTTTTGATGTTTTATTTTAGTCCCCTCACTTTGTAGCTATCTTTTCTTTATATCAATGACTCATTGTCCACTTTTATCTAAAAATATTTTCAGCAAAAATTTATACATAGGCATAAACTTTAATATATTAAATTAGGGTTAAATATATTTTTGATCACTATATATTATCAAATTTTGTTTATATTCTTATTAAAAATATAGTATATTTTAGTCCTTATAAAATTATTATTTATATAATTTTAGTCTATATTTTAAAATAATGTGTATTTTGAATGATTATTTTGAGACATGTTTAGAACGTTATAAAAAATTTGAAAAAAATTACCTTAAAATTTGATTTCTAAGTTGTGATTTTCAATACTTTCATCAATATCTTTTAAAATTTTAAAAATTATATTTAATTCATCTCATTTTAAATAATTCTAAAATTTAATAAAATTATTTTATAATATTCTAAACACGTATGAAAAAATTATTTAAAAATTTAAAAGTGTAAGAATAATTAAAAAAATTTTAAAATTTTAAAAAATAACAATAATAAAATTACCCAAATAATTTTTTTATAAAGACTAAAATATATTATTTTTTAATAATAATTAAAAATAAAATTTGATATATTTATAGGAACTCAAAAGATATTTAATCCTTTAAATTACACAGCAAAATTTTTTTTTGGTTAAAAATAAAATAAAGTTATAACTATTCATTTCTCTATTACTCATTTGTATTAATTTTTAACTAAGTAGATTTAAAAGTTTTAAGGAATATCAAGAACCTATCAAATCATATGTGAGAATAATATTCTTTTTATAAAAAATATATCATTGTTGAGTATATAATTATATAAGTTGATCGGCACAAAAAAAGCATGATACAAAGAGATTAATATTTAGTTAAACTGTAAACCTCGTGTGGGCGTGTGGCCGTGATGATGGACCAGTTTACTTACTTTGACTATTGACTATCCAGAATGATTTTGTTAACTTCTTTTTAGTTTGATATATTTGTATTTTAAGTAAGATTGCAATGTTTGGCTTAAAATTGTAAATTGTTTTCACTGTCAAAGGGAAAAATAAGAGAAACTAATTATATGATTTAAAATAATTTATTAAAGTAAACTAAACAAAATTATTATATCGAGTTCGTTTGTCTTAGTTTTACAAAATCAAGTTTTTTTTTTATATTAAATTTTTTTTTTTTTATAATTTTTTTTAAAATATTAAATTTTTTTTAAAGATATTTTTTATAAATTAAAAGACTAATTTTAATATCATGTAATATAAATATACATTATTAAAGAGTAAAATATAATTGAAATTACAATATTTTAAAAAATATATATTTTAAAAATAATTTTTTATAAAAATTTATTTGAAATAACTTTAAACTTAAGTGATTTTTTTTAAAAATTTTGATATCCAAAAAAATTATAGTACATAAAATTTTTCCTTATTTCTTTTATTGGCTAGATCCTTGCATCTGTGTATCTTGTCTTGTTTTTGGTTAATCAAAGTTTATTTGGAATATATATATATATATATATATATATATATATATATATATATATATATATATATATATATATATATATATATATATAGTCCAAAGAAACTTTGATTAACCAAAAACAAGATACACGACGATGTTAGGATCAAGCCAATCAAAAAATAAAGGAACAATAAAGAGACCTACACAAGCATTAGCCTAGTTATCCTATCTTGTAGGGTTATCTGAACTTGGATCCACTTGAGAATCTCACACCAAATGTTCTTCAACATCTCACATTCAAAGAATATGTGATTAATAGTTTCTATTGTATGGAAAAAGGCACAACTATTGTTATCGATCAAACTAAATCAATAATATGCTTTTGTAACAAGCTTCCGACCACAAGCTAACTTTTGCCTTAATAATTTCCTTGTTTTTAAGGTAGTAAGAATGGACATACTTTATCGACAAACTATCAATTTTGTTGCAAATATTCCAAAAGAGCTTCAACATATTATAGTTATTCCAGGAATACAAGTCAACAAAACCCAAACCCCCTGAATTTACAGGCTTGCACACGCTGGTCCAGGCAACTTGACTCTTCCTGCTGATAGTATCCTTCCTTGTCCACAAAAAAGAGCGACAAATGAACTCTAGTTTCCTAATCACAACTTTGGACAAAGGAAAGCACATCAACCAGTAACTAGTAATAGCAAAAGATTCGTTTTTAATCAATGAAGCCTCCCTGCATAGCTCAAAAGCTTGGCAGACCAATGGCTAATATGAGAAACAATTTCTCCACTAAGACTGGAAAGTGACAGATGCCCAACTTCTTACAAGTAAGATGGACACCTAAGTATTTGAAAGGTAAATAACCCTCTTTAAAAGCAGAATATTTGATAATCTTGTCTTTAGTAATGATATCAACCGCACCAAAGTATATTTTGCTCTTAGTGTTATTGATCTCGATACCTGTTGAACTAGAGAAGTTATAGAAGGCTTTAAGCATAATCTCCACAGAGTAGGCATCCCTTCTCGATAATAGCAAGACAACATCTATAAACATCAAATTGGTCAGGTGCAAATTTTCACATTTAGAGTGATGGTTAAAATTAGGGTTCATTTGCATTTGGTTCAAGTAGCAATGAAGATACTCTATTAAGATGGAAAAGAGGTAAGGGGATAGGATTCCCTTGCCTTATCCCCCTTTGAACTTGCAACAAACTAGAGAAGCAACAATTAATTTTGAATCTGTAGGAAATAATTGTCATAGCAACCATTATCCATTTATTTCATATTTCATTAAAAAATTAATCCTGGTAAGTGTTTAATCGATTAAGAAGGAATTATAACCAATTAGGAAAATAAAACTTTTTGTTTAATCGGTTAGAGCTTTCTTATAATTGATTAAAGAGTGACTTCGCCCGTTAGTTGATTAGCAAGCCAATTAATTGATTAAGGAGCGAAGTTTCCTATTTTGGGGAAGTCTAATCGAGTAGCACCACAACCTAATCAGTTAGAGAATAAGCACACCCATGTATTGTTTTCTTTTTTAGATAAAATATTTTCCTATATAAAGAGTGTTGTGCTCACTTCTAAAATGGATTTTTTAAATTTAATACTCTCATATCTCACTATTCCTCCTTCTAAAATTAATTTTATTCACTATATATTGCTTTAGTGTTGAGATAATGAAAAACTTATATTGAGAGTTGTGTTATTATGTTATTATGTTAAAAGCAAATTCAAAATTCTAGTTCTCATATGCATTTTCAATTGACTTTGAGGTTGCAAGTTAAACCGGATAAAGATTTTGATGTAAGAAAGTTTGTTTTTGGAGACTAGAATAGACCGCGTGTTTTAAAATCAAATCAATATAATTTTCAATATAATCTCTAAAACTCTATCTGTTTATTTTATGATGTTTTACTTTTTTCACGGCTAATCATCACTTGTATTCGGTTCTTAAAGTCATTAAATTTAAAATAAATCTTTTGTATATATTTGATGTCAATTGTCTAACAATATTTTTGACATCTCAATTTCTATATAGTAACTCTTATCTAGCCATTTGTCATCCCAAAATTTAATTTAATTGTTTCCATCCTAGATAGCCCAAATTTTAAGCTCCTCTGTCTTAGATTTGAACACATCGACAACACTACTCTAATCAACTTTATTAATAATTAGAATTACTAATTTCAAACTTTCTCATCAAAGAAATATATTAAATCAAACGAACACAAAAGAATTCAAAATATAAAATTAAAACACATAAAATCTCCATTTTTAAAAATGGCATAATATCAGTTTACAATTATAAGTTATGATTTCAGAAATCGGTTAAAGAATCAAAATATTAATTAATTACAATCATTTTTATTTAAAAACTGATTCTTTTTTTAATAGAAAATCACAATTACCATTAAGAAATCACTAAAAAAATCTAAAAATATACTCAAAAAAATCAAAAAAATTAATAAAACAACCACTAAAATTAATTGATAAAACCATTAAAAGCTAAAATTTCCAAATTTTCAGTTATAAAAAAATAATAAATTAAAAAAATTCTAATTGATGAATTACATTAAACCAAAATAATACAAAATAAATTAAGTAATAAACTCCATTAATGAGTCCAAATGATGAGTCCAAATGGATGATAAAATAGTTATATATTATTGTGTTATTTTTGGATAATAATCAATCACACACATTATTAACACCTTCTTTTCTTTTCTTCTCTTCCATTTCACTTGCATTCTTATTGCAATCAAGATTCATAACGAGTCCTAAAACGCCACCTCAAATTGTCGTTTTGCGTCATCATGGATCCCACACCTACCGCGCAACGTCGTCTCAAAGCCATCAACGCTCACCTCATCACCGCCGCCGATGGCTCTCCTTCCGATATCCAATCGAATCCCACCGCCGGCGAGTTCTTCTCCGGTACTCCCTCTCTTTCCCTATCTCCCTATCTCGGATTAGCTTAAGCTTCTCCGATCACTCTTGTTTAACTCGCCTGGAATTTTTTTGGTGGATCATGCTTAATTAGTGATGATCATGCTTAATTAGTGATAATGATGATTAATTAGTGATGATAATCATGTTACTCTTTTTTTAATATTTTGTTGATGATTATGATTTGATGCATTTTAATTTGAGGTAAAGATGAAAAAAAAGTACTACTACATTAGTAAATTAATGTGTTAGTTTGTTGCTGTATACAGTTTTTCTTCTTCTTTTGATGGTCAACGGAACCGCACTATGGATTTTCAAAATCCATTATGTTTAGCAAAAACAAGGAATATTCAGTTTTTCGCTTTTTTTAAACTGTCATAGGGGAACTTATTGATAATAGTTGCTAAATGAAGGTTTTTTAAAATATGGATAAAATATGGTTGATTCTATTTATTTTCATTGCCACAATTTTTTATTTTCATAATTTTTTATAATTTAAAAATTATTTTAAAAATGGGGCCATAGACCTATCCGAAGAGAATTTTTTCATAAATGCTTTACCTACACTCAGAATTAGTAAACCTCATTGGGGCATATTCCTGTTCCCAGGGTATTTTTTTAATTTAAAAAATGAGTGTAGAAATGCCAAACTGGCTTAATTTTACAACCACTGTTGACATTGTTTTGAAAACCAGTTTGGTGTTTGCCTGTTTGGTTCTCTTAGCTGAATAAACTGATGGATTTCAAAACTGACGAGAACCGGTTTAGAATTGGTCTAATTGGTAAAAACTGGTGGCTTAGAACTAGTTTAAAACCGTCGGTTATATATTATATATTTTGTATTTCAAGAAATATACCTCTTTTAGCAAAATAAAGTCCAATGATAAATTATAAAGCTTCATTTAGCTTAATTTCTATTGTTGATTTTACCTTGCAAAACAGAATAGATCGTTTTATATCAATTTAAAATTTAATTTATCTTAATTTTACAGTATTTCATGTTGGCTTATTACTAGTATATATTGTATAATATTAAAAATATAATTCACTTATAACTGGTTTTATCACAGTTCAACCATGGTTAAACCATTAAACCGTGAACCAGTGCTTCACTGGGTCAATCACGGTCCAGTTTTCGAACAATTGACTGTTGATCACATTACTTCAAAGGATTATATTCACAATGACATTTGTTGAACCTATCTCACAATTGATGAAACTTTCTTATCCAGAAATGGGCCTTTAAAGCTTACATTATTTCATTCTCGCAATTACTTTCTTTGTCAGTTGTATTCATATCTTTAGTTTTCATCTTCTGAACAGAGCAAGGGTATAGTGTTGTACTCCCGGAGAAATTGCGGACAGGAAAGTGGAACGTGTACAGGTATAACTCTTCCATGTTCCTGATCTGAATTGCTATACATAGTTCTAGGGCCAACTGTGTAATCCTACTTAATTCCTTTTGGCAGATCCGCACGTTCTCCTCTGAAGCTGATTGACAGGTTCTCTGATAATCCTCATATTGGTACCCTACATGATAATTTTGTGTGAGCATTACTCCCTTTTCTCTTTAAAACTTTATTTTAACTTCATGAGGTTAATGTGTAACCATAATAAGCATTAATTTACTAAGAAATTATATTTCATGATTTAGAAATTGATATGGATTTTGTTAAACTATGTAATGACAGGCGCGCAGTTGACACTTATCGGGACTACAAATATTTGGGAACCCGTGTCCGTGTCGATGGAACAGTTGGGGAGTAAGCACCTCTGATAAGCTTTCAGTTCCATCTTTGTTTTTTTCATTTAGACTTCTTTTACATCATTCTCATCATTTCCTTTCATCCTGCAATTCTAAGGTACAAGTGGATGACATTTGGAGAAGCAGGTACTGCTCGGTCGGCAATAGGTTCTGGTATGATTAATCATGGAATACCACAGGTGAGTGCTAGATCACAGTTTTTGTTTTTTGGATAAAGTGCTAGATCACAGTTACATAGTAGCTATTATTATTTGATTTTTCACATGGCATCACTTAACCATTAATCTTTGTGCGTTTTTCCAGGGCTCTGGCATTGGGTTGTATTTTATTAACAGACCTGAGTGGCTCATTGTTGATCATGCTTGCTCTGCATATTCATATATATCAGTGCCTTTATACGATACTCTTGGTATGTTACCTATGCTGTAATTTATCAGGGAACTTTTTGTTTTCCCGAGTTTATGTTGGCCTAACATGTTGAATTAACAGCAAGAAATTGTTTGCTCTGTAGGTCCTGATGCTGTCAAATTTATCGTTAATCATGCTCTTGTACAAGTTATATTTTGCGTGTCTCAAACATTAAATTCAGTAAGTGCAGATATATGAGATTCAAGTTAAACTTTGTGTTGCATGTATCATCTGTTACCTTCAAATTGAGTACAATAGAAGCATTCGTCGCCTTTTTGATGACTTCGTTTGAGCTTGATGCATTCCCCAAGGTGAATACTGTTAAATGAGTACTAGCTTTAAGGATCATTAGCTTATGAACCATGTTTGTGGATAATAGGGTTACAATATACATTCTGAACCTAAATCTAGGCCACATGTCCTTGATTGCACGAACAACCAATAAAGATTGCTAATACTGACGATAATAAATTACTGATGCAATGAGCCAGTGATGAAGAAAATGACAAAATTGGAGCATTATAATCACCTACTGCTATAGAGCATACTGCTTGACATTACGTCAGCCACTCTTAAAAAGAATTT
Organism: Vicia sativa; assembly: GCA_021764765.1. Lineage (NCBI taxonomy): Eukaryota > Viridiplantae > Streptophyta > Magnoliopsida > Fabales > Fabaceae > Vicia > Vicia sativa. The sequence goes on from CM038792.1 coordinate 74,667,793, forward strand.
GCTCAGAAAAAATGATGATTATAACCCCAAAAGGACATCTTTTGAATGTGAGTGATCCCCTTTTGCAGAAGAGATACTGAATCAAGATATGCAAAGTTGATACTTGAGTGATATGGAAATAATTTAAATATTTATAATTATGTCTAAAAAATTGTGAGTGAAGCAAGCAAGCTCTTCAGTCCATTTACCTGATCGGAGAGAAAGACGTTTGTCTAGAACGTGCCACATTAATAATATGAAAAAGAATGTCATTTTGACTTCAAATCATAATAGCTTAAGTGGATTAACTTCTGTAGACGGATCAGGTTTGCTAAATAAAAGATGTGCTTTTTCAGTAACCTTTCTCACAAGTGAGGAGTCACTATATCCGTAAAATATGAGCTTTAAGAGTTTTTATCCCAAACTCCTATTTGCTTTAGCATTTAAGTTCCAGTATTTACAGATTGGTGGTTAAGTTAAAGCCTATAAGCGAGTATTTTATATAAAGATTTGTTATCAATAATATACAAAATTGCTAAATAATAGGGCGATAACATATTTTCTATGGCATAAAAGGAGAGTTTTTACTCTTTCGTTTTAACTAGCATCAACTAATTGGTTGTCCTCTGATGAAATATAAATTAAATGTACTCCTGCTCCTATCCTCTTCTTTTACCAGTTTTACATCTATACTAGTAGCTCTCAATCTTCTTTTATTAAATTTATGTATTATGTCATCTTACATTGCAGTTGCTGAGCTACTTGTCTGAAATTCCAACCGTCGTCTTATTGTGGTATGTCTGGATTCGTGGCTTATATTTGTAATTAAATGTTCTTTCACAAAGTAAGTCCATAATGATTTTTTGTTTGTATTCAGGTAGTTGGAGGTATGGATGATCAAATTCCATCACTTCCATCATCAGATGGAGTTAAAATTATTTCATATACAAAGCTTATTAGTCAGGTAATCTAAATGTTTCAGTCAAAGAATGTTACGTTGTGTGTTCATATCTGATTATGTTCAATATATAGTATTAAATTTTCATGCTTCCTTGGATTATAGGAAGTGTTACTTTGGTAGGTCTCCTTGTATCTAATCTATCTATTGTGATCTATCGGTTTTAGGTTTCATTTTTATAAATGGTGTTGCAAATTGGAAATTGATTTGATCTTCTTCTAGTTGATAAATTTGTCACCTCATTGTTTGTGTGATTTGGATATAGGGGCGCAACAATCTTCAGCCCTTTCGCCCTCCAAAGCCTGATGATATTGCAACCATTTGCTATACGAGTGGCACAACTGGAACTCCAAAGGTACGGAGGTTCCTATAAAATTACAGTTTACTTTTCTCGGTGGTATATTATTCCACTAAAATAGTTTCTTTGCTTAATATTAGTCATATAAAACATTTCTTATTCATCTTTCCACTCAAAATATTCTGGTCAGGGTGCGGTCTTGTCCCATCGAAACTTTATTGCAAATGTTGCTGGGACCTCTTTGAGTGAAAAATTCAACCCAAATGATGTGTAAGTTCTTTTTTTCTGTACACAATTGTTTCTGCCATTTTTGTTCATGATAGTTTATTCTACTGTCTTTACTTCAGTTTTCTTTGATTTTCAGTTATATATCCTATCTCCCTTTGGCACACATTTATGAGCGAGCAAATCAAGTCATGACAGTATATTTTGGCATTGCGGTGGGATTCTTCCAGGGGGTGTGTTTTAAACAAATTAAGCTTCTCACTTCCTTTCATTTGCCAAATATATATTAATTCTGAATGAGCTATCTCCTACCTAAAATTTCTAAACGATAGCTGCCTTTTTTTATGTTGACTTGCGAAACAAAGGTACTACCTTATGTCTTATATTTCCTGCAGAATGATTTATATGAAAAATGTAGCAAATATATTTTGGAATAAAATGTAAGAAGTTGCACCTTTTGGCCTGTTTAATGATTTATCTAAAAAATGTCCCTGATTTAATTTTTTTTTCTCCAATGAACTTATTTATTACTACTATCTTGAAGGGTAATTCAGGTAATGGAAATGATTTTTTAAATGAGATTATGTGATTAATCCTTAATATTCGTGGTGTAGTCAAGTTTTGCTTATAAATCATACTGGATGAAGTATGATGCGGTGGGGTTGATTTTGTCACTGGATTTTGCTATGCTATAAACTGATATTTTCTTCTTATTCGTTGCATACAGGATAATCTGAAATTGCTAGAAGACCTTGCTGTTCTAAGACCTACTATCTTCTGCAGTGTTCCTCGTCTATATAACAGAATATATGCTGGGTAGAACAATCATACATTTGTGCAGCAATTTTTAGAAATGTTCTTTTGCTTCTTGTTTATTCATTGTGCTATTTGGTTGTTTTTTTTTGTCTGCAGCATTATTAATGCTGTTAAAACATCTGGTGGTCTAAAGGAGAGGTTATTCAATGTTGCCTACAATGCTAAAAAGCAGGCATTATTGCACGGTAAAAATATACTATGAGATGTTTTTGCGCAGCATATATTTGCACAATTATCTTGCTTGATTTATTCATTATATTACATAACTGTTACTGTTCTCTGTTGTGCCCTGAACATTGATCCTCTAATGATATTTGTCTCGAAGAAACTCTCTTACTAGCCATTCATTTGTGATGGTTACAAATTCACTGTTTATCCGAGTTAAGATGGCCGAATCACTTTTTATATGACTTTATTTCATTTAGATGATGGATGATGGTGGATGAATCTCATTTTCAGTAACAGTACTACAATATCATCTTTCGTTTTCCAAAGCTTGTGTTTTATTTTATGTTCTAAATAGCTTGATGTTTATGCTCTTTGGGTGACTCACATGACAAAAATAATAATTTACATCTGGTTTGAGCTTCACAAAAATGTACTTAAATATTGAAATAAGTTGCTGCTAAAACTTGTGTTGTAGTTGGAAAGTACTATTCTTTTCAGATGCTTATAATATTTATCAGATCGGCAAGAAGTACTGTTGAAATTTGATATTTCACTGTATCTTTTTCAAGAATTTGTACATTTATATAATTCATGTCACAAATTTCTCTTATTTTGTTTGTGAAACTTGTCCATTCTCGGAAGTTATTCTTGAAAGTATTCACTACAATGAATCAAGAGTTTTATTTGTTTTTTTTTGGAACGAAGTCTATTTCTCTCTGATCTTAATCTTATATACTGATCAAATTATCATGGTAACTAAACCTGACAAATTTTACTTTCCTTCTTAACCAACAGTCAGTACTTGGACCAATTGAGAAATTGAGAGTATTATTATATGTTACTTAGTTGATTAGTATTATTTTGGAAGTTTTCTTTTGCTAGCCAATGACTCCCTCTGTTACTTATTATTAGACCACTTACAAATTTTAGGGATATAAAGAAAAATAGTTGTAGCAATAAAGCTGTAAAATATTTGATACTTTCACATAATTACAGTTACAATTATTGAGTAATAAGAGAGAAAGCAATTTATGTTTCCCATTTATAATGTTCATATGGGTATTCTTGTGAAGAAATCATTGCTGCATGTGAAGGTTTGGAAAATGTCTTATATTTAGGGACAACAGATATGAAAAATGGGTCTTATAGTTAGTAACAGAGGGAGGACTTTCTTGATCATAAACTTATGAACAAGAAGTAAACATCTCTTGTTTGCGTGTCTCTCCACTGTAGTATCATTTAAAAGAAATGTATCATTTAAAAATCAACTTACTTTTAACATCCACATTTTCATTTATTTTAGGCAAGAACCCATCTCCAATGTGGGACAGATTAGTTTTCAATAAGATAAAGGAAAAACTTGGAGGGAGAGTTCGTCTTATGGTATCAGGTGCCTCACCTTTGTCGCCTGATGTTATGGAATTTTTAAAAATGTGAGTTTTGCATATTATTGATGTATACATTACTAAAGAGAATGTCCTTTTCTTATTATATTTGAGAACTTTTATCCTGACCAAATGATGGGTGGCATTCATTTCATAGTTGCTTTGGTGGGAGAGTGACCGAAGGGTATGGAATGACTGAGACTACTTGTACTATAAGCTGCATTGATGATGGTGACAGACTTAGTGGTCACGTTGGCTCTCCAAGTCCATGCTGTGGTGAGTAGTGTAAATTTTACATCTCATAACTTGGTGCATATTAATTGCCAGGTTATGCTACATAAAAATTTGATCATGAATTGGTCAGACTGTAAACCCCTCACCCCCAGTTGTAACATCCCATCATATGCGGTTATTTAAATTGTCTGTATTCTATATGGCTTCTGTAACATTTTTTTAATATGGTTATTCAGTGAGATGTTACTTTTGTTATTCCAAGGACTTGAATTATAACTGACTGGAAATGTGATAGTTGAGAATGATAAGAAAATTTAAACACATTGAATCTGTTATCTCCTAATTTAAAGAGAATGTACATTAGGTTTTATTTAGTTTATTTTATCTGTAGCTTGTAACTCCCAGTACCAAGAGATTTATTGTTTTTGTTTTCAGAGGTAAAACTTGTAGATGTTCCGGAGATGAACTATACATCTGATGATCAGCCGAACCCCCGTGGTGAAATTTGTATCAGGGGTCCCATTATTTTTCAAGGATATTACAAAGATGAAGTTCAAACGCAAGCACTTCACTTGTTCTATGGTTCTTATTAATTTGATTTACCATGGCGTATTTACAATATTCCTGATTTTTCATTAAATTGACCAGGAGAGAAGTCATTGATGAAGAGGGATGGCTACATACCGGAGATATTGGGACATGGATCGCTGGCGGTCGTCTCAAAATCATTGATAGGTGAGATATCTGTGTATCACCATCTTATTAATAGTCTATTTTATTTGGCAACAAGCTTGTCTTTTTAGTGTACCATCAATTATAAATTTTTACTATCCCCATTTGATTCATCTGATGCAAGTGTGCTCATTTCAATGAGCAAACTTTAACGACGCTTTATAGTGAATTTTCTATCTTCCATTGGTGCTTTTTTCAACCTTGTTTATTTTCTCAGCACACTATATAGAAGTGGCTAAAGTTTTTAAACTAAAATTTTCATTTGATTGTAGGAAGAAGAATATCTTTAAGTTGGCACAAGGCGAGTACATTGCTCCAGAGAAGATAGAAAATGTATATGTCAAATGCAATTTTGTGGCACAGTGCTTTATATATGGTAAGGAACGGAATGATGCTTACATGTTTGTTTAGCGTTCACGTGTTCGTTCTCTTGCGTCTCTTTCTCAATCCATTTCTAGCTTGCTGATACTTCTTTTACCTTTTATAGGTGACAGCTTTAATTCTACTTTGGTAGCTGTTGTCTCTGTGGATCCTGATGTCATGAAAGCATGGGCTGCTTCAGAAGGCATAGTGGTATTATAAGCGCTTTGGTTGTTTAAATCTTATATTTCAAATCCATTGGCTCATTGGTACTATATTAATTGCCAATAGAACAAATGATATTATTTCCGAATCAATGGTAAACAATAAGACTAGTATTTTGAAATCAAGAAGGCTGAATCCTGTTTTTTGGGTCAAAGTATAAAGGAAGTTTATGAAATTTACTCTTATCATTTTACTTTTCTGTCATTGCTGTTCTGATTTATGAAAACTATATGCTATAATAATGATGTTCTCACTGTTTTGTATGTACAGTATAATGATTTAACACAACTTTGCAATAATCCAAAAGCAAAGGCGGCTGTTTTGGCTGAGATGGATGCTGTTGGACGTGAGGCTCAAGTAAGTTATTCATTTTATGTGTACCCCTACCTTGTAAATCACACTGTCTTCAGTAAATATATTGAACATTCTCTGTATCTTTATTTGATGCCCTGTAGCTTAGAGGTTTTGAATTTGCAAGAGCGGTCACTTTGGTGGCTGAACCATTTGCGATGGAAAATGGTCTGCTGACTCCGACAATGAAGGCAAGCATCATGTCCTTAGACTATTGTATTTATCATTTTGCATTTGATGTGTCATCTAAAGTATGTTTTTAATGTGTGCATTTGATTTTCAGATCAAGAGGCCTCAAGCAAAGGAATACTTTGGCCAAGCGATATCGGACATGTATAATGAGATCTCCAAATCTGATCCTTCTATGAAACCCTTGTGAGATCGAGAGGTCTTCATCACTGCACCACAACAAGTTCTGGACATCTTTGTACAAACATAAGAAGGAAAAAAGGACAAATAAACCTGCCCAAAGCATTCGTCATAAACTTTAATCATTATGGTTCCTGCATCAGAAACATACCATTGAAAGGAACCTGAAATTTCTTGTTGTATTGTGTTGTAGTTATTTATTAAGAACTACGGTAGGACTAGATTCTCATTCACAGTGCTTAAAAATAAATTCAACTATGATGTTTTTGATATTTATTCTCAATAAATATTATTTTCACTTATCAGTCAATGTGGCTTATTGTGACTCAGAATTTTGTTGTTGAATTCATGTGATTGAGTTGTTGAGTTTCTTTGCTAGCTTGTAGTTCAATTCACTTATCTATTGTTGGCATGGTTCAAATTCGATACACCATATCTCTTACAAAATCCTACATGCAATGGAAAAATACACTCTAGTAATAATGCATCATAAATCAAATAATACATGTTTTTCATTTAGTAATGAATTTAGAAAAGAACAAGAAATGGCATGGCCCAAAAACCCATTATCATCTTTAAAGCAACAAATTTCAATGGTGCAGCATTGCTAGGAGATGGTGCAGGTACATTGGAAGCTGGAACAGTAGGAGGAGAAGCCAAAGCTGAAGAATATGGAGTAGGTGAAGAAGCTACTGGAGCAACTTTGAGTACATTAATATCAACTTTCTGTCCTGCTTGACAATGCCCAGGTACACCACAGAAAAAAAAGTGGTGACCATGATTTGTTATCTTTATGGTGTCATTTCCAGTGGTGAATGTTGCAATAGGTGATGATGCATTGCATGACTTGTACATAGTATGTGTCACTCGCATAACATTGTGGAATTTTGCACTATATTCAAATACTGGATAAAAAAATGAGTTAAATTTTGCTGATTCATTCTTGAGGGAGGAATAATCATAATTAAGAAAAAACCATGCTTAATGATTATAGACTACCAGACAAAATCATTGCATGCTGTTTTGTTTCTTTGTGTGCACAATAACTTGTGCAAAGCACCACAAAACAAAAAGCTAATGCAAGTTAAAGTGGTGGGTCATGCAAGTTTATTACAACTATCATTATGAATCTCATATGTAAAGAAAAAGCCTTAATTTTTTATAGGCATTCTTTAAATACTTATTCAACCTAATATAAATAAATTCGGAACATAATTAAAAAACAAAAATGTTGCCATGAAAAACTGGAATATGAGTTTTCTATACAAAAATTAGACAATGCTCAAAAAGTGTATCATAGAATTGTAAAACAATGTTAATGTGTTTCTCTTCATCCCTTGAAACTACTTTTCAAATTACAGAAAATGTGAACACATTCTAAGAATGAAGAAAAAGCAACACAATTGAATAAATAAACCATGCAAATTGGATTAAAAGGACTTACTAATAGTGTCACCAAGTTGGAAATTCTTGGTAGCAGCCCATTTTTTGTAGTCAATATTGCCAAGTGTAGTCCAGCCAGAAGAGTCACCAACTTTGTAAACAGCTGCATATGAAAATGAAATCTGCATAGCTACCAACAGTATAGACAAAACCATGGATCTTTCTACCAAAGCCATGACAAAAGGCTCTGCAAGATATCCTTGTACTTGGTTTCTTGAATTGGTATTTATGTTTTTGTTGAGGTTGTGGTGGGGACTTTATAGACACTTTTGGCTAGACTTGTTAGGCGTTGAGGTTTTTTTTGTTGTTGGAACTTGAAGGATGGTAAAGCTAATTAATAGGTGTGTGTCTTTTTTGTTAATTAATCAATTAATTGGGTTAGATGATGTGGCCCGCATAATCTGGTTGATCTCATCAGCATATTAATGGCTTACATAGGATCGGTTGGTCACTAATAAGTGCTGCTAAACTTTGCTTTTATACTACTACTAATTTCTAATTTTCAATACTCTTCCGTTTCAAAACGGCGGACGTTTAAGATTTTTGTACACAAATTAAGTAATACAATAATATTATCATAAGACATTATATTTTTACAAAATTAATCTTATTAATATATTAAAAGTAGTACCCAGAATAAAAACTAAACGACACAATTGAATAAATAGTAATCATTACTAAATTGAAGTGAAAATAACAATTATTTTAAAATAAATTTTATTTATTAAAACAACGACCATTTTGAAACAGAGGGAGTATAATGGAGCAAATCAAAGATTCAGAATAAAACATTACAAAGCGGAATAAAATAAATCAGAATGAAATATAATTTCCAATCTATCATTTAATTATTTTTATTAAAAATGTCTTATTTCATTGCGCATATCCCAAATCGGATGGAACAAAAAAATAGAGAATTTGATTGAATAAAATTAAATGGATTTCATCATGTTCTATTTTACTCCATTTATTATTTTCATATCCAAACAACGAAATGTTATTAGTTACTACTTCATTCCATTCTATTTTATTTCATACAATAAATTCAAACGTACTGAAATTCTTTGGGAATTGGTCCTTTGGATTAAATGCATTTTGCAAAGCAACAACATGAAGAAGTGCTCAAAGTGTTCAAGTTGATCTAACTTTTTTAAGTTGTATGGAGGTGCAGAAGGAACACATGCATGATACGGTCTCTCAACATGTTGCTATAATATATGGGCTTTGCACACCCAAACTTTCCTGTTGCATTTTAAAGATTATTTGATCAAAGATTGAATCAGATTTTATTGTTATTGATTTAATAATATGATTATATGATTTGTTGGATAACTGTGAAGATCTAATCAGATTTAAATTTGAATTTATAACAAACCAAATCACCTCTTTTTGTTGGAGATAATCAAGGAACAAATCAAATATCTAACAAAATTTGCATTATTTATGGAGAGATCAAATCAAATATCCATGAAGAAAAGCTTAAAAGAATTATGTTATATAAGGAGCTCACAACCTGCATTAGAATTCAAGCATTCACATTGAAGATTTTAGAGGGCTATGTTTACAAGGAGTCCTTGTTGTTTTATGTACACCACTATGTTTCAGTATTTTGGCATAGTAGGGTTGTCTAGTTGAGTTGTAAATTCGATATCTCTCATAGTTTAGATCGAGGTTGATCACTAGGGTTTAGTGTATAATCCACACACTAATGTGTTGGTGCTTGAGAAAGAAAGTGAGTGAATTATTATATTTAGAGAGAGACCTAAATAGGGAGTCACTGGATAATGTTAGGAAGAGGCATATGACAACATAAGGTTTGTTGTTGCTTGTAAGACTAAATGTACTAAGTTAATAATAGTGATTTTACTTTGTCGGGTTGTGGACTCAACCCTCCTGACGTAGGAATGGCTTCATTGTACTGGATTACCAATTCAGTTATGATATTTATCACTTTTTTGCTCCATCATCTTGTAAAAGTTAATTATGGTGGTTCTGGTTTAACTTGTCAAACATGTTGTCGGAGCATCGTGTTTGATATTTGTCCCATGAGAAATAAAATTTCAATTGGCATCAGAGTCGACACCCTAGTATGTTGGGTGAGCTCTAGGGAAGATAAATTTTGCTCAAATGGAGACAATGAAAATTGGAGCACAGTCAACAAACCACATGTTTTTGATGATACAAATTATGATTATTAGACGCTATGATGGTTACTTTTCTCAAAGCTTTGGCAAACAAAGAATGGAAAGTCATGATAAAAGGATGGAAACATCCATTGGTTACCTCTGAAGATGACACAAGTAGCCTAAAATTAGATGCTGATTGGACCAAAGCTGAAGATGATGAATCCCTTGCAAACTCCAAGGCCTTGAATGCTATACTCAAAGGGGTGAACAAGAACATGCTCAAGTTGATCAACATATGTTCAAAAGCTAAAGAAACACTGAAGATTCTCAAGACTGCACATGAAGGTACATCTGATGCTCATATGTAAAGGTTGCAACTTTAATCCATGTCTTATATAGGGTGATCATTCAACCCATCCTAGAGAAGACATCATGTGAGTTAGTTAAAGGTAGAAAACCAAATATTTCTTACTTTTACATTTTCGATCGTAAATGTTTCATTTTAAATAACGAAAAGGAAAATCATGGTAAATTTGATGTTGACTAACACACATGCTTGAAATGAAGAAAAAAGAGCTACTTTCTTGCTACCAGGTAAGGACAAGAGAAATTTTTTCTTGTTTGTATCGACAATCCAAATAAAAGGAGTGATTTGAAAAGAATAAACCACCATGAATATACATGTACCATAAAGAGTAGGGGAGAGGAATATGCTTAGTCTCCTTGCATATTTCGCTAGCATTGAGACCACTTATTTTTACATAGTTATTTACTATTAAGTTCAGTTATCTTTTCTTTTTATTATCGAGTGTTTTATTTCATTTTAGCACTTTTTATGCGTTGGTTGTGTGTTTTACTATTTTCAGGTTCAGAGGAATAAAATCGGAAAAAATCAGTGCAAAACTCAAAGTTTCAGAAGAAATTCAGAAATCACGTTTCAGGAGGCATGACACGAGTGGCTGTGTCACCTGACACATGCCATATCAGGAGGAATACCTTGGACGACTTGAAGAAACATGAAAGTCAGGGGTGTAACACGGGCGACCGTGTCGCCTAACACGAGCCGTGTTTCCTAACACGGGCCGTGTTGCACGTCCCGGGGCTTGAAAAAATAAAAAAAACCAAGAGGCCAACACGGGCGGCCGTGTTGGCCTAACACGGGCCGTGTTGGCCCGTGATGCTGATTTCCCGACTTTTTTCTATTTTGCCAATATGTTAAGTTGTGTGGGCGTTTTGGATACTTCTAATCGATATGAATGAATGGTGAATATTTAGACAAGTTTTCACAAGGAATTAGGGGACTTTTTGGCCAACAAAAAATAGTTACACGATTGAAGATTGGAGAGTTCAAGTTTATTGGAGAGCGGAAGATTATCATGAGCGGAAGAAGTTGAAGATCGAAGCTATCCAAATTCCTGTAATGTCTAATTTTTATCTTGTAGTTATTTTGAACAATATGAGTAGCTAAACCCCCGAATGCTAGGGGAGTGTCCCTGATTTGACTCTGTACATGATTTGGATTTTGAATTTCTTTAATACAATAATATTCTATATTCAATTTAATTGTATAATGTTTTTATGCCCTGATTGGACCAATTAAGATTGATTTATGGTTAACAATCAACAGAATTGCGGTTGTTAAGGTTTTTGTACGATTAGACTATAATAGATATCACCTAGGACTAGGGATACCCTATAGTTACCGGTTAACCCTTGATAAAATAAAGGCTTGATTTCATTATAATTCTCTAAAGACCTAAGAGTTAGGATGAATGCTCAAAGGTTTTTCCACTAACGACTTAAAGAAAAATAACCTAAAGGGCTAGTAGTTGTTGGTTATGAACTTGTTGACGAAATCAGGATTCAAGGTAGTTATAGGGAAAATTATACATCGTACCCTAACATACTCCTCATATCTAATAAAAAGCCAATTTATATTTCTGTTTTCTTTAAAGTGACAATAACTAAACAAAACCCCAAGTTAAATTTTTGTTTAATTGAACCGCGAATTAAACTCGATAATAGTATGCAATCATTTAGATCGACATTTAGGGAATTTCCCTATTATTACAAGAGGCAAAAATAGTACACTTACTGTTTTTCCTATCACATTGATTTCTACAAAATCTCATGTATGCACACACAAAGTGCACTTCTCAATTTCTAAAGTTGACAACACTTAAGAGTTTGGTGAATATGTTAGCAAGTTGTTGGTCAGTTGCAATATGCTCTAAATTGACCACTTTATCCCCCACAAGATCTATAATAAAGTGACAACTAATGTCAATATTCTTGATTCTACTGTGTTGAACAAGATTCTTTGAAACATTGATGCCCTCACGTTGTCACAAAACAACACCATGACATCTTGTTCAACACTGTACTCCTTTAGCATCTGTTTCATCCATAGTAATTGACTATAGTTACTTTCAACAACAATATGCTAACTTCACTAGTGGATAGAGAGACGCAATTTTGCTTCTTACTAAACCAAGAAATAAGAGTATTTCCAAGAAAGAAACATCCACCTGAAGTACTTTTTTTTTTGTCATCAACACTTCCAACCCAACCTGCATCACAATACCCTACTAATATAGGATTTGTATCATGAGAATACAATATGCCATAATCATAAGTCTTCTAGATGTACTTCAAATTTCTCTTCACTGGGTGAGATAACTAGCCTTGAGTTTTTAATGATATCTAGCACACACACTAACAACAAATGTGATATCAAGTATGCTAGCTGCGAGATATAACGAACTTCCTATCATAATTATGTAGGTAATTTGATATACATCAACCTCATTCTCATCTTTAGACAAATTTAAGTGAGTTTCAATAAGAGTTCCCTTGTGGCTTTCATTGTCAAGACCAAACTTCTTCACTATATTCTCAACATATTTGCATTGAGATACAAATATATTGTCTTCCATTGCTTAACTTGAAGACCAAGAAAGTAAGTGAGTTCACATACAAGACTCATATCAAACTTATATTTCATTTTTTGAACGAAATACTTCACCATCATGTTTGACATCCCACCAAGTACTATATCATCCACATAGATTTGGGCTACCATAAGCTTTCCTTTGCCATTCTTCACAAATAGAGTTTTGTCAATTCCTCCTCTATTGTATCCATTATTGATCTAGAACTGCGTTAACCTTTCATACCAAGTTCTTGAGCTTGTTTCAAACCATATAGAGATTTATTCTATTTGTATACATGATCTTAAAATATGAGATCAATGAACCTCTTTGGTTGTTAAGCATAAACTTCTTCATCAAGGCACCCATTCAGAAACGCACTCTTGACATTCATTTGAAATAATATGAATTTCATCCCGTATGAAATACCTAGCAATAACATGATGGATTCAAGTATTGCAACTGGGGAATATGTCTCATCAAAATCCACGCTTCTATTGAGTATATCCTTGAGCAATTAATCTTTCCTTGTTCCTTGTCACATTACCACTTTCATCAGATTTGTTTTTGAAAATCCACTTGGTACCAAAAACATTAACATCTTTAGGTATAGAAACTAGTTCTCATACCTTATTTCTTTCAAATTGGAAAAGTTCTTCTTGCATGAAATTTATATAGAAATCTCCAATCAATGTTTCCTTAACATTCTTAGGCTCAATCTTAGAGATGAAGCATAAGTTGGTTATACTTTTCCTAGACCCTGCCATTACTCCTTCGTTCATATTTCCTATTATATTCTTAATAGCATGATCCTCCTGAAATCTAATAGACGGTCCCTTATTCATTTGAGAGCCATCAAAATTTTTAACTTTAGAATCAATATTGGATTCCTTGTATGGAACATCATCATTGTGTGGGAACCGGTCTTTTCTTCCTTATTTTCGGGAGCATCATCAATGGCAACATTATAGATTACATCATGGTTTTAGTGTACTTGTTGTAAACTCAGACTCTTATTTGTGCATCTTCTTTCAAATACATGCACTTGTTATAACATAAATTTATGTCTCCATAGTGTTATTTAGACACGGTTGATCTCAATACCTCTTAATATATTATATGGTATCAATTGAGGTAAAAATCTAAACCTAATTAAATCCACCACCGTCGCTTTAGCTTCTCCCCTAGCGCTACCGCCGCATCCACTTCTTCTCAAAAGCTACCACTATCGCAATAGTTTCTCCTATAGCATTGTCACTGCTATAGTACCTTCGCATCCATTACTGCCGCCACCGTAGTAGTATCTCCTTCTCTTACACCTCCGCTGCTGCATCAGCTCCTTATCATCTTTTGCCATCGCTTCTATCGCACCACCAATTACCGTGTTCAACAACTGCCGCACCTCCTTCCTTTCCATCGCATTACATCTATCTCTATTAATCACCATGTCTTCCTCTTACAATGATGAGTCTAAGCATGCTTCTACCAAGGTCGATAGCCTCTTTAAGCCACCCTTATTTACTAATAGACAAGAGTTTCACCTAACTCTTGTTGTCAAAAACATAAAAAACAACATTCCCTTTGTGCTAGAGTTGAAGAAAGATCATTACAGCATGCGTGCTAAACTGTTTGAAGTTAAAGATCGTTCATCACATCATCCACAATCATGAAGATAAAATTTTTCCTCCTCTGATGTTGATTTTGAAATGTGGACAACCCTTGATTCCACAGTGCTCCAAAGGATTTATTCCACCATCTCTACTCATCTCCTTACCAATATTTTGGAAAAGGATCCACCACTATGGCTACATGACAACAATTAGTTGATATTTTTGAGGACAACCAAAACTAAGGTGTTGTTGCTCTTAAGAAAGACTTCTCATTCACCTGCATGGTTAATTTTCCTAATGTCTTTGCCTATTTCCAATGTCTCAAGTAGCTTTATAATGAGTTGCAGAATGTTGGAGCACATGTTAGCAATCATAATTTAGTTCTTAAACTAGTGTGGTCTTTCACAACTATACCATGGGGTTTCTACCCTAATCCTCCAAAGTAATCCACAACCATCATTATTTCAGGCTCGCTTCATGCTCACCTTGGGGAAACCCGGTTTGGAAAAAATGAACAACACTATTTTTACACTACCTTGCATACTGCTCCTCAATGTAACCCTAATGGCTCCTCTCAACAAAACTTCAATCGTCATCATAACAACTATTCTATATTTGGATACAACCATAACAATCAAAATCACAACATAGGGAATGGACAACATGGTGGTTCGCGCTCTGATGGTCCCCGAAATTAACTCATTCTTGTCCCAGCCATGGAAGTAGTATCCACCCTAGTCTCCTTAGGGATGAAGCCCACATCCTTAACCTTAACCTACATCTAAATGGACTCGCCCCATCAGACCTTCGAAGCAACCATACATCCTAGATTTACACCCTTAGGATTACAGTGCCACAACTTCCCCAAATCCCACTAACATTCCCGCTACTATTCACACCACGTCCCTCAATCCTCTAGACAACACGGGGTACATGGACATTAGGGCTTCATCCCATACAACAACATCACAAGGTAATCTCCCTTCTTATTTTAATTTGATTCATTTAAATCAGAAACGGATTATTGGAAGTGGAGAAGGTATTCCAATTCAATAGTCTGGTCACACAACTTTACCTACATCTGAAAAACATAAACCCTAAACCTTAACCATGTTTTACACATTCCACAAATTATTTTTGAAAATTTAATTTCTGTGCGGCAACTCACTACTGACAATAATTTTTTGGTTTCCTTTGATCCAATTGGTTTCTCGATATTTGACTTTCAGACGGGGATTTCTCTCATGAGATGTAATAACCTTGGTGATATCTATCCGGTCACCTCTCACTCTCACTTTGTTGGTCTTGCTTCCATTCTCTGGCATAATCATCTCATCCATCCTAGTTTGTTGGTCTTTCTTCCATTCTCTAGCACAATCATCTCATCCATCATAGTCCCTCTATCCCACAGTCTCATCTTAATAATAAGTTCATTAGTAGTGAACATTTGAATACTAAGACAATTTGTAATTCTTGTGTGTTTGGAAAACATGTTAATTTGCCTTTTTAATTCATTCAAAAAATTTATTTTAACGCTTTTTGATATTTTATCCAGTGATTTATAGAAATAACCAATTTTAAGCTCCCATGGTCATCGATTTTATGTTTTATTATTGGATGATTACTCTGATTGTTTGCGGACATTTCCTCTAAGAAACAAGTCTTAAGTTTTTGAAAAGTTCACCTCACATTCTAGTCAAATTCACACATAATTTTCTTAAACTGTTAAATATTTTCAATGTGATAATGGGCATGAATATAATAATTCATTATTTCATAAATACTTTGTTGATAATGGTATTATTTTTCAATTCTCTTGCCCTCATGCTTCACCATGAAATGGAAAAGCAAAACATAAATATGCATTACTAACAACGTGATTCACACCTTTCTCGCTCAATTCTCCGCCCCTTCCTCATTTTGGAATCACACACTTCAAATGGCAACCTATATTCTTAATAACCTTCCCCAAAATAATTTATCCAATTACTCCCCTACCAATTTCTATATGATCGTGATCCATTCTACACACACCTTAACGTCTTTGGTTGTCTTTGTTATACTTTGTTTCCATATACTATCATTAATAAACTACAACCACACTTGACCTCGTGTGTCTTATTAGGGTATCCCACTAATAACCGAGGTTACAAATGTTTTGATTTGTCACACAAAAAGATTATCATTTCATGATATGTAATCTTTGATGAAATATAGTTTCCCTTTGCCCACATGCCTTCCCCATATCTCACAACATATGGTTGCTTCACTGATGACTTGCACCCATATATTATCCATTAATGGATCAATCCCATGTTGAAACCTCTTACTAATAACCATCATATACCTGGCCAACAACCTATATTACCCATCGAACCACATCATTCATATAATGCCTCTGCCACCGTCACAACATTCTCTTTATCATCAATGGCTACAACCGATACCTCATCATCACCTACACCATTGGCCCAATATGCACCACCTACTAGTACTATGGCTACCCGTAGCATGCGCGAGGTATCTATAAATCCAGAAAACTCGGTAACCTTTCTCTTACCATTGATGATCTAACCATTTCACCTCTTCCTAAAAATCCCAAAATATCCTTACCTGACCCAAATTGGAAATCCACAATGAAGTATAAATTTAATTCTCTCATTAGAAATAATATGTGGGATCTGGTTCCACGACCTTGTGATGTTAACATTCTTCACTGTATGTGGATTTTCTGTCTTAAAAAGAAATATAATGGTTGTTTTGAGCATTATAAATCTCGTCTTATAGGTGATGGCAGTCATAAATTGAAGGTGTAAATTATGATGAGAAATTCAGTCCTATGGTCAAGCTGGAAACTATTTTCACTGCTCTCACCACTGATTTGTCTAAATCAATGCATGTTCACCGACTAGATGTCCAAAATGCATTTCTACATGGTGATCTTCATGACACAATCTATATGTATCATCCATTGAATTTTTGTGATCCTAAGAACCCATATTATATTTTCCGCTTGCGAGAATCACTCTAATGTCTTATTAAAGCACCTCATGCCTGATACCAGTGCTTTGCTGACTTTTTCACCACTATTGGATTTTAGCACAACACCTTTGATCACCCACTCTTCATCTACCATCATGGCTCTGACATGGATTACATCTTATTTTATGTTGATGAAATCATTCTCATCACCTCCTCTCATTGCCTATGCAAATCTGATCGCGACTTTATCGTCTATTAATCAGCAGACTGCAAGTGCACAGTCCTATCGCGTAGTTTTAAAAGATATCGAACCCACAGAGACTATAAATCGAACTATTGTTATCCTAAGTTACGGTACACAGCTAAGGCGAATAATTCTTTAGGATTTTTGGTTTAAGGAAAATATAATAAATAAATAGATATCGGTACGTAATTCGTCTAACCTAAGGGGATCTAAATTTCCACTGACGTGTTACTCATGTTGATAAAAATCCTATTTCAGCAAACAATACTTATCTAAAGATCCTATCTCAAACTGTCGCTCTATTGATAAGAATCATGTAATTAAATCCTAACGTATGCTTCCGCTATCCCGCCGAATATAAAAACACTTTTTGAAAATAAATAAAGTTTAATTGGTTTTAAAATGCTGTCGCGGTTTTTAAAAACAATACCTAGTACCTACTATCTGATTCTAAACCTCAAACTGTCGCTCTGTTGGTTTCTAATCTTAGTCAGTTTATTAACCTCAAACTTTCGCTCTGTTGGTTTCTAAACCTTTTAATAAATTAAATTAGATATCTAAGTCAGAAAGAATATTTTTAACAACGTAACATTATGCCAGTTTATTTTAGATTCCTATGGATCGATTAATTTACATACCAATATCAAAAAGACCTAGCCAGACATATTAATTAATTCAGACATGCATAAATAATATGTATTAATATATTTAAACATTTCCGAAATCAAATAAATAATATCAGGCAACAATAAATTAAATAACATAAAATAAATAAATAAAACCTGAAATTAAGAATGCTGGAAATAACCTTGTTCTTGACTTCTTGAATTGAAAGGAAAAATAAAATCGACAAGGAATAAAAAGGCGGATCTAACGTAAGGTTAGATCGGTGAAATAAAATAAATTCAAAATACAATATTGGAATAAAATTGCGAAA
Organism: Vicia sativa; assembly: GCA_021764765.1. Taxonomy (NCBI): domain Eukaryota; kingdom Viridiplantae; phylum Streptophyta; class Magnoliopsida; order Fabales; family Fabaceae; genus Vicia; species Vicia sativa. The sequence goes on from CM038792.1 coordinate 74,686,165, forward strand.
ATAGAAAATGACGGTTGTTCGGTGAAAACCACCACCCTTCTCTCGGACTCCTATTTATAGATGCATTTGGTAACTTCCCATTCTCAATTTCGCAAGCCCTTGGAACGTGGAGAAAATTGCCTTGAGAGTCGGAGGCGGGGGCCTCCAGAATAGGTCACAAATGGAGACGTGCGCCTCAAAACGTGGGAAGAAGTAGTGGGCCCCACTAGCTAAGGAGGCGGGCGCCTCCAAAGGAAGTGGGAGGTTGAGGCGGGCGTCTCGGCTACGTGGCACGTGGCTGGCTTCCGTGCTGGGCTTCCATGCTTTGGGCTTGCTTGTGGGCTTAGCCTTTGCTATGTGTAATTGGTTTCTTCTTCTTAACACCTCCTTTTTACTATATCACACCTTTTGCTTCATTTCTTTGACTTTTTAATACTATTTTTCCTCGATTTTACTTCTTTGCTCGATTTATCTTTATTTAATGCAAATACCTGAAACATAGAAAATACCAACGTAATATAGAAATAAAGTGAAATAATTAAATAAAAACATTAACATTATTTATGAAAAATACATCAAATATGTTATATAAAATCGTGTTATCAAACTCCCCTATACTTAAACCTTTGCTTGTCCTCAAGCAAAAAGTAAAAATGAAAAATTACCTGAGCATATGTCAAACGCAGATATATAACACAATTCAATTCGTACTAGGTCGCAACTCACTTCCTTGTTGGATAACTCGAGTTTAGACTTTAACACCAAAGTTACCGTAATAATACTAGACAACCCCATTTATGCAGACCAATTTAAGTCATGAATTATAGCTCGACCTAATACTTTCGTTTTGTTTCACCCGTTTTCATTCTGGCGCAATCACATTAAGCCCATTACCTTACGCGCACATAGTGGAGTAACCGGTTAGTGACTTTGATCTTTATAATCCAGCTAGGAGTCCTGGTAATTATATTTGGTACTCCTTTTACCCAATTACAAATTGCGGGGGATCGGATCGTCATCCGCCCTACCAAGTTCAGCACCAGGGACCACTGAACCAATTCATAATGGATGTTTGCATAAATATTTTATAGTTTCTGCGACTGTTGAATTAAATGATCTGGTAAGGACCATCTAACTTAATAAGTGCATCTTCTAATAAAAATTTTCTCTAGAAATCTTGATCAATCACTTATATTCATCGATTCTCCACGTAGTTTGTCGTTTAAGGCGGTGCCGACTGCTTAATAAACTACTCGGGATTACTTTAAAACTAAGTCTTAAGGTGTTGGTATAATAAGTACTTAAATCAATCTAACACATAGGGGGTTTTAAAGTGTTAGGACGATAACAATTTTGCTAAGCTTTACTCGAATTCTTATTTAATTTAAGCAACCTTAATACTAGTTGAATATGTTAATATAACGTTTTAAAATTTTCGTTATGGCTCAAGAAAAAGGAGGAATTCAAATAAACACGAGAATTAAACATAAAAGATTAAAATTTCATAAGCATGTATTTTATTGAATTGAAATTTTGCAATACATAGAAAAAGAAACAAAAAGAAATACTAAATAGAGCAAAGAAAATAAAAACGAACAGAGAAATGTTCTGACTCCCCCAAACTTAAAATAAGCATTGTCCTCAATGCGATAAAACCAGGAGAAATCAGAAAGGAGTAGGGTGATCATCTTGGGCAGCGAGAGATGCATGCAGAATATTGGCATTGAAACATTGGCAGGGAATCTTAGCATGCGTTTCTAGTAACACATGTGACTTGGGGTACGAGATAGAAAATTGATTTGTAGATCACATGCATATATACTACATACTTATATAATATATATATATTATAGATGATTTCAAACAATAGGATAAATATATATATAATACTAGTATATATAATGCCTTATAATTAATAAATAAATATTGGAAATATTGATTCAGTATATTAATAGGAGAAAATGCGATAATTAAAATATTACTCAATTATAATTATAAATATTAACGTGAAATTTTTATTGAGTTTAATTATCGGTATTACGGGGAAATAGTTCAAGCGCATCAGAAGAAAGGGTGCAATAGATAACCGAATAAAATTAAAAATTTAACATAAAATTAAAAAAATTGAAAATACGAAAAAGAAAAATTAAAATTTGAAACTAGAATGACTAATCGTTAATTTTCCATGGCCACTTATCAAGCCATCTCACATATCCCTCACCTTTTCTTTTCTTACGTTTGTAGGGCGGTTTATTCTTTCGAAATTTTGGTAGTGGTTCTGGATTTATCCTAAATATAAGTTTTTCAATTTTAGGCTTAGTGATTTCATCCATCGCCTCATAAGTTAACCTCACCCTCTTAACGGTAATTATATCATTAATTTTATGGTCCTCTAATTTTCGCTTTTTAGGTAAGACTTCAAATAATGGTGAATTTGTATGGATATTTTTCAATACCGCAGCACATGTTTTAGATTGGGAGTCTACCGGAGTTTCCATAAAAATTTTCGGAAAAGGAATCAGTGGGATGTAGTGATTTGGGGTTACGATAGCTGCTTCCTTTTCTACCTCTTTTACAACCTCCTCTTCGAACAGTGTTGGTTCATTTTTCTCAATCTCCACTATTTTCTCGTCAGAACTTTCCTCGGCCACAATATCACTCTCCTCAAACTCGTCATCACTTTCTAGATTTCCAAGTAGTATTTTCATAATGGTTGTTTCAACATCCACATCTTCCTCAGGTTGAGGTTCTAGAAGGTTTTGTTTGAGTTGGGAGATTTGAGTCTCTAAGAACATCTTTGTGTGATGCGAGGATTCAACCTTATTGGTTAGTTGGCTAAGGGTTTCATTAATTTGAAGACTTTGTTTTCGCACTTCTTCATTTTGGATAATTTGTGCTTCATTTTGGATAATTTGTGTCTCTATAAAGTGCTCAATCATAGACTCTAACCTAGAGTTGATTATCATCTCATCGGAATCCTCTATTGATGTTTCGAAATTAAAATCTTGTGATTCTTCAGAGTCTTGAAAGTAAGTTAAAGTCTCTTTTTGTGTTTCCTTATCGCGTTCTAACATCCTACATGATTCATTAAAATCTTCCATTAATATTTTGAGGTCAGATTTATATGGTTCTGGTGATTCTTCAAAATATTGGGTGTGATAATTGTAGGAAGGATTGGGTTGAGGAAAAGTTTGGTTGAAATTATAAGTTTCTTGTGGTTCTTCAAAGTATGGGGATTGGTAGTTCTGAAGGTAGTTGGGGTAGGAGTAGGTTTGTGAAGCATTAAAGTTTTCCATCAGTATTTCAAGGTTGGATCTATGGGATTCTTGTGGTTCCTCATAATCGATAATGGGCGAGGAAAAATTTGGGTCATACATGGTAAATAAAATAAAATGCCTTAGTCTATACGGTGTAACACCGAGTTACAATATCGACTTAAATAGTCCCGAAGCGCCAAAACTTGATCGCGACTTTATCGTCTATTAATCGCCATGAGTGCACGATCCTATCGCGTAGTTTTAAAAGATATCGAACCCACGAGACTATAAATCGAACTATTGTTATCCTAAGTTACGGTACACTAAAGAATAATTCTTTAGGATTTTTGGTTTAAGGAAAATATAATAAATAAATAGATATCGATGCGTAATTTAACCTAAGGGATCTAAATTTCCACGACGTGTTACTCATGTTGATAAAAATCCTATTTCAAGAAACAATACTTATCTAAAGATCCTATCTCAAACTGTCGCTCTATTGATAAGAATCATGTAATTAAATCCTAACGTATGCTTCCGCTATCCCGCCGAATATAAAAACACTTTTTGAAAATAAATAAAGTTTAATTGGTTTTAAATCTTTGCGGTTTTAAAAACAATACCTAGTACCTACTATCGATTCTAAACCTCAAACTGCCTGTTGGTTTCTAATCTTAGTCGGTTTATTAACCTCAAACTTTTCTGTTGGTTTCTAAACCTTTTAATAAATTAAATTAGATATCTAAGTCAGAAAGAATATTTTTAACAACGTAACATTATGCCAGTTTATTTTAGATTCCTATGGATCGATTAATTTACATACCAATATCAAAAAGACCTAGCCAGACATATTAATTAATTCAGACATGCATAAATAATATGTATTAATATATTTAAACATTTCCGAAATCAAATAAATAATATCAGGCAACAATAAATTAAATAACATAAAATAAATAAATAAAACCTGAAATTAAGAATGCTGGAAATAACCTTGTTCTTGACTTCTTGAATTGAAAGGAAAAATAAAATACGACAAGGAATAAAAAAAGGCACTGGATCTAACGTAAGGTTAGATCAGTGAAAACTGAAATAAAAATAAATTCAAAATACAATATTGGAATAAAATTGCGAAAATAGAAAATGACGGTTGTTCGGTGAAAGCACCACCCTTGATTCTGGACTCTATTTATAGATGCATTTGGTAACTTCCATTCTGAATTTCAGCAAGCCCTTGGAACGTGGAGAAAAATTGCCTTGAGAGTCGGCGGGGCCTCGAATAGGTCACAAATGGAGACGTGCGCCTCACGTGGGAAGTAGTGGGCCCCACTAGCTAAGGCGGGCGCCTCAAAGGAAGTGGGAGGTTGAGGCGGGCGTCTCGGCTACGTGGCACGTGGCTGGCTTCCGTGCTGGGCTTCCATGCTTTGGGCTTCTTGCTTGTGGGCTTAGCCTTTGCTATGTGTAATTGGTTTCTTCTTCTTAACACCTCCTTTTTACTATATCACACCTTTTGCTTCATTTCTTTGACTTTTTAATACTATTTTTCCTCGATTTTACTTCTTTGCTCGATTTATCTTTATTTAATGCAAATACCTGAAACATAGAAAATACCAACGTAATATAGAAATAAAGTGAAATAATTAAATAAAAACATTAACATTATTTATGAAAAATACATCAAATATGTTATATAAAATCGTGTTATCAAAATCTATCATGACACTCATTACCTCCGAGTTTGATATGAAGAATCTAGGACTGCTGAGCTATTTTATAGGTATTATAGCGACCAAACATGTAGAATGATTGATTCTTAGTTAGAGTACCTACGCTAGTGACATTATTGTTCGAGAAGGCATGACCTCATGAGAACCATCAATTACTTTAGTTGGAACCAAGTAGAAGCTCAATACCTCTTCCCATACTCCATATAATGATCCTACATTATATTAGAATCTTGACGGTGCTTTACAATATCTCACATTTACCAGTCTTGACATTTCATGTGCTATCCAACATGTGTGTCTTCAAATGCATGCTCCCTGTATTGAACACATGTTTGTGCTGAAACACATCATGCATTACATTCAAGGAAACTTACAATATGGTTTGCATATTTATCCTTCTCCAATCTAGAAGCATGTTTCCTATACATATGTTGATTGGGGTGTATGTCGTGACACTTATCGATCTACTTTAGGTTATTGTGTTTTTCTTGGTGATTAATTAATTTCACGGTCTTCCAAGAGACAACTCACACTTTCCCGTTTCAGTGCAGATGATGAGTATCAGGATGTTGCTAATACGGTTTTAGGATCATGATGGCTCCGCAACCTTCTCTTAGAGCTTCATCTTCCTATTTCTCAGACTACTATTGTGTACTGTAACAATGTTAGTGCTATCTACCTATTCGAAAATCCTATCCAACACCAGTGTACAAAACACATTGAGATGGACATTCATTTTGTTTGGGATAAGGTTGATCGTTGTCAAGCATGCACTCTTCGTGTTCCTTCCTGACACCATATTGTTGGTATCTTCACCAAAGATATCCAAAAAGTTCTCTTTTATGATTTTTGAACTAGTTTAAGCGTCTGTTAACCTTCCACTTCGACTGCGAGGGTGTGATAAAATATGTCTTTATTTTCAAAAGAATATTTGTATAATCTCTATAGTGCTATTGTCACACAGTTGATCTCAATATCTCTAAATATCTTACAGATGATCATTGTTATTATTGATAACCCCATGAGTTTGATAAACCCATATGGTGAGGTTTTTACCTGGCAACACACATAGCCCATAGTGGACCTATTTAAATATTTGATTTTACATTTGTATTATTTATATATTTTGTGACTCAGAATTCTTAGCACCATACTTTTTATTACATAATATTTTGTTGATTACATGTTTGGAAGATGAACATAACTTAACACATTACAACTAACATGAATTAACCATAATAAACAACAAAATCTTGACGCTACCAAATAATTATGAATGTTTCAATATCTATATTATGCTGTCGACATATCTTGAAATTGTCGCATCAAACTTAATCAGTCCCTCATACAATGTAATATTCTACACATAACCTTCAAATTTTCATCGATATTCAACTCATAAGGTCTTATTTCGCCTTTCCATCAATATCAATCCCGTCTACACGAAACTCGATCTTACCCACCTTTCTATTCTCGGTGTCAGACAACAAATCATTTAACTTGGACCTTCAGACAACGAGACATGCGGTGCCTTATGAAAGCTGAAACTCTACAAAAGATTTCACCTCGTTGAAGTACAATTTTGCCTTACAGAAAATTCGAGGCATTGTAAGATGTTTTTCTTAACAACACATGACTTCTATTTATAAAACTTTGAATTTATTCTAGACCGCACAAAACAGTTACTGCAATCATGGTCTTACAAAACTGTCAGCAATATCATAACAACTGAAAATTTAAACTACCGAGATTTTCATATTTTTTTGAAATATCTAGTACGACATAGTTTTTTTCTTCAAAATACTAGTATTAGTTCAAAGTATCAAACTTTTTAAAAAACCAATATAATTTAAGATCGACCATTTAAAAATAATTATAAAAAATTTGGCATATTAATGAAAATTTATAATAAACTATCAAAATTTAATTCACACTATTTGACCCAACTTTGTTCAAGAACAATTTTAAAATTAATAGGATATATGAGAGTGTTAGGTTTAATCTTGAAGTTGACCGGTTAAATTCGGGATGTTTTGGTTGTGGGTTTGGTTGCAATACTGTGAGTCTCATAAAATTGAATTATTTTTTGAAATTTTTAATTCAATATCGAAAATTTTAGTATATTTTAAAAAAAATTAGAATTTTTGAAAAAATTCTGAAATTTTCAAAAAAATATCGGATATTTTTTAGAAATTTGATATTTTTTAGAATTTTTTTCAATATCGGAAATTTTCAAATATATTTAAATTTTTGATATTGATTTTTTTTAAAAATTTTAACAAAAATTTATAAATCTACTGTCAAAAGTTTAATATTTTTGTAAAAGCTATAGCACTATCACCATTGAGCACTATCACCATTGAACCAAGAAAGAGTTTACACAGAGAACAGAAAAGATAAAAATCAGTCTTATTACACAACTGAATTCAACAATACATGATGCCAAGTATATATAGGCTGCTAGAGTCAGTTACAATCTAACTAACTTATACAACCAGTAATAACTACTTAGCCAGTCATGAATGAAACAGTAGAAAGAATACAAATAGTTTTGCTTATTCTACAGGCTACTCATTGTCCTTAACAATTTTATCAAAAATTTCACAAAAAATACAGAAAAATAATTTATTGATCAAAATTTACACGCATCAAAGTATTTAAATAAATTTTATCTTTTAATAATTTATTGATCAAAATTTTATCTTCTAATAATATATTGATCAAAATTTTATCTTTACATTTCTACGATGAGATGTTCTTCCTATTATTAACCATAAGTTGGATCAATAAAGGCAGACAACGCATTTTAAAATATTTAAATATGAAAAAAAACTAACATGTGCTAAGAGTGTAAATTAATAAATTATTTATAAAAATATTTTTTTAAATCACGTGTATTTAATATTTTAAAATTTTAAATATAATTTTATCACATAGGTGCCATAAGGAACATTTTTAACATGTGTTTTTTAAGGTAGAAATGTTACCATGACCTTTGAATATATAAAAAATAGATTAACTAATAGGTGCCATAATGAACATTTTTTTGTATTTTCTTTCTAACAAATGACTGGTGAGTGTGTGTAATCATAAATAGCCACCACCATTCAATGTTTCCATTTGATTATCACATTGCTTTGCACTTGAAACAAGCATTAATCAAGCATATATAACAACTCACTTTATAGTTTATACAACCTCCAATCCAATCCAAAGCCACACAGTGTAGCAAAATCAGGTGGCAAGCCTTTACTATACAAATCTACGTTAAACTGTGTTTTCCTTTCAACATCAGAATAAAATAAAACAGATTGATTTTATCGGCAAATAATATAGAAAGATGTGTCATGTGAGAGTGAGAGATAACCAAATTTTGACCGCATAATCATCCACAAGCTGTTGCACTTTTTAATGGTTACGTTAAGTCACAACAAAACAAAAAAAATAAAACAGATTTGACTCTTCTGTATTCTGAAGTGTCGCTTTAAAGAATGAGTCAATATATTTTTATTACTAATTTATTACTAAAAATTAAAGTGTGAAAAATCATTTTTATTTTAAAGAAAAATAATGAAATCTAATTTATCTTTTGTAAAAAATAACAATTTAAAGCTTAAATAAAATAACCAGCCAACGTTGCTGAAGAAGCTAGTTTTGGTGTGTCTAATCATAAGGATGATCCCAATTATCTTGTTTTGACCGCTGATCCAAAACCACATCTTCATTCGACTCAAGACCTTCATGAACAATTTGTTGATGTTGTCACTCCGTTTGAAGGTCCTAGTAGTGAGTCGTTCTTCATTTATTTAACCATTTTTATGAATGTAGTTTTTTTTCTTTTCATAGTTTAAATGAGATCCTTGACGAGTTGTTTATTAGAGCTTAAATGCTTGTTGTGTTGTGAAGAACATGAAAGTCAAGAAGAGGGATGGGAAAAGGTGAAGGTGAAGAAAATAACCTAACTTTTACTTAATTTTTTCTATATTAAATGACTTTAGATGAGTCACTCTTTCCAATTTTACCATATGAATTGCTACGTAAATATAAGTTTACGTGTTTGGACAATTAACATAAATAATTAAGATAGCTAACAAAATAGTTTTTAAAATTAAAAGACTATTTATTAAAAGATTAATAGTTATTTTGTCGTTATATAGGTGAGTTTTGAAAACTCGCTATGTGAATTTTAAAAGCTCGTTATTATATAAATTTTTTCTATTTTGTTCTCTAAAAATTTTAAACATAAAAAAATGACAGAGAAATTTATCAAAATCACTAATTTTATGAGGTTTTTCAAAAATCGCCACTTTGACGGGGACAAAATATATATAAATTTTTTAAAATAAGGGACAAATTACATAAAATTTAATAAATTGTTGATGTTGATGGGTAAATTTGTTTTATTATTGTATATAAAACATGTCTTATATACTTAATTATACTTATTTAATTGATTTCAATTAACTCACATATTATCTGTGGAGATTTGTGGTTTTCTAAAGATGACAATATATTTCTACTTTGAAGGAATGATGTCGAATATTATATTGGCATTTTTGTGGTTGTACGTGAAAGGTAGAAAACCCCATAGAAAATGTGTTACTAAACCAATTTAAACATAATACAATAAATATCATAGGACTAAGCTTGTTTTGTCTATGTAAACAATTCAACACAAGTGAGGAAATATAAAAACAAAGTAATATAACTTACATAAATTCCAATGTTACATGATATCCTTAGTGAGAATAGACTCTTAGGGACACAAACTACTTAACATAATGAGAATGATAACTTATGGTTAGCTGTAATAACCAAACCTAACCATTTACTTCCTTAGAGTCCAAAATATTTATTTAACAAAAAAAGAAACAACTTATTACCATAAATTCTCTAACTTACAACTAAGGAGCCAAATCAATAATGCTAGGTCCATTTCCATCACTCACTTTCTCATCTTCAACACAAACAACTTCAACAAACCTCTTCCAAAACCAATGTTTCTTCCACACTCTCTGTGTCATCTCTTCAATAGGAACATTCTTTGTCTCCGGGACAAGAAAAAACACAAATACCGACATGATCAAGATCCATCCAGAGAAGAAAAAGAAGATACCATACTTGAAATAACAAAGCATTGAGAGAAAAGCTTGTGCAATAACAGAAGTGAAGAGAAAGTTGACACAAACTGTCACACTTTGTCCTGCCGAACGTGTCTCTAGTGGAAATATCTCACTTGGTATAAGCCAACCAAGTGGACCCCATGACCATGCAAATGCAGACACAAAAATACAAACCATAACTACCACAAGAGCTGCATAGCCTTTTGAAAGTTCCTCAGAATTATCCTTCACCTTGATTCCTAGTACAATTGCTATCACCATTTGTGACAAAAACATTTGTACACCAGCTTCTAATAACAGCTTTCTACGTCCAAGTTTATCGACCGAATATATCGAAACTATAGTGGAGACGACATTAATAGCACCAGTAATCACAGCAGAATAAAGTGCAGCATCATTCTTAAACCCTAATGTATTGAACAAAACCGGAGCATAGAACATTATGGCATTGATACCAGTAAATTGTTGAAAAACCTGTTTATTTAAAAACATCAATAACAAATACACAACAACTATAAATCTATAATATTATATTATATGAATTTTGTGACAAATTACCATTAGGGCAATGGAAATGACGAGCTGAGGTCTATTATTGCGTTTGAGGATATTTCTGAATGGATGTTTCACTTGTTTAGCAACACGACTTGCCTCTACAAGCTCTAAGAATTCAGGATCGATGTTGTCCGTGCCACGGATCTTTCTTAGGACATTTTTACCTTGTTCTAGGTGACCACGTTCAATGAGACTATTTGGAGTGTCCACTACTAAGTAAGCTCCTAATGTGAGGAGTAATGCTGGGATACCTCCTAGTCCAAGAGATATCCTCCAACCCCATTCACCTTTGATTCTGTTGTTGAAAGATGTATATATATTAAGCATTAACACTAATAATGAGTTATATGGCTCACAAAACAAAATCAATGTGTGTTTGAAGGTAATTAATTTTTGTATCGAATTTGAAATATAGACAGACAACCTAAATGATTTTAATGGATTTTTTATATAAAAATTGTTCTATAAATTTCTAAAAAAAACCTATCCATTAATTTATTAAGCTATCCTATCAAGTTGTAATCCTATAACCTACTAAATTATAATTTTATAATTTCTTTTACAAAAACTTCCCGCTAAAATTCCCACATTTTTTTGTTTTATTTATTATTATAAAATAATTTGTGAGATTTTGATAGCAAGATTTTGAGAAATAATTTATAGGATTATAATTTAATATGATAAAATAAAAAATAATAAAAAATTAAACAACAAAAACAATAAATTAACAATTATTAAATAAATTAAATTGAAATAACTCAATAAATTCCATTAAGAAAAACCACCATTCCTATTAATATTTTTAGGTACAAATTTTGAAAATATTATTAAACATGTTTTTTTATAAATATTTGTTGAAGAGGATAGATGTTATCATATTTTTAAATTGTATCCATGTATCGTCCCGGGTAGATGACTAGTTTTTGCAAATTTGAAAAGTTAAAATTAAAAATTCTAAAAGTTAAAAAGTTAAAATTAAAAGTTAGAACTTTAAATTCTAAAAGAATTAAAAATGAATTGTTAAATTTTAAAAATATGAGAATCAACTTACTATATATAAAAGAATAATAAGAGTTATTTTTAAACTCTATTTTTAATGTAATTTAAACATTTTATTATAATTTAAATAGTTTATAATTTTTTGTCAAACAAAATAACTAATTAAAAAAGAAGGATGAATTGTAATTTTGGAAGTAATATATGAAGAATAAAAAGTATGCAATGTAATGAAGTAACTTACTTGTTGGTGGCATAATTGACAAGGTTAGCAAAAAGAATCCCAAGTGTTATATCAAGCTGAAACAGTATATTCAATGCTCCACGTATTCTAGAAGGTGCAATCTCTGAAAGAAAAACTGGCACTGCCTGTCTCAATCAAAAATTATTAGTGAGTTCCAAAAGCCAATTAAGTCTTAATTAATTAACACAACTAGTATGAACTTTCCTCCTCAATACTTACACCATTAAATTATCACTTGTTAAATAGTTGATTAATTGAATTAGACTAGAATCGTGCATCGTTTGTACTACATAAAGTATTACTTAAGGAATCAAAGCTATAATGTCCAAATATTAATGACTAAAACAAGATAGAGATAGGTACAAAAAATATATGAATGGAACATGTCAACAAGATATTTTCATCATTAATTAAACATATTATTAAGTTTTTAGATTAATTAAATGAGACCATGCCCAAAGTGGTCACCAGCAAGTGTCATGACTCAACAATGTCAAATATAGTAAGAATATGCCACCAAAAGGTTTTGTAAATTTGTTTTCCATCGGAGCATCATTCCATAAATTATTATATATAGACTATCCAATTAGAGAGTTTCTCCAAGGGAGGTACTAACCTGGTTTGCAAAACCAATTCCACAACCAAGTAAGATCCTACCACATATAAGCATGGGAAGATTTTGAGCAGCTGCATTAAAAGCAACTCCAGCAATGAAGAAGAAACCAGCAATCAACATTGTGAGCCTTCTCCCTAGTACTCGAGTTGTGTAAGATGCGAAGAATGTTACCATTAAACCAGCCAGATACAATGATGAAGTGAATAGCTGTAACCCTTGGTTGTCATATTTGCAGTAGTTACTTTCTGATCCTTCTTCTGCAATTTGTCTATACACTTTCGGAAAGAATTTCTCCAAGAATGGTGGCATCGATGCCACACCACCTTAAAATATGATTTCATTGCTAATATAAGTAATGTGTAAGATAAACTATTGCACAGAGCCTTATAAAACAATAATATTATTATTAAACCATGAAAAATTAGGGTTTTATTTTATTTGTCACGTTAAACTGTGGTTAACTTATATAAAATCTTCAAAAAATTAAGACGATTCTGATATGTGATTACTTATTTACCTGAAACTCCAACGTCGTAACCAAACATAAGACCTCCGGTGGCAGCCATTATGCATGAAATGATAATGATAGGAGTTATCTTTGCCTCAAACTCTCTGTTATTGTCTCCGGTGAAACCTCCTCCGGTCATGGTTTTTAATTTTCGTGTCAATGATTAAGCTATCTCCAACAAAGCTTTGGTACGTGATGCACACTGGCACAATAGAATTGTGATAATATATTCAATTGATGAATGAATTGAGTGACTAGATTGAGAGGGATATTTGAAATGGTGCATAATGTTGGCTTATTTATCTAGCCTTTAATTTTGGATTTATCGATGGTAACACAACGCAGTAGGAATGGAATTACATCATATACTAGTAAATATTTTGTTCCTTGTAGGATAGTTTAAATTTTTGAAAATATATTTAAAGTGTGAAATTTTTTTTTTAAAGAAAGTATAAAATGAATGTATACGTTTATAAAGTCTGAAATATATTTAAAAAAAAACTATAATTTGAGTTTATTAATTTGATATATCATATAGAGAGATTTAATGTCCGTTTGTTTTAACTTATAAAAATGATATTTACAAAAGTGTTTTTAAAAGTATTAAAAAAAATTAAATTCGTTTTTTTAAAATTGGAAGACTAATTTTTACATTCTAGAACCTAAATATACTAGTTAGATCATAAACTAACATAGAAGATTAAACATAAGCAAAAGTAAATTATAGATAACTAACACAATCGATCTTTGTCAACAAAGTTCGATTAATGATGTCTACCTCTACAACTTTATATCAAATGTAGTTCATTTTAATTCTCGTGAATTAAGATTTCAGCCTTACAAGCCATATATATAGTACTAAAGTTCAATTTACTTAAACCTTGGTCTCCAGTTACCCAAAAAGTAGTTATCTTTACCCATAATAATCTCCAAAATATGGGTTATACTTAATAATACCCATAATAATCTCTACAATACGAGTCATACTCAACAATCTTCACTTTGGTGAATATCCAACCTCCATGAATATTACTTACATGACGATTCATTCTAACAACTAGGAAGGTATATCTCCTGCTTAAAACTGAGATATATGTAACATCAAGTAATGACTAATCGGGTATATCGTTGCATTAATGTATGAGCATGAACCTTTCCAAGTATATATGTTCGGATGCAAGTAACTTTTGATCTTGTGAAACCTCACATCAATATGCTTAGTCGACATGATACACATGATTATTTGTCAAATAAATGACACTCTAACTATCATAATGCACTAAAGTCCACCTTGCTCAACATCAAATTCTCTCACCAATCATGTAGGTTGTAAGGCTTTTGGGCTTCACTTGCCACCATGTACTGATCTAGTTATTAACATGGCTATTATTGATTAAACGGATGATTTCTAATAAATTGGTCATTATGCTAAAGTAAAGACATATCATCAACATATCACCAACAAAGTGTGAATCAATATATCCTACAACCGAGTGATCACTTTTTTCACTTTTAAATATGATACCATAACTCATAGTACCTTTCAAGAACCTAAAAAACCACTTGAGTGTTTCCCAATGGCACTTTCCTGATTTGATCATAAACTTATAGTTTGTGTCAAATCTTATCCAGTACAGATAATTGGATACATTAAACAATCAACAATGCTGGTATAAGGGACCTTTGACATATACTCAACTTCTGAATCCGTCTTTGGACACTGATCTAATGAGAGCTTAAACTAATTCTCCAATGGAGTATTAACAGTCTTCAAATTACTTATGTCAAACTTGTCTAACACCTTTTAACATAGCTTTTCTAAGAGAGACATAATTTTATATCAGTCACAACCCTATAAATTTCATACCAAAAATATTTTTAGCACTACCTAAGTCTTTCATGTAAACCTCCTTTCTCAACATGATTTTTAGTTCATTTACATCATATAACGGATTACCAACAATTAAAATATCTTCAACATACAATAACAAGTAAATAAAAGTCACCATCAAGGCTTCTAATATAAACACAACATTCATACTTACACACAACCAATCTTAAGCATATATGAATAAAAATGGTTGTACCATTACC
Source organism: Vicia sativa (assembly GCA_021764765.1). Lineage (NCBI taxonomy): Eukaryota > Viridiplantae > Streptophyta > Magnoliopsida > Fabales > Fabaceae > Vicia > Vicia sativa. The sequence goes on from CM038792.1 coordinate 74,701,264, forward strand.
TTAGAGTCTGCTTTAAAACATATAAAGGCCTCTAATTTACAAACTAGTTTATCCTTTTCAATGTCACTTAACCTCTCTAGCTGCTCCATGTAAAATTTCCTATCTAGATTACTGTGGAAAAATTGTCTTCACATCCATCTGCTCTAAATTCACTCTTCAGGTGACTATAGAGGCTAATGTTACACTCATAGAAGTATGTCTGATGACACTACGCCAAAAATAAGTTTTGGCAACACCTCTACGAAAGCACTTTTAAGAGAAAACGCTTTCATAGGCCTTAAAAAAATTTGCTTAAAAAAAGTGCTTTCATAGGGTACCCTAAGAAAGCGCTTTTCAAAAAGAGCTGTTAAAGGCCTTAGAAAGATCTCATCTTAGAAAGCGCTTCTAAAGGTTAACCTTAGAAAGGGCTTTTCAAAAGCGCTCTTACAGTTGGCCTTAAGAAAGCGCTTTTAAAAGCGCTGATATAGGCCTATGATACGAAAGTGCTTTTAAAGAAAAAAGCGCTCTCTTATATTTGGGCTTTAGAAAGCGCTTTTAAAAGCGCTTTCATAGATAATTTTATAATTAAAATTAATAAACCCTAAAATACTACTCATTCTTCGTTCTCAGAATTCGTTTCACTGTTCATCTTCTTCTTCTCTCTGTTCCTGCATGCTACCTCCGTTCCTGGCCTTCTCAATCTTCGTTTGTGTTGTTGTTATTCCGCACTCGCTTCATCGTCTTCCGCCCTCAGTCTTCTTCTTCTGACATCATCGTCTTCCTTGGTAAGTTTCAGAATTTTCGATTCTTCTACCATGGCTGTGTTTTCGTTTCAGAATTTGTGATTCTTCTGCCATGGCTGTGATTTTCGTTTCTAGAAGTTTCTCTATTTCTCTGTTTCGTTTCCAGAAATCTCTCTGTTTTGTTTCCAGAAGAATGGTCTGCCATGGATGTTTAGCTTTTAGTTCTTTTTTCTCCTATGTGAAATCTAATAGTAACATTACCAGCAACAGAAACCATATGATAATGTCATGTGTTGCTAAGTTTCTTTTCTGCATGTTTTGATTATCATATTGAAACTTGTCTTGGTTATTTGATTTGAATGAGGAGAATTGTTTATTGTTTATCTTGAAAATGTAGAATAGTGAGGGAACATTCTAACTGGAATATATCAATTTTTTTTTAAAGTTTAGGCTTAACTTTTAGTTTTGAATATGAGTTTTGTTACTGTTAATGGAATTTGTTAACTCTTCTCTAGCCCTGTTTCTAGTTCTCCATAAAAGATAGTGTAATAGATATTAGAGGTATTGAAGTGGTGTTGATGGTTATATTGATAGTTGATTAACTACTAAGTATAAGTTTATAAGTGCTTATTGATTGAACTTAATTCTTCATAGGATTACCCGTTCTTTTCCTCTTAGATGTATAGAGAATCTGGACTATTCTATGATGCTTTGTGCCTCTTGGTTTTACTCTAATATAGTAACAATAATACACATATTCCTCAAGTAATATAGTAACAACAACACTTATATTCCTCAAGTTATGTAGTAATATATGGTATAATCTTCAATTGTTTGTTTGTTTATTTGAATTTTGATTGGGTTTTGTAATGGTGTATGGTTTGGAATTATGCTTTATGTTTATGTGTGTGTTGGTTTACTTGTGTTTAGATTGAATGAATGAATGAGTGAATTGTTTGTCTGTTTATTTGAAAATGGATTTAGAATTTGGGATAGCTTTATTATGTCATGATCTTGTTGACTTGTTGTTGAAAAATAAATCCAAGTTTCATAATGATGTAAGTAAGTATGGATGCATGCCAACGAGATTACGAGAGTGTCTCGCCCAAACTAACGTATTGAATTTGTTATATATAGGGTTACTTGTGAAGTGTGAAAGTATGATCGTTTACAAGAATCTGACACTGTGTGGGTCTAGAAGTTGCTTATTTCTCTACAGGTAATTAGTTGTTCTTTCTCCTGTAATTAGTTATGCTTTGAATGAACTGCTATGATGGATCGTTCCACTTAAATTAGTTGCTTACTTCTCTACTTGTGAATGAACTGTAATTAGTGGTTGAGTCGATTTTATTGTATGAAATTTTTATAATAGAAGTTTTATTTTCTTTGAATTAGCGTTTCCGGCCTAGTTCGACGTCTGACGCCATTCTCGCATTTCTTTGATTTCGATAATTCAGAGGTAAATTTATTCCTCAAATTCTTGGTATTGTGATGAATTTGTCTTAAATTGCGTGAATATGTTGTGTTTTCTTGATATGGACCCATTCTGTATACTTTGCGTTTTGTGAAGCAGATATCTTTTTTGCCCTAATTAGTTGTTTTTGTTTAGCTTAATTAGTAAAACCATGGATAAGACATGGATGTATTCCAATCGATTATCAAAAGAGTACGAGAATGGGGTATCAAAATTTGTTAAGTTTGCTTGCACACTAAAGACCCCAATGAATGATGTCCTTGTTTGTATTCTTTATTATGGGAACCGGGTTGACGTGGTTCAGTTGGCATCACATTTGATACGGTATGGAATTGATAGAAGTTATACATGTTGGAATATGTATGGTGAGAAAAGTAACGGGAATGTTGAATCGGGGGATAAGAGGACCTATGCTTCAAACGACAATTGCACAGATACATACGATTATGATCGAGTCGAAGAGATTGCAGAAGCGCTTGAAGAAGATCTTAATGATTGTCCCAAAATTTTCGAGAGGTTGGTAGCGATGCAGAGAAACCGTTGTATAATGGTTGTACAAAATTCACAAGATTTTCTCGGTATTAAAGTTGTACAACTTAAAGGCGGGCAATGGATGGTTGGATAAAAGTTTCACGAGTTATTAGCCCTTATGAAAGATATGCTACCAGAGGATAATGTTCTTCCCAATCAAATGTATGAGGCCAAAAATATGTTGTACTCTATTGGCATGAGCTATGATAAGATACATGCATGTCCAAAAGATTGCGTTTTGTTTCGAAATGAGTATGCATCGTTAAATGAGTGTCCTAAATGTGGTGCCCCTCGATATAAGAAAAATTTTTCTCCGGCAAAAGTCTTATGGTATTTTCCTATAATTCCGAGATTTAGACGGATGTATCATAGTGAAACCGATTCAAGACACTTGACTTGGCATACAGATGAAAGAATTATTGATGGAAAATTTCGAGATCCGGAAGATTCTCCACAGTGGATGAAAATTGATAATGATTATCCTGAATTTGGAAAAGAAGCAAGAAACTTTCGCTTGGCATTGTCTAATGATGGAATGAACCCACACGACATTTAAAGTATCTCGCATAGCACATGGCCTGTGATTCTTATGATTTATAACCTACCTCCGTGGCTATGTATGAAGCGTAAGTACATGATGTTATCTATGTTAATTTCTTGGCCTAAACAACCAGGAAATGACATAGACGTATACTTGGAACCTTTAATAGAAGATTTGAAGATTTTGTGGGAGAACGATGTGGAGGTTTATGATGGGTATAGGAAAGAAAGTTTCAACTTGAGGGCGATGTTGTTTGGAACAATTAACGGTTTTCTAGCATACGGAAATCTATCCGAGTATAGCATTAAAGGTGAAAAAGCGTGTCCTATATGTGAAGATGGAACCGATACGATGCAATTGAAACTTTGTCAGAAGAATGTCTTTCTCGATCATCGTAGATTCTTAACTTCTAAACATCAATATCGTGGATGGCGAAAAGCGTTAAATGGAGATACCGAACAACGTAGAGCTCCGCCTGGATTGACAGGTGATCAAATTTTTGAAAAGGTGAAAGATGTGAGTATTCAGTTTGGCAAGCCTTTTGCACATAAAGTTGTCACAGGTGGGTGGAAGAAGAGGTCGGTTTTTGTTGAATTGCCATATTGGAAATATTTGTACGTAAGACATTTTCTTGATGTGATGCATATTGAAAAAAATATATTATAGTGTTATTGGTACGTTACTCAATATAAAAGGAAAGTCTAAGGATGACCTTAACGCAAGGGAGGACATGGTACAAATGGGAATAAGAACTGAATTGGGACTCGTGAAGAAAAGAAGACGAATATATCTACCACCTGCTGTTTACACTCTATCTAGAAAGGAGAAAAAAATTATTGTGTAAGTTCCTAAGTGAAGTTAAAGTTCCAGAAGGCTACTCATCAGATATTAGAAGACTTGTGTCTATGAAAGACCTCAAGTTAAAGAGTTTAAAGATGCATGATTTCCATGTTATAATGGAACATTTTCTACCGATAGGTATACGTTCTATTCTGCCAGAAAAGTAAGAAGCGTAATAACTAAATTGTATTTTTTCTTCAAGCCAATTTGCAATAAGGTGATCGATCCTGAGATCTTACCAACATTGCAAAAAGAAATAGTTGTTACTTTGTGTGAGCTTGAAATGTATTTTCCTCCCTCGTTTTTTGACATAATGGTTCATCTTGTGAAAGAGACACAATTGTGCGGACCAGCTTATATGAGATGGATGTACCCTGCTGAACGTTATATGAAAATATTAAAAGGGTATGTGAAAAATTGAATTCGACCAGAGGGTTGTATTGTCAAACGATACATTGTTGAAGAAGCGGTTGAGTTTTGTACTGAATATCTATCAAATGTTCAATCAATTGGACTCCCCAAATCTCATATTGTTGAAAAAAAAGAAGGTAAGAAGCTAATTTGAAATAAAGTTATGACAATATCAAGGGTCGAACGCGATCAAGTGCATTTATATGTTCTGCACAATGAGATTGAGGTTGAGCGATATGTTGAAATGCACAAGGGTGTTCTTCGAGGTTTAAATCCGAATAAAATGAGAATTGGATTGTACGAGACCACAATTGAAGTTTTATACCATGGTTTAAGGAACACATTTATTCAAAGTATCGTTCAGATCCCGCTTCAGTAACAAAAAGGTTGAGATGTTTAGCATATGGTCCAAGTTTGGTTGTGTTTTTTTATAGCGCATACGCAATTAACGGATACACATTTTATACCAAAGAACATGATGATTAAAGTACTATGAAAAATAGTGGTGTCACCTTGGTAGCTGGAGCAATGCACATATCAAGTGTGAAGGACTTAAACCCAAAATTTGCAAATCTGTCATATTTTGGGGTTATCGAGCGTATTTGGGTGTTTGATTACGAGAAATTTCAGATTCTTATATTTGGTTGCAAGTGGGTTCAAAATAATAATGGCACACGAATGGATAAGTCAGGATTTTTGCAAGTGGATCTTAACAGGGCGGGGTACAAAGATGAGCCTTTCATTCTAGCCTCTTAAGCTAAACAAGTGTTCTATGTCACTGATCCGACAAGTACGAAATGGTCTATAGTGTTTTTATCTAACAAAGTAATTGATGAAAACATTGGAGATCAAGGCGATATTGGTGTTGACATTGAATCTTTTACCAGAAATGATCAAAACGAGAATGAATCATGTATTATAAATGATCATAATAAGGGTATTTGGATCAATCCAACCGTCCCGTGTTGTTAAGAGACGAGTAGAACATATTCCTACCAAGAAAATAAATAGACGTTAGTGAAAAAGGTAATAGTATATATAATTATAGCCTATATCATTCAATAAAATTTAAATATATGTCATTTCATTTTTTTTCTTTATAGTATATATGATTATAGATTTTTATATTTGTCATTTGATTTGATTTGATTTTTCTTTATTACAGGTCTAATGGCTAGTAATCAAGAAAAATCACAAGATGCAAATGTTCCAGAAGATACTTCAGAAAAAGATATTACACGAGGCATAACTATTATGAGGGGAATCATCCGTAATAGAGATAAAGGAGTTACATATGATGTAGATTGGAATAATGAGGACCAACTAATTGGGTCTAATGCTGCAAAGTTGACAAGCTACATCGGTACACTTGTTCGTATGCACATTCCGATCACCACTCCTAGATGGAAAAGAGGAGAGTTGGATGAGGCTAAAGAATTTTTTTGGACTGAGATAAAGGTACCATATATGGTTGTTGTTATTTGCTTTATCTTGACGATAATGTGTTTAAATTACTTATACTAACACACTCTATGAGTATGTTTTTTTGTAGAGGTCTTTTAACATTGAAGATACCCGTAAAAAGTATATAATGGGTTTGTCCGAAAAAAGACACAGAGGGTGGAGAACGTTTTTAGCAAACAAGTATCTTAAAGATGAGGAAGGAAATTTTCTTGAAGAGGATACATAGCGTCCAAATAAATATGAGAGCTTCATTACACCTGAAGAATGGGTTGCTTTTGTAGGCCAAAGAAGAGACGAGAATTTCAAGAAAGTGAGTGTCGTAAATCGCGAGAGAGCGTCAAAACCCACATATCCATATAAAAAAGGGCATTTGGGATATGCACACTTACATGAAAAATTGTAAGTAAATATAAATTCTACGATCTTATTAATTCTCTCAATGTGTTATAATTGATGATCTCATTATTTGTAACAATGCGTAGTTAGAAGAGACGAAAAGTGACGAAACATCACTACCCGCACATGTGTTGTGGAAGGAAGCTCGTGTTGGCAAAGATCGAGTTGTTAATCCCGATCTTCAACATGTTTATGATGAATGTGTAAGTATAACATTCTGTATTTAATTAAATTATATTAAATATTTATTAATATATAATTAATTTTTTATCTCCACTAATAATTTTCGATATGTAAATGAATTACAGGAGACCCTTATCGCAATCGGTATCCACAGGTGAGGACCAGGATATCAGGAGCGTACTCAGTCGAGCACTAAATGTTGCTGAGTATCCGGGTCGGGTGAGGGGTAAAGGTTATGGTGTGACTCCAACCTCTTTGTATAAAAATCCAAGGAAAAAAAAAACCTAGCAATGCAGAAGTGATGCAAACATTGCAGGAATTACAAGCACAAGTCCGTGAATTGCAGAAGGATAAAGAGAGAGATAAAAAGAGGTTCAGTTGCGAAACTAGTGACAAGGCTAGTATCAACTGTCAACATAAATTTCCCGAGGTAATTAAGATGATAATCCATTGGAGAAAGTTTAATTGTAATTTATAAAGGAGGTGAATTGAACAATATAGATCTGTTTATTATTACATGATTTTTTTAGTCACTTCTAACGATTATTATTTTTTTAGTCACTTCTAACGGTTATTATTGCAAATGGTTGTGAAGGTTTAAAGAATGGTATTCAAAGTTTGATCACCAGTGGAGAATTAAAGTTGATAAGATTAAAAAGGGTAAGAAGGGTGAAGCACGAGATGTGACTGTGATTTCTATTCCTATAAACCGTTGTTATAATCGCACTGTGAAGCCTGTTCCATTGCTGATCACAAGACCTGGTTCTATTATGTATGAGAGTAATAAAGTTGTGCCATGGCATTACGAATCAAATGTCTATTATCACAGAGTCAAACAGGTAGATGGTCCCTCCCGTGCTAAGAAGGATGAAGAATCTGACGTTGCTAACACCGATAATTTCGCCGGCAGTGGTGGAGTAACCACAAGTGGCCGGATTTTTGCTGCTCCAACCGTGCCGCCTAGTGCAGATTCTTTGGCGAAAGCCAAAGGTAAGCAAGTAGCGAAAGAGCCTGAGTTGCAGATTGCTAATCCTGATTTGACAAAAGATATTGAAGAAATAATGAGATATATTCGCAAAAGTGATTTCCGTTTAATTGATCAACTTGCTCAAACCCCTGCTAAGGTCTCCATTCTAACATTGCTGGTCTTACCATGATGAGAAACTTTTGAATTTACTTTGAAACTTGCGTGAATCGGGCGACAAGAAAAGTTGTCCTACCCCACTTGGGAACTCCACTATTAATGTGTTGTAGGAATATTTGTTTGTTTGCAGGTATTCAATGTATCAGTGCAAAAGTCAACAACATCTCTCCCCAGCGAGCGTCGATGAATTTCCCCAGCAGGTGTTATTGTTGTCAAAGACTTATTACAGAGCATTGAACAAATCCCCAGCGCAAGTTGTTGATGCCTATTTCAGTTGAAATTCCTCAATGAATGTCCATTGGAGTTCCAAATGCTCTAATATAAGGTTTTAGTCTTTATCCCCTGTGAAGACGATGTTTGAACCATTGGTCGAGGATGTTTATCCCCGATGAGTCTGGATATCTTGGTATATGCTTACCAACTGATTGAGATGTGAGAAGTTGTTTCTATCCCCCAGTGGAAGCCATATTGTGTAACGGTGGAAGCTCTTCTGCAAGTGTTCCCCATTACTTCCCCAGTGGATAGTTGTTCAGCAGATGATTCCCTGTGAAATCATTTCCCCAGCGTGATCATTTGACAATGACCGATTTTCTCAGGAAATCCTATTCCCAAAAAGTCAGTTACTAAAGTTCCCCAGTGATCGTCGAATTAATAGTGGTGTTTTGGCCTTGACATCAAGCTCATGTTTTCCTCCTCAAAGGAGCTTCCTAATTTGAGCCCGATCGTTTTGTGACTTGTGGTCACCAGTTACTCATTTTTATTTTTCTGAAAGCATGCATCATCACATTACATTACTTCATAGAAAATTCATACATTGCATGAAATTATAATCCAGGAAAATAATCTTTGTTCCCAATGATGCTTTTGAATTCTCTTAAAATCCCAGCAAGGATGAACTCTTTGATATGTTCGTATCCCCTTGGAATCCATTGCGTTTCCAGGTATTCCCTGGCGTAATATGTCCATTTTTCTTCCTTGATTGTTGCACTGCTAGTCTATCCCTAGTACAACACCTTTCGATCAGGCTATATCTTTACCTCTCTTCAAAATCAAGCCCGACACATGTTTTCTCCCTCAAGATATAGCCTTTATTCTGAGAAAAGTCCCTTTGCACAAGAGTTGAGTCGCTACCAATTCTTGAATAGGTTCGAGTATCACGCTCCATCCTATACAACATAGTGTAGGCTATCCCTATACTATGTGTGGAGTCTGGTCATCTTTTCCACTCTTCGTTTGTGGCACTACCAGTCCTTCCCTTAGTACAACATCCTTAGGACAGGTCCCCCCTGTGCCTTTGGAGAATAAGTTACTCCCTTGTTTCTTTCCTCAGAGTACAATGTTCTAAGTCCGTAAAGTCTAATCGTCATTTTCTAGTCTTTACTCCTCTAACTCGCTCAGTTGTTCCGTAGCGTAAAGTTGTTAGTCTAGTTAGCGTATCTAGTCTTTGCTCCGTGTGACATGTTCCGTCGTTCCCTGGCATAACATGGTCGAATTGGGTCGAGGCCAATTCTTTTGGGCCAGGTTTGCACCTGTGCCTATCTTCGCAGAGTTCATCATTGTTCTATGTTTTGTTTTATTGTGTTCCAGTCGTTCCCCAGCACAACATTTTCCTTTCTCCAGTGGGGCTCATTGGAATTAAAGATTTCTCTCTCTCTCTCTCTCTCTCTCTCTCTCTCTCGCGTCTTTTGGTTTGACACCCAAAGTTTTCATTTAGTTGTTGATACAAATTTTGGGATTCATAGTGTAAATTTTTTAGTCCATTTTTGTATTCAATCACCTCTTACCTTGTCACTTGGAAGGCAGATGCCAACTTCGCTCCCAAGTCAGAGGATGATTGAATAGGGGCAGCTGTTGTACCCCAAAATTTAATTATCATGAGAATACATGTATACACATGCATATCATTCATCGTATGAGTATATACTCAAATTGTGGAAGAAATAGAGCGTTTCAACTATGTCAGATCATGTTGAGCCAAAAATTGATATTTCTCGGTTCGTATGGCTTTCGCAAGATTTTACGGTCATAAGGCTATTTTGGTTTTATTGCATGAGCATTGGAATCATATCAATTTACTCTCCAGTTTATCAGTTCAGATTGGAGGACGTTTCGTCAAGAAAAAGAATTAATTTGCTGATTTCTTAATAAAGTGAATTTTGGGTTTTTAGTGCATTTCGGGTGCTCTGGAAGGCGTATCTCTCAGTTCGTCGGGTATTTTATGGCAATTTTTGGAATTCAATTTCCTCATATTATTATCTACAACATTCGTTTGAAATCCGGAAGCAAATTATGTGAAGAAGGTCCTCAAAGAAATTGATTTCTCAAGTGGATTAAACTAAATTGTAGTGCTGAACCGTGCGCTCAGTGCACTAAAACCTTCACAATTCCTAGCTGGAAAATCGATACCACACCAATCAGAGCTAATTCCACACCAATCAATACCAAAATTTTATTCTTCGGAGTTGATTTTGAGCTGAACCGAGCAATTTTCATCTGATACGTGAACTTCAAAAAATCATATTTCACTCGATTTTTATCAAAACGAGGCGGGACTAGTGCCAAAGGTTCACAAATTTTGTTTGATTCATTTGTCTCAGAGATACTAAAGTTCCAATTTTGATTAGAAGACCCTCGTTCGAGGAAATTTCTCCGAAGAACGCAAATCAACTTTTGTATGTGTCAGATGCCCGAAAACTGTGCTGAAACTTCATAAATTCATATTGCTTGGACTGTTCGTAAGATTGAGTGGAAAATTTAAACACACAAGCAAAATCACGTTCCGGCCATTTTTTGTTTAGAGTCTGACTTCAAATTCTCGACGGATCGGGCTGTTTTAAATTAATTACGATAATTATCTGGATAATCGCGATTTGAGCTTAATTGTGGATCCAAGACACTCTAAGGCCCAAATTTTCAAACTATAAATAAATTTTTGCTTTCAAAGTTCAAGGACACAATCATTTTCTCAAATTCCTCTCTCAAATCTCACTTTGCTCTCTCTAAACTCTCTCAAACTAAAAGCCAAAACTCAAGAGGAAATTGAATTGAAAGCTTTCCCTCCAAGCTAGAAAACTCCTCTCCTCCCTAGCTCCACCGCTCGGACCACTTGTTGCACCCCAAAATTTACCCTCTTGATTTAGGCTTATGTTTCATCATAAACATCATATTGCATTGCATTCATATCTCATGATAAGATCCAAGCTCTTTGGGTTCTCAAGATCACTAAGCTAAGGAGGTTGATTGGGTTAACATACCCTTCTGAAGGAATTCCAAATTCTCATGTCTATGAATCTTTCAAGTCACAATGATGTATTATGCGTCAGGACATCTCATATGTCTCATTGATTCCTCAAAAGTTGAAGTTTTACAAAGAGTTGGGGAGAAATTCATCTGTGGCACTCATTTGATGAAATTAGGGTTTTGGCCCTCTGTGAAGTTTGAAGCTTGGATGAGTCAATTTCTTGAAGTATTACCTTTTTATTATCATTTTAGTTATCATGGTTCAAAGGATTGCTCATTACATTCAGAAGATTTGAGGTTTTGAAGCTTGATTGGTCATCTCCTAACACATGGAGCAAAATTAGGGTTTTGAATAAAATCAGGATTTCTTCAGATTTTTCACCCAAACTTGATTTCACTTGTTTCTATATGTCTTTGGACATGTATGTGTGAAATATTGAGGCTTATTTTTGGGTAGAAGCAAGTCAATTGATCAAAAGGGGCAAAATGGTCATTTTGGTCAAAATCAGTCTAAGTCAGGGGTTGACCAAGTGGACTTTTGGTCAACCATCAATTCAAATGTCACATTTTCATTTTTTATGACCAAATTCATCATTGAATCAAGAAAGTTGGAGAAATTAGGGTTAACTTGTTCATGAAGTTATTTGAAGTTTGAATTTTTTTTAAGTGTCCACCCTATGGAACTTTGACACATCATAACTTTCTCAATTTTTATCTAATGATTGCATACCATACATTTCTGGAAAGCTTGGAAAAAATCCTACAAGATTTCCAATGTGTAAAATTTCTCAAAAATGCACCATTTGAGAGATATTTGAGTTAGAAGCTTTATGCACAAGTTTTGACAAAGGTTGGGCAAGCATGCATTTTCTGGGCATTTTCTTTGAGTAATTTTCACAAACAGGTGGTGGGCATAATGTTGAGGCTTATATCTCTTGATTCAGATGAAATTTTTGAAAACCACTTCGTGCATTTTGAAGTATGCCATGAGACCTTTAAATGGAACTTTGAGTCACATCATTTGGTTCAAAATTGAGCAAGTTATAAAGCTCACAAGTTGAGGTCATGAGGCTGACTCCATGCATGCCCATGCAAGCCAGAACGTGCGCGTGGCTGCCCAGATTTTGCCTTGCTTGTGCACAACTTCAAATGATCATATCTCACTCATTTTTGCTCCATTTTCAGTGAACCAAAGCTTGTTTTGATCCTCATGCTAAGAGCTATTGACATGTCTCAAAAGGCCAAGAAATGCACGAGCCATTTGTGAGAAAATTGGAGGAGAAAAAGGTGGTGCAAAGCTGTTTTTTAGCAGAATTATGTTTGTACATTTTTCATGTGGATTTTGCAAGTTTGTTTAAGCAACCAATGCCAGGACTCGAAGTAAGCACTGCTAGCAAGCTTCTTTGCCATAAAAAGCCAAGCATTTTTGAGCATATTTTCCTCACACTCACTCCATGCACATTTTTATTTTGTATCATATTTAGCAATATTGAGGAATATACCACGTGACAGATTTCTACCACTCATCCAGCTCACCAAAACGCAAGGGAAGCAAGTAAGAAATACACCAAAATGCAAGTCATGCTCAAGATGCCATTTTTATCATTTTTTTTGATCCAACGGATTTGTGAGTGAAAAGGACCAAGCTACCCTTGCTACACTCACACATTATAAGTTAGAAGATTCATTTGTGCAAATGGGCTTTCTCTCTCTCATTTTCCAGATCCCAAAATTGCTCTGCATTTTCCATTTTTTCTCATACTTTGAAGTTGTTGTAAATCGTGTTTGAAGAGGATTTTCTGTATCATTCAAGCTTCGTTGAAGATCTAAGAGCAAGCAAGTGGTGTTTTCTCTTCAAATCCAGAGGCATATTTGGATTTATTTTCCAAATCAAGAGGTAACATTCACACTTGAAATCTGAATTTCTAGCTTGTAATTGATGAATTTGAGCTTATACATGCGTGGTTAGCTGGCCAAACATTAGGTTTGATGTATAATTTCATCTATTTTTGAAGCATATTGCATAGCATGAAGTTCTGGAAATCCGAATTTGGATGATTTTCTTGCTCTGATTTCTTGATGTATGGTGGATCATTTGATCTTTTACAAGTTGTGTGTTGTAGCTTGCCATGTGATCTTCATTTAGAGCTTTGAATCGTCTGATTTGGTTAAGAATTGAGTTAGATACGAATGCTAGAAGTTGCATGCATGTCACTGCATATTCACGTGTTTAGGGCATGGCTGGAGGTTGAAGATGATGCGTGGCATCATCTGATTGGTCCATGCATTTTTTGAATTTTCATTTTAATTATTTTATGATCAGCATCTTGCATCAATTTATTTTGTATTCAGAAATCATCCAAAAATTACAAAAAAAAATAACATAGGCTCATGTTGACTTTAAATATTTTGTGGAATTTTTTCCAATTTTTTAAAAATGTTTTGGCCAATCAAATAAATTCTGACTTTAATTAATAGCATTTTAATTGACAAAATTCATAAAAAATACTTTCCAATGTTAAACAATTCCACAAAAAATATATTGAATCCTCCAGAAGGTTAATTTTGAGGGTCTGAATTTTATTTCATAATATTTGCATTTTTGAATAATAAAATAAATTCATGCATTATATTGCATTTCATGCATATTTAAATTGTTAAAAATACTTCCATACATACAAAAAATACATAAAAAATATTGTAGTCCATTTAAATCATGCACCATGAATTTCTGAATTTTATTTCATCATTCTTTCATTTTTTCCATTTTTAAATAATTTCATGTATTATATTGCATTTCATACATATTTAAATCATTAAAAAATACTTTCATGCATATAAAAAATGAATAAAAAATATTCTAGCTCGTTTAAACCATAAATCATGCATTTCTGATTTTACTTTATGATTTTGTCATTTTGCATAATTAAATCAATCCTTGTATTAAATACATGATTTGCATTATCCATTGTGCATTTTATTTGTTTTCACCATTTTTCCTTGAAGATAAAAATGCCAAAAATATTTTTGACCATTTTAGGATGTTAGGTCACTGTTTCTAATTTTATAGATTTTTAATTCGGACTTTTACATTTTATACAAAATTTTCTTGTTTATTGGTCATATAAGCATGAAGGTTGAACTAGTATTGACTTCTTGATTTTATTTTGATATTTCCATGTATTTTTGAATTGGGCAAGGATATGTCCCTGACTTGTAGGGGATTTTAGCTCCTTATTTAATTTTTAATTGGATTTTATCTTTCATTTTTCTGTTTTTGTGGAATTTCTAAAGTGAACATACCTTGTGGCCTAGTGTAATTGAGTCTAGCTTCAATTTGAAGTTTGTGGACATGATTTAAGGTCAAGCTTTGGGTATGTGATGATCATTTGAGTGCTCTAGTGATGTGTAAAATATTTTCATTCATTGAACATCCTATGTTGATCATTAAGTTTCTACCTTGAGCACAAAGTTTTATATGGTTCCTAAAATCCTATTTTGTTGATGTATTGGTTCTTAGACCCTTTTCTTGTATAGTTTATGTTTCTAATTGATGTTTAGGGGGAATGATAACCTCAAGGATAGTCTTCTAAGACTTGAGATACATTTGACCTCAAAGGATCACCTTGGTCCCTTTAGTTAGAAGTTTGATCTTTGTTTCATTTGTTGCATTCTTGTGCATGGATTGTAAGGTGAGGAATGCATTCATGCAATTCTTTAGGAATCTACTTCTCACTCCCTTAATTTATCCTTATAGCATATTTAGGGCCTTGATTCTAGTTTGATTGATTCATTTAATCCCCTAATTTGCTCAAGCTTATGCAACTTTTGTTGAGTAGAATGTTACCAACTTATGCTTATGGTTGTACCACTTGTGGTGTATGCATCATGCATGGTTCTAGCCATCCAATTCCAATTGGATCTTTGATTTTTACTTCTTACCTTGTACATTATGTAATCAATAATTCATTTCTCTTTGATTCATTGACTTGCACTCAATTGTAATGTCATTATGATGACCTAGAAGAGCTAGATTTTCTTTTTCTTCTTCTATTGTTTGGTTGAAACATACCTTGAAGGATTATAGGTTCATGATTTTTGAGGCATGTCACTTCAATTGACATTACTTTAAGCTCATGACAAACATCTTGTGAGGGTTATATCATCATCCTATGACATACAAGACATCTTTCCTTTCCTACAAATCTTGATCAATGTTGTTTGATCTAAGATAGGTGGTATTTTACGTTGGATGATTTTGTTCATCAAATAGGTGATTTTTTTGTGTATGGAAGCTTCATCTTCTACATTTTGTTGCTCATGAATCATATCTTGAGTTAAAATTATGGCACAAGTCATACATGGTTTTAATTTTCTAATTAAAACCACTTTGTTAATTTTTCTTAAGTGCAATGCTTGTCTAGTTTAGACGCTTTCAAACCTTAATCCAATGTACTTGTGTGTGTGAGCTTTTTACTTAGTTTGAATTGCTTTTGTTTGTAGTTTACTTAGGTCTTAAGCTACTAACCTAGTGTGTTATATTCCTTCCTCATATTGCCTCTTCATCACGATTGACTCATTAGCTTGTATGCATGTTTCAAATTAATTCTAGGGTTTAGAATCACTCCCTTCCACTACTAATCTTTGCACCATGAGTAATTGTGAAGCATGATATTTCCTAATTGTTTTGTGTTTGTGTGAGCATCATGTTTATATTCTTACCATTCATCTCATTTGCACACAACACTCGACACAAACATGCTCGGACACACACAAACACTTTCCATCCCACATTTCTAGTATGCACATTCTTGTTGAAAATTGCTCATGTAAAGGGTTTGATGATTGTGTGTGACATGAATGCATCTATACCATGATAACTACTGACTTTTATCATCTTCCATCATCTAAATGTCATACCTTTTCACTAATGCCATGCCATGCTTCATTTGTTTCCTAGGTGCATATTTAGGGTAAATGTTTGACTAGTTCTTGCATTAGTTTTCTTTTCTTTTGAGATGATTGTGGTTTGTTTATGTTTAACATGCATGTAATGTCCACATCCCCACCACTGAATTTACTCAAAAATATCACCACAAGGCATGTTCACAATCACACACCTATGCACATTTCACCATACACTTCTAGACACATGTTTAGGCTTTCCTAGTTGCTTTTGTTTGTGCATTGTAAATAATGAACATGTATATGATTATCATGAATTCTTGCAATTCTAGCTACTTCCTTCCACATCTTTGTATGCCATGAGTTTCATTCTTTTGCATTCATGCATCAACCATGCTCCATTCCATCTTTAGTTGCATTCTAGATTAAATCTTTAACTAGTTTTTGTGTAGATGTTGTATGTGTGCAATTTGAAGCATCTTATGACTTGATAATGTATAATTTGAATAGCTCTTCATCACATTTCATCTCTGATCCCACCACCACTTGACACTTAGCACATGCACGCACAAGTACAAATACACATATTATGTTTACGAATCAAATGCATTTCTCTTGAGTGTTTTGCTTTTGAATTATTTGTATGCATGTTTAAATGTTTTTGTTGATGAAATAACATGTTTGCTACTGTAACTTTAGTATCCTAACATCTCTTGACTCATTTCTCTTCATCTTTGTCTTTCCATGACTTCTTTTAGATTGTAAACACCTTTTAGGTTAATCATTTCAACTAGTTTTCGCACCAATGTTGTAATTGCATCCTCATGGCATTTCTTTTATGATTTGGTTATTAATTCATTTTTATGATGTTGGTACTGTAATCTCTTCATCTTGACACCTTCTTTTCATGTCATAAATCTCACACACTTAGATGCACTTCACCATACGCGTTTGTTGCATGTTTGCACATTCTTGATAGATTTTGGCTCTTGAATCTTTGTGGTTTATTTTGTATGATGTATATGAGCATTGACATGAGTAGCTACTGACTTGTATGTCTTTTTATTCTTTAATTGTCTATTAACTTCATCTAAGTCCATCACTTCGCACAATTAGCTCCTTGCATGCTTTTAGGATTAGTTTCGACCTAGTTTGTGAATTAACTTGCTTGTGGGTGTTTATAATGATGTTTGATGTTTGTTAAAGTTTTGTATAAATTTGTAAATGAATGTTGTGTCTCCTGACCTCACTTCACATGACACTTTGCATGAGAATAATTCACTCAAATTTCACTACATCTTCTTCTTTCTTCTTCTTCTTTCCTTTTTTAGCACTTGTTAGTGCTTGGTTTGTGTGCTTTTGCCAAAACACTTTACTTGATTCTACCCCTCTTCTCACTTGGTTTTCCAACCAAGATGATTGATTTTATAGGTTCCCCTTATGTTTCCTCGATTAACTTAGTCATCGAGTTTAGACATTAAGTTAGGCATCCATGTATGATAACTTTAGGTAGATTCTTCCCTTTGTTTATACCCTTAACTTAGGGTCAACTTTGCATGATAACATTAGGATTTAGAAGTAGGTTAGTTTCCCTTAGCCATTTTACCTTTATCCTTTTACATCCTTAAAACTAAAATCTTGTTTTTGTCAAGTGCATTAAAACATTCTAATAATCTGAAACTGTTTCCAAAGTAAAAGATACAAACCAATTAGTCTACGATGTTTCCTCGTCCTGTTTGCTGTTGATGCTTCACCGTCCAGTTGCTGATATTTTTCCACTCATCCTCTGATGTTTCGTCATCTCATCCTTTGATTTCTCGTCATCTCGTTTGCTGATGTTTCGTCATCCCGTCTCCCGATGTTTCGTCATCCCGTTTGTAGCTGATGTTTCGTCATCGTTTGCTGTTTTGTCCGCTAATTTAAAAAACACAAACCAACCAAAACAAGTGAGCCGAAATACGGCGCTCCGACTTTCTCATTGCACGAGGGAATACGTAGGCATCCTAACATGGGGCTAGATCGAGCAACCTTTGTTAATATTTCCTTCTTTTTCCCGTGCTTTCTTTTTCCTTTCCTTTATTATTTTCTTGATTTTCTTTGTTCTTCTTTTCTTTTTTGCATGCATTATATCATATACAAATATAGTTAGATCTTCACACCCATTAGATAAAAATTAAAAGCGGATACTGTAGAGTACTACGAACGTGTGGGGTGCTAATCCCTTCCCCTCGCGTAACAGACTTTCTTACCCGATCTCTCGATCGCAAGACCGTGATTTCTTTGTTTTAGGTTTACTCGATGTTTACGTTTCCCTCTTGGAGGGATAAAAAATGTTCGAAGGCGAATTCATTGATATATAGTTATATCCATTGATTTTCGGCCGGGTGTTTCACCACCCTCCACCGGACGAAACACATTCGTACTGGGCTTCCTCCGGCCAGCAGATCCAGCGACCAGCGCCCTTCCTTGGCCAAGTCTCACCGACCTGTCCTCCTTCACTGCACGATCTCTCTACGCTCTCCTCCTCTCTATCCCCTCACCCCACCTTCAACCGGAAGGCCTTCCGACCGCCACCTACAACCCGGTCCAGCCCTCCCCTCTGCAACATATCTCGGTCCAGCCACAATTCTGGCCGACCTCCTCCTCTCATCTTGCTCGACCAAGGCTATGAAGGTCTTCCTCCATTAATTTTCCTCAATTTCAAGAATTGAGCCTTGATTATTCCGATTTCGATTTCGATTATTAGCATCAATTGGAGCTAGGATTTGGTATTTTCTTCAATAATTCAACTCAAACTTCAAGATCAAGTAAGTGATTAATTCAATTCAGCATTTATTTTAAGTGATTTTTCACTTTTAGCTTTTCTTGAAATCGAATAGTCGAGTTGATTGCATTTTCCGTGTGGATTCTGATTCTTGAATTTGTTTTGTTGAATTCTTTGATTTGATTACGTTTTTGTGACGTTAAAACGTGTCGATGTGAAGGATTTTTGTACATAACACACACATACACTTGTGTAATTATTTTCCTTTGCATATAGGCTACTAACTAGTGCATGTTGCATCATCCACCACATGCTCATGCATTAATAGATTGATTAAATTGCATTGAAACATGTGAATTAAGACTTAATTTGCATTCTTACTTGTGTCAAAATGTAGCATTCATTGCATTTTGATTCCTTAGGTTCATTTGCATTATACATAACACATATACATGCACCTAAACACATGCTTAGAGTACAAATTGAATCCTTGTATGTTCATACATTTGCATATGGAATAAATTATGTGAGTTTGTGCATTGATGTTAAACTTTCATGACATTAGAATGTGTTGAAACCTCACTTTCACTCACATTTTCACATGTATGATTTCACAACACTAACACACATCACATACTTGATTCTCATAAACATTAACACATGTTTTGCATAGCATTTAGATAGGAATTTCATTGTGTATATGTCATTTGCATATGATATCACATACGCTTGCATTTCGTCCATTTAAATGTCATAAACATGTACATGAAACATGCATAAACATGCATTTTCACACATGTTTGAGTTTCAATTTCAATTAAACTTGTACATAACTTGTGTTGCATTTTGTTTTGGCTTTTTGATTACATGTAGTGAATTAAATTTCGATTCATCTCACATTTCAAAACCAAGCAAAAATCGAATAGGAATTTAATTCAAAACATGAATTTTGAGTTCCATAAGCGTTTTTTAGCACTTTTGTACACTGAAACTCACTTTTCTTTGAAAGTACAAAGTAACGGTACATACTCCCTACATTTTGGCACGTTTTGAAATCGATTTTGGAGATTTCGAAACCAAATTTCAAGTGCAAAATGCCAAAACGGAGTGGCTGCCCCGTCATTTTAAGGTCCGAAAACTGCCACTTCCACTCGGAATTAATTAAAACCACTTACGTTTTTGAATCTGTTAACGCTTTTGCAAGCAACCATGCGATACTTAATCGATTCTGAGAAGTTGAGTTTTTCGCTCCGATTTCAGAAAACCGCCTTCCCATACCAATTTTTGTGATTTTATTTCACTTCTCACATGCTTATACTAGATTATAATCATATTTGCAATCGATTTTGCATTCGGTGCTTTATTGATAACACTTGCTTTATTAATTTTGACACTTTATTTCATGTGCAAGGTACTTTGACCTCTTTCATATGAGATATGGACTTCTAGCTTCCTTATTCTTGCGCTTGCACATATACATGTGCATTATATTGTCTGTTTTCTTGGATGACCACCTTCTTGCAGGTTATTCGATCTTGAGTGTGCACGAAGGCGCATTCTAATGCTTGTATGCGTACGAACGCGTATACTATTTGCATATTGTTTTAATTGACACCTTCTTGCAGGTTATCCACTCGTTTAAATGCGTACGAACATGCATTCTACCGCTTGTACACGTGCGTGTACATTTTATTATTTGCTTGTTTGGTTTTACTCCATTCTTGCAGATACCTTTGTTTGAATGCGTACGAACACACATTCTCCCACTTGTACACGTGTGTGTATATTCTATTGCCTGCTTGTTTGGTTTTACTCCATTCTTGCAAGTAACATTGTTTGAATGCGTACGAACACACATTCTACTGCTTGTATACGTACGCGTACATTCTATTCTCTGCTTGTTTGGTTTTACTCTATTCTTGCTGGTACTTTTGTTTGAATGCGTACGAACGCGCATTCTACTGCTTGTGCACGTGCGTGTACATTATATTATTTGGTTATTATGGTTTTCTTGCAAGTGATTTTGGTTGGATTGTATACGAACGCACATTCTAATCCTCGAATGTGTACGAACGCGCATTCTACCGCTTGTACACATGCGTGTACATTCTATTGTCTGCTTGTTTGGTTTTACTCCTTTCTTGTAGGTGTTTGGGTATCAATTATGTACGAACGCACAATTTTATATTTGTTTTGCGTACGAACGCGCAATACTTTATCTATTTTTCCTGGATCATTATCTTTTGCAGGTTTATTATTTCGGATGCTTACGAACGCGTAATCTGCATATGCTTTGATGCCTATGTGAATTTCTCACCGGTTTACTCTTATTGCTTGGCTACAGTACTTGAATTTTTCCAGAGTATTTCTTTAGCTTGCAGTAGCTTACAGATAGTTATCCGTGTGGTAGTAGCTATATCCATTTTATTGATTTCCTTGCCATGTTTAGGATAGGAGCGTTGGGCTCAAAGTTGCTGTATAAAGACCTGTAGCAGGAATTCTGAATTTACTAGATAATTGTGTTTGTGTTTGCTTGTTTTGGTTGACGGCTAATGTGTCACTCTGTTTAGAACCGAGAGCAAACGACTTTAGCCCTTTGCATGTTCCCCTTAGGATATTATTGCTTTATGTTGATGGCTAATATGTCACTCGGTTTAGAATCGAGAGCAAACGAATTTAGCCCTTTGCATGTTCTACTTAGGATGTTATTGATTTTTGTTGATGGCTAATGTGTCACTCAGTTTAGATCCGAGAGCAAACGACTTTAGCCCTTTGCATGTTCCTCTTAGGATGTTATTTCTTTATGTTGATGGCTAATGTGTCACTCGGTTTAGAACTGAGAGAAAACGACTTTAGCCCTTTGCATGTTCCCCTTAGGATTTTATTGATTTTTGTTGATGGCTAATGTGTCACTCGGTTTAGAACCGAGAGAAAATGGCTTTAGACCTTTGCATGTTCTTCTTAGGATGTTATTAATTTATGTTGATGGCTAATGTGTCACTCGGTTTAGTACCGAGAGCAAACGAATTTAGTCCTTTGCATGTTTCCCTTAGGATATTATTGCTTTATGTTGATGTCCAATGTGTCACTCGGTTTAGAACCGAGAGCAAACGACATTAACTCTTTGCATGTTCCACTTAGGATGTTATAACTTTTTGTTGATGGCTAATGTGTCACTCAGTTTAGAATCGAGAACAAACGACTTTAACCCTTTGCATGTTCCCCTTAGGATGTTATTGCTTTATGTTGATGGCTAATGTGTCACTCGGTTTAGAACCGAGAGCAAACGACTTTAGCCCTTTGCATGTTCCCCTTAGGATGCTATTGATTTTTGTTGATGACTAATGTGTCACTCGGTTTAGAACCGAGAGCAAACGAATTTATCCCTTTGCATGTTCCCCTTAGGATGTTATTAATTTATGTTAATGGCTAATGTGTCACTCAGTTTAGTACCAAGAGCAAACGACTTTAGCCCTTTGCATGTTCCCCTTAGGATATTATTGCTTTATATTGATGTCTAATGTGTCACTCGGTTTAGAACCGAGAGCAAACGACTTTATCTCTTTGCATGTTCCACCTAGGATGTTATTACTTTTTGTTGATGGCTAATGTGTCACTCAGTTTAGAATCGAGAACAAACGACTTTAGCCCTTTGCATGTTCCCCTTAGGATGTTATTGCTTTATGTTGATGGCTAATGTGTCACTCGGTTTAGAACCGAGAGCAAACAGCTTTAGCCCTTTGCATGTTCCCCTTAGGATGTTATTGATTTTTGTTGATGGATAATGTGTCACTCGGTTTAGAATCGAGAGCAAACGACTTTAGCCCTTTGAATGTTCCCCTTAGGGTGTTATTAATTTATGTTGATGGCTAATGTGTTACTCAGTTTAGTACCGAGAGCAAATGACTTTAGCCCTTTGCATGTTCCCCTTAGGATGTTATTGCTTTTTGTTGATGTCTAATGTGTCACTCATTTTCGAACCGAGAGCAAACGACTTTAGCCCTTTGCATGTTCCCCTTAGGATGTTATTGGTTAGGATAGCTCTCGAGCCTAGACATTAGGGTATAAATCCATGACATGTCAACATAGGTAGAGATACTCTTACATCTCAACCTTAGGTCCAATCTTTGCATGACAACAATAGGGTTAGTACTAGTTAGTCTCCCCTTTTGTTTTGCTTGTCTCTTTTGCATCCTTGCATGTAATTAAAACTAAAACTTGTTTTCTTTTTCTTTTGAAAACTAAAACACTTAATAATGATTCAAAATTCCTTTCTTAAAGGTAAAAGCAACCAACCAAGTCAAACTCTTTTTCGCTTACGGGCGCATTTTTCTTTTCGTGTTTAAAACCTTTTTCATAATTAAAAAACACAAAACCCACCAAAACAAGTGATCCAAACTACGACGCTCTGATTTTTCCATTGCACAAAGGAATACGTAGGCATCTTGTCACGGGGCTCGATCGAGCATAACTTGTAAAAACTTCCTTCTTTTCCCCGTGGTTTCTTTATTTCCCTTTTCTTTTGCATGCATTGTAGCAATTAAAGTGATAGATAGATATAACACACCCATTATATAGAAAATAGAAGTGGATACCATAGAGTACTACGGGCGTGTGAGGTGTTAATCTCTTCCCCTTGCGTAACAGACTCCCTTACCCAGATTTCTCGGTCATAAGACCGCGATTTCTTCCCTCCCAGGTTTACTCAATGTTTTCCTTTCTCCTTCACAAGATAAAAAATGTTCGATGGCGACTCCATTGATATACCCTATCAATCGACGTTCAACCGGGTGATTTCAATACAATCTCACAAAACAAAATCTCCTTCCTGAAAGGTGAAGTGTCGTCTTTTAAGATTAGCTTGTTTCTTCATTTTTACTCGGCTATGCTTCAAATTATTTTTTAACTCAACTACCACTTGTTGTTGTTGTTGTTGTTTTTGATGTTGTAGGGCTACATAAAGAGAGTCATCAGAGACGACACCATCTAAATACTCTGGTAAAAGAGTCGGATCTCGTCCATACAAGGCCCAAAATGGCATCATTTGGATCGCAGTATGGAAAGAAGTATTATACCAATACTCTGCCAGATGTAAGAAATTGTGCCATTGACACAGATGATCACTTGCAAAACACCTGAGGTGTTTTTCTAATGACCTATTCACTACTTCGGGCTGTCCGTCGGTCTCAGGATGATATGAGGTTCTATATTTCAGGGTGGTACCTTGGAGCTTGAAGAATTGTTTCCAAAACTTGCTAAGGAAGACAGGGTCACGATCCGACACGATAGACTTGGGACAACCATGGAGACAAAAAATTTCAAACGTGAATCGAGCTGCTAAATCTTTTGTTGTGAAGTGTGTCGGCAGAGGGATAAAGTGCACGAACTTGGTCAATCTGTTAGACAGAACCCAGATGAGTGTGAGTCCAAACGAATTTGGTAAGTGTGTGATAAAATTCGTAATTATTTCTTCCCATACTCTGTTTGGAACTGGTAATGGTTACATCAATCCTTTCTTTTTCTATGTATCATATTTATTATGTTGGCAAATGTCACATGTTTTGACCAGATTCTTTACATCAAGGTACACCCCTGGCCAACAAAAGGAAGCTCTCAACCTTACAAGGGTTGCCTTAACACCGTAATGCCCTACTGTTGGTGTATGGTGGTATTCATGTAGTATTTCTTGTCTGAGTTACTGGATATCAGGTATAAAAACTCTATCCTTGTAATAGAGAATGCCCTTTTTAAAATGATAATCTTGATTGTACTTGGATTTTCTGCCAACTTCTGCAAATTCTGACCCACTGTGTCTGTTTGATAAAATGCTCGTAGTGTGCTAAACAAATCTGGATTGGGGGAGGACAAGGCCAACATCATATGCTCATTTGTGGAAAACTTGCGACTCAGGGCATCAGCAACAAGATTGGACTTGCCAGGTTTGTAAAATATTTCGAAATCAAAACCTTGCAATTTTTCCGTCCATTTTTGTTGTTCCGGAGTTTGAATCCGTTGGAGTAACAAATTTCTCAAGCTTTTCTGGTCTGTATATATGTAAAATCACAGCCCAATTAGATATTGACGCTATTTCTTTAAAGCTTCTATGATAGCATACATTTCGTGGACATAGACCGACGCAGCTTGCATTCTGAGGCACATTTTCTTGCTGAAGAAGGAGATCAGATGGCCATATTGAGAGAGCACAACACCAACAACAACATTGGAAGCATCCGTTTCAATAATAAAGGGTTTTGTAAAATTGAGGAGGGCCAAGACAGGCATGTGTGTCATTTTTTTCTTTAGCTCTATAAAGGCGAAATTAGCCTGTGTAGTCCATGTAAAAGTAGTGGATTGTAACAAGTCTATAAAGGGAACGGTGAGAGTGGCATAGTGTTTCAAAAAATGACGGTAGAAACCGGTGAGGCCTAGAAATCCTCGGAGTTTCGAGAGAGATCGGGGTGGTGGCCAATCCAAAATGGCTCGCACTTTTTCTAAACTAGGAGCAATACCTCATGCTGAAATAACATGCCTTAGGTAATCGATTTGGTGTGCTACAAAAACACACTTAGACAACTTGAAAAAGAAAGAATGATCCTTTAATAATTGAAAAACAACCTGCAAATTGGTTAGATGATCACTAAAATTTGAACTATAAATTAAAATGTCATAAAAAACTAGCACAAAATGTCTTAGATAAGGCCTAAGCAAATCGTTCATGGCTGATTGAAAAGTAGAGGGACCATTTGTTAAACTGAAAGGCATAACTAAAAATTCATAGTGGTCGTCAAAAGTCCGAAAAGTTGTTTTATACGTTTCCTCTGATGCAACTTCGATCTGATGGTACCCTAAGCATAAATCTATCTTGGTAAAAATTGTGGCTAAACCTAGCTCATCTAATAACTCATCAATAGTTGGTATAGGAAATTTGTCCTTAATAGTAACAACATTAAGGGCTCGATAGTCAACATAAAATCTTCAAGTTTCGTCCTTTTTTTACAAGTAAAACTAGGGAAGAGAGAGGGCTATTACTAGGGATTATAGTGCCATCCCACAACATGTCTTGCATAAGGGTTGTCATGGCATCTTTTTTTGAATGTGGATATCTGTATGGTTTTACATTAATAAGGAGGTATTAGGTAATAGGGTAATATGATGGTTATGAGGTCTGGTAGGTGGTAGGCCGTTGGGTGAATGGAAAATGGATTGAAATTGGGTTAAAATATTAGAAAGTTGAGGTGAGAGGGTAGTATTATATTTTTCTCCTTTAGAGATAATCGAATTAGTGGGAATATTGGGGTGTTCTATTGGTTGCATGAGTAATAAGTGAAATGAAGCAATGAAATTGGTGTGGATCATGTGGCAGATTTGATGAAAAGATGTATGAATAGGATGGGAAGTAGGATCACCTTTCAAAGTAATAGGTTTCTCATGATATATAAAAGTTAAGGATGAAATAGAAAAATCTGCCTGAATAGGACCTAATGTTCTTAGCCAAGCCATACCTAGAATAACATTACCGTCCTCTATAGGTAACAAGTAAAAAGGAAGGGTAAAAGTTCTGTTCTGAAGCACAATAGGGACATTTTCACATGTTCCCTCACATTGTAAATGGGAACCATTTCCCACCATTACAGAAAATTGATGAATTGGGGTTATCTTGAGATTAAGGTGCTGAGCAATTTGCGGCAACATAATATTGTGAGTGTTGCATGTATCAACTAGAACCATAACTGTCAAACCGCCAATGGAACCTTTGAATTTAAGTGTTTAGGGGAAAATGTCCCGTCATAGCCTGTGGCGATAGCTGAAAATAAGTGTCACTTGGATCTTGTGAAATATGTGTCTCAACATTGTCATTACTGTCATGCTGTTCCTCCACAACCAGCTCATCTGCTAATAAAATTAGAAATCTGCTCGTTGAACACTTGTGACCCGTGACAAATTTTTCGTCACAATTAAAACATAACCCTGGGCTCTCCGCTCTTGCAATTGAGCTTGAGTTATTCGTCGGATAAGAAATTTGGATAAGGTTGGGTTAGGCTATTTATGGGTAGAACTACTAGGTGGGGTGGTTGGGTTTGGTGGTTTGATTGTAGTTTGGCTGGGCTAGCAGGACTCTGTTTTTGGTAGTTAGGTAAAAAGGGCTTGAAGAATTTGGGTTTGGATTCCTTAAGTTTGGACTCAATCAACTTAGAAAGGCCAATGGCTTGTGATATCGATGTGGGGCGGTGGATAGCTATTTTGTTGCGAATATCTTGTTGAAGGCCTGAAATAAACCAATTTAAGATAACCCCTTAAGGTAACCCAACAATATGGTTCCCTAATTGTTCAAATTTAGTTTGATATTCCACAATCGTGCCCTCCTGTTTTAATTTAAATAATTCGGCCTGACGATTCTCATAGGTGGAAGGGCCAAATTTGACTTCCAACGCCTTTGTAAAAGAATACCAATCAGTTAAAATATGATTTTGATGCATCCACTTAAACCAACACAAGACATCTCCTTTCATATAAAATTAAATTAATGACAAACTATTTTCTGGTGGTAGATTATAAAAACCAAAAAACTGTTCAGCTTGAAAAAGCCATTCTACAAGATTAGATCCATCAAAAAGCGACAGCTCCAGTTTTGGGGTTCGAAATGGGGGTAAATGACGAGTTTGGTTAAGTTAGGGGGGGGGGATGGAAGGGGGTGGGTAAATAGGTGGGTTAATTCTGGTGTTGAAGAAATGGAGAATGGGTTTGCTATATGTGTGGGTATGGTGGAAATAGAGGTGGGGATATGTGTTGGATATGATGAGAGGTGCGGGTGTGGTGGTATGGGTAGGTGCAAAATTATATGTGGTGGAGTGTCTTAAAGGTGTGTGGAGTGGGAAGATACCACAGAAATCGGAGGAGTAATCAAAGAAGATGAAGGTTGAGTATGAGTAATACTTGAAAACTTGTTTGTGGACAGATCTAATGTAGCTTGAGGGGGATTTCGCTGAGTGACAATCTGATGCAGAATGGTCATAATCGAATCATGGCGAGAATCAGTAATTTGTTTCTCTTTATCAAAGCAATTGTGAATTTCCCCTACTTGTTGCGCCAGATCTGATGCAGCTAAATCGTATCTTTCATCTAACATTTGTTACTGGTCTTGCATAACATTGTCCAAATTAAGTTGAGCAATATTAACAGCCTCCTCTACGATATCCTTAGAAGAAGGATTGGTGCATTTTGGGGGAGCCATAAGATCAAGGGATGGAAAGCACCAATGATAAATTATTCCAAGTTAACCTAAATGATCTAAAAATTGTATAAAAGAACAATAAGATAAAAACTTTTTCTTGACTTCAATAAGAGGATCAATACAATATATATATATATATATATATATATATATATATATATATATATATATATATATATATATATATATATATATATATATATATATATATATATATATATATATATATATATATATATATATATATTAGGGTTTACTAAATAAAATGGGCTCTGACCAAGCACCCAAAAATGAAACATAAAGGTCCATAAAAATAAAATACTAAAGACAACTAATACTTAAATGAGTCTTTTAAAATTACAGATCTTTTCCTTTCTCTTATGGGCTTAATATACTTCATAACATATTTAAACATGTAATTCAACTAACTAATTAATTGTTAGAACCTAGAAAACATATGAATACTTAAATAAAGTAATCAATTAATTTATACATTGTCATGAACTTAGTTGCATGCTTCCAAACAACATGTTCGTTAAATAGTTTAAGATATGAGCTCCCTACTTACTAGTTTATGAGTCTTGATTGGCATGCATGGAATATGCTTGTTATGTCCGTTAAATAGTTTAAGGTATGAGTTCCCTACTTACTAGTTTATGAATCTTGATAGACATGCATGGAATATGCTTGTTAGGAAACAAGAAACAATAGTTTTGTAACTTTGTTGACAGTGTTGCTACCACCGGTCTTGTTTCGATTGATCACGAGTGGCGAGGAATTGCCGAGCGAATTGGAAAATATTTGTTTGAAAGTTAATGCTAGTATTACTAATGAGAATGTAGAAGGCAAAGATGATGGAGAGACTGATACTAATTTTGGAATTGGTGGAATTTCTTTTGGTGACATAAAATGACACTCCATATATCAATAGTAGATTGCCCTTTTTGAGTCTCAGCATCATTATAAATTAGTAAAAATAAATAAAATTATAATTATAAATTAGTAAAAACAAATAAGTAAAATTATAATTATAAATTAGTAAAAATAATATGTAACATATAATTATAAATTAATAAAATTAAATAATAATTAAAATTGTATACGTGAGACATTGACACTTCATCATGTGAGTTATCATATCATCAAAATTTAACTTTTAATTAGAAGAGAGACTAAAATTCTCAATAAAACATAATTTAGAGATAAAAAATCAAGATTTTAAAATGAAAGGGTCAAAATCTAAAAAATTTAAAAATAAGAGATCAAAATTGCAATTAAGTCAAATTATTTATCAAAGAGTAAAAACAAAACTCGTTGATATTAAAAGATGTTGTATATTTAATTATTTTTTAAATTATTAAAATAATATGATAGAACATGTGTTATTGAATAACGCTGTAAAATTAATTTACTCCATTGCTGCATCTTCTATTTTCAAACCTTATTTATTTTAAGAGTTTGGTTAGAATATGTATTGTAACTCAATTTTACAAATATGCTATTTTCAATCTTTCTTTATTTAGTATATAGTCTCTTGCAATTAGACTCCTTTTATTTTATTTCGGACAGAAACAAAAAAATTTCATTATTTTTTAATTATATATTTTAATTTAAAATAAGATATTAATTTAAGTATGGTAGATTAGAAATTAGTACAATTCTTTGGGCGCCCGCCTGTCTGCCTCTAGCAATGTCAATTTTGTATTGTTTATTTCATTCATCAACTATATTACAAAAACTCTATATTTCAATGTAAAAAGAATATCTATGTAACTACTTTTACGAAATTGTTATATGTTCATGAAAAATGACTAAACATATATATTTAATTATTAAGAAGAATTTAATGTAAACATGTGTTTAGGTTTTGGTGAGGCGTCCTACTCACCAGAGAAGGGTGATTAGATAAATAGTACATTTTCTAATACCATGGGAAGGAGAGACATTGGAAACAGATTATAAAGAAAACCGTGTCTCTAAATTAGGTAGCCCATATAAAATAAATTTTTATTACCTTATTTTTTCTTTATATTATTTTTAAGGGGGTGTTTGTTTCGGATTGTGATTCTATGCAGTTTAGAGCGTCTCGCATTCACGTCTTCAAGTATTGCTAGCAGTCCGATTAAGATTGACAGCTCTAATTTAAATGTAGCCGTATAACATAAGAATAAGTTTGGATTTTTTAAACTATACGATCAAAATTCAAGGGTTGATAAAGTTTTTAAACTATACCATTAGGAGATTCGTTTGTTTTAAGTTTAAGAATTAAGTTTTCAGGAATAATTTTAAGAAAATAATTATTCTCATGTTTGTTAAGAGTTTAAATTTTTTTTATTCTTAAGTATAAAAATTTTAAGGAATAAAATATTTTTCAATATTTTTTATAATTTTTATTATTTTATTCTCATGTAAAAAGGTGAAAATGTTCATTCAAATAATATTTTACGTGATTTTTTTATTAAAAAATATAATTACTAATTTTCTTAAAAATATCAAATAATATGTCAAACACATTGTCTTAAAAATACTCAAAAATCAAACTTCCTTATTTTTATTCCTGGATAACTTATTCTTGAAAATCTCTTTTGAATCATTGAAACAAAGACACTCTAACAAATAATAATTAGCTAGCTGATGCAAAATACATTTTACTAGCTTATATTTTCCTCCAGTGGTTTTGGTTATAATCCTATAAATATTGGCCATAATGATGTTATAATTCAGTTTTATATATTGTTGTTAGAGATTGTTTGAAGTGTTAAAATTGTAACTTGTAACACAAGGAAACCGTAACAACTTTGTTATTTTGGTTAGTTAGTTTGATGTAGTCTTTCTAATTATAAATACCTCATTTGCCTTGTCAATGTATATCTCTCAGTTCATTCAATAAAAAATTTATATCTCAATTTTGCCTTTCATCTCTTAATTCTTCAATTTGAGAATTACTTGAAAGTTAAGTAACTCAACAAATTGCTATCTAAAGCATTATTGATGAAAAATGGAAGCACATTCTTCAATCAATTTTCAACAAATTAATTAGTGTTCAAAAGAGAGTACTATGATACGTGGTATACATAGATGAAAGCCATCTTCATATTTTTAAGATGTGCTTGAAGTAGTGAATGATGGTTTATAGACATTATAAGCGAATGTTATTTGAGGTATAAAGAACTGATTATCATGAATTGAGAAAGAAAAATGGTAAAGGTTTGTTCTTGATCATCGTCGTGTAGATTCAAATGTCTTTGAGAAGATAATTGAGCATTTTGAAGAGTCTAGTGGCCATTGAAGAGTCTAAAGACTTGTATAAGATGAAGCTTGAATAATTGAAAACATGTCTTGAAACCCTTGATTTGAGACTGAAGTGGAAAAACTTGCGAGTTAAACAAGACTTGCAGGCCATTTCTTTAAGAAATGAAGACCCATTTAAAGATTAAATAATAAAAATAAAAATGGAAGAAGAAGTGAAATGATCATGATGGTACGAATAATAATTCAAGAATTCAAGGTGAAACAAGCAATAAAGGTTGTCCTCACAATCAAACTTTCAAAAGAAAATAGAGGTGAATGAGGTCCAATATTATTGTTATCAAAATTTTGGACACTATGTTATAGTTTGTTACTTCAATGAATAATCAACAAGTACTGACAAGGGTGTGACTTAATTTGTACATGCAAGGAGTAGTTGTAACACCCCAATATTACCCAAAGTTTAATATGCAAAATCAGAGTAATTTAAAATTTAATCAATTAAATACTGAGGCGTCACACCATCAAAATCAAATCACTTTAAACAGTATGCTTTAAAGTATAAATCTCGGATACATAGCATCGCCGGAAAACATAAATTGATTCAAAACCTCAAAACATCTTCTTCAGTAAACTTCCTTAATAAATCATATTTTCATAAAGTATGATTCTTATTTACAAAGGAAAAACAACAAAAGAACAACAACAAGACAATATAAATATTCCCCTTGAGTGCTACGTATCAGAGCAACACCGACTCGACTAACAGCAGCTATAAACTCCGTCTTCAAAACCTGCACGTTACCAATATATAGGTAACGGCGAAACAAGTAAAGGGTGAGATACTCCAAAACATATAATTAAAGGCATGATAAATATATATATATATATATATATATATATATATATATAGTTTGGAATTATAAGCAATATGGATTAGCAGGTGCATTCCACCACATATCTAAATCTCACCTACTTTTATCGCTATCCTAAAGTGTTTAATCTACACTTAATCGCCTAAGTCTCATCGGCACAATTCATCACAACAACAAATACACCTCCGTCACCACTAGATCGTCACAAGCTAATACATCGCTAGTTAACACGACAATCATAAACAACAACATTAAACAATGCTAACAACATGAGCAACATAAACAATCATCACAATTTGGCTAACGCCCATCATCGCTTGGCATAAAAGCCCATCATCACAAACATCCTATTTACATTAAGCATTTCATCAAGTTAAATCATCGCAAAACTCATCATTTATATTCATCGCATAGTTATCATGAAATTATCAATTCATATTCATTTCATGTTCATCATAAAGATCATCACCAAACGAAGCATCATATATCATCGCAATCTGTAACGCCCCGAATTTAATTAATTAGTTAATTAAATTATTAAAAGATTTAATTATTGGAATTAGACGAAGTTTGAGAATTAATCGGAGTAATTGAATTTATTGGCATTATTTAAGAGACATATTTGGATTATTAAGTTTAAGCCGGATTATTTGGTTGGTTTAATTGGAGGGTTAATATTAAGAATAATAGTATTTATTTATTGGACTAGTTTATTTAAGTGAAATAATCAGTTTAGTTGGAGAATTATTATTATTATGAGTAGAGATTAATTAACTAGAATAATTAGTGATGAATTAATTCGGTGGTAGAATATTATTGAAAATAATATTAGAAATAAGTGTAGAATTAATAGAGTTATTTATTTGGTGTTAGAAGTATAGAAAAGAGGTGTGAAATTAAGTTAAGTAGAAATAATAGAAATATTATTATTATTACTATTTTATTATTATTATAATAATATTATTAGTTGGATTTAATTATAAGAGAAGTAATTAGGTTTAAATAAATAAGAGATATAAAAGGAGAAATATAAGGTTAATAATTAGAATAAAAATAATACTAGAATTATTCTATTGTTTGGAATTAATAAATTAAATGTAGAATATTAATTATAGGAGAAAAATAGTATTTTTGGGGAGAATTATTTAATAAACCAATTTATTAGGAGCTACTATATAATTGAATTAACCTAGTAAAATAAGGATTTTTATGTTGTTGCTTGCAAACCAAAGAACAAGCCCTAGCCGTGGAGAGAAAAACCAGAAGAGAGAAAGGAAGATAGTTGGAAACAAGGTGCTAGTGAGGATCGTTGCTGTCCGAGAGTTCGCCAATTCCGATCGAATTTCCGAGTTCCCGTCAATCCACAGGTAAGGGTGGGGTTCGGGTTTTATAATCGATTGTAGGATGGTTCGTATGTGGGGTTTAGGGCTGCTTAATTATACTGTTAATCCGATTTCGTCGATAAAATATTATTGCTGGAATATACTATTAAAATTAATTGTTTAATGTAATTGTATTAAGAAGAAACTAGATCGATTTAATTACCTGGTATGCATGTGGTCATTCTGTGCGTGGGTGTGAATTAATTGGATGAACATATAGGAGGAGGCGACCGCCTTCCTGGTGAGGAGAGTGTGGAGGCGTCCGCCTCATTGGGAGAGATGGAGAGGGAGACGATCGTCTCCAAGCCCTTAGGAGAGAAGAGGCGTCCGCCTCAGGGCCAAGTGGGGCGTCTCAAAACGTGGCTTTGTGCCACGTGGGTTGATGAGTGTTGGTTAGTGACTTGTGAATGGAATAAGCAGGTGGGGTAGAAACATAGCATAGGAGATTGTACTGCTAGTATTCCTTTATAATAATAATGGCTAAAGGGTTGTAGCAGAATAAAGCACAGAGGAATTGTAACAGGAAAATAGTGCTAGGAAGAATAAAATTGCAACAAGTAGTATAAAAACAAATATATATTAAGGAATGCTTCATATAATGCAGAAAATATACTAGCATCAGTGGAAAGAATTGCATCAGCAGAGTATGATTAACAGTGCAGGGGTATCTAGTAGTATAGGTTAATTAATAAAATGATTCATAATATTGCGGGATTATTAATAACCTACCAGAATTGATTAATAGGGTAATTAGTACTAAGTAGTAAAGTTGCAGGAAACTGAAAATAGTGCAGAAAACTACACTGTCAGTGGAATTAAGCGGGGAAAATAGTTTGTCAGAATCGAACGAAACTTTACGGGATAGTTCAAGTATACGGGTAGTTAATTAAAATAGTGTCCTTTTTTTGAATTTTGCATTAGTTGCTTGATTGTTGATACAGCCGAAACGTTGTTGTT
Source organism: Vicia sativa (assembly GCA_021764765.1). Taxonomy (NCBI): domain Eukaryota; kingdom Viridiplantae; phylum Streptophyta; class Magnoliopsida; order Fabales; family Fabaceae; genus Vicia; species Vicia sativa. The sequence continues at coordinate 74,735,574 of CM038792.1, forward strand.
TATGTACGAATTGGATGATTTAAGAACCGTAGAATTATGCGGCAAAAGCTGAAGATGAAGTATGGTGAATTAAATTATAATTGTATTGTTGTTAATATTGATAATTGTTGTTAAAGTTGTTAATTGTTATTGAGGTTGAATTTGATCGTGTTAATTATAAATTATATTGTGGTTGATATTACTAATTGTTGTTGAAGTTGTTAATTATTGTTGAAGTTGAAGTTGATTATGTTAATTATAGGTTGCATTGTTGTTGAAGTTGTTAATTATTGTTGAAGTTGAAGTTGATTATGTTAATTATAAGTTGCATTGTTGTTGACGTTGTTGATAGTTGTTGAGGTCGAAGTTGATCGTGTTGATTAAGTTGATGCGCTTAATGCATGATTAAGTTGTTGTTGTTTTAAGTTGTTGTTGATCTGTGGTGATGTATCATATAGCATGTGCATTATTAAGTTGGCCGGATTGGCACCACGTTGTAAGTTGGCTGGATTGGCACCACGTTGTAAGTTGAAGGTTTATGCCTTGTTGAATGCCTCGATAACCCGGCATATTTTTACGTTAGAGTTTTGCTCCAAATGGATCCACATGCATTTGCATTTGTCGAGTCGCATTGAGTCGCATTTAAGTTGTTGTTGATTCTATGTTGTTGGTGGATATTATACGTTGTTGATTCTATGTTGTTTGGTGGATATTATATGTTGTTGACTAGAATGTTGTTTGGTAGATATTATGTGTTATCGATTAAAGTAGTAATTATTGTATGTTTCTTTACTTAAGCATATGAATTATCGTACTTTCGCTTATATTATTCGATATCTCACCCTTTCTATTTTGTTGGCCGTTACCTTTATATTGGTAACGTGCAGGTATTCAAGAATGGAAGAATTAGTTGATGTTGGACCAAGTCGGTGTCTTTGCTCTGATACGTAACACTCGGGGGGGGGGGGACGTTTAGTCTATGTTGTTTATATTGTTGACTATTGTTGTTATTAGTATAATTTGTTGAATCCTAAGTGATGTTGTGAAATAAAAAGTTGTTAAGTATGTTGAAAGTTGAATAACATGTTTCAAGTTGTTATTAGTATAATATATTCAGTTGTGTAACTGTGAATTCCGCTGCGTAGTAATAAAAAGTATTTTGTTTGAAAATTATTGCAAGTTGTTATGAGATCCTCCGAATTAAAAAGTGTTATGTATCTTATTTGTTTGTGTGTTAATGTTGAAATGTGGCATCCCATGTTTTTAATTTAAAATTTCCGCACTCTGATTTTATAATAAACGTTGGGTAGAAATGGGGTGTTACATTAGTGGTATCAGAGCAGGTCGGTCTGTCCGGCTAGTGTGTCTAACGTTGTTTACTTCCTTTGTACGCGACTAGTGTGTGGAACACTGTCGGTACTTGTTGCTTTTGGTTGATTGCTTGCAGGAATTGAGTTGAAGCTAAGTGGGGGAGAAGCTTTGCTTCTCGGATGTGTTTAGTTGAGAGATATCAGATTAGTATGTTACTGACGGATATGGTGCAAACGTTGTAGGAGCCTTGTCGTTTCTCGAATTAGAAGGTGGTAAGAATTTAAGATTTGGTTGTTTGAAAAGTTGGAATGTATTGAAAAAGAATAGTTGCTATGAGATAGAATTTAATAAGTTGATTGTTTAAGTAGGCCATGTTGTGGAATTATTGGGATTGATTTAAAAGTTGTAGAAGTGGTTGGAGTGGTTGGGATCCTTGAATCATGGATGCAAGTTGGAAAAAGGATACTATTAATGTTAGTAACGACGGTTTAATCTCTATTATGGTTGTTGGCTATCTATTGACAAATTGAGGAACTGATCACCCTTAATCTCTTGTTGATAGTAGACGGGATCATGTTGGATGATATAAAATTGTTTTGCTATCTTAATGGTAAGTAAGTGGTGGATGCTACGACGAGAATGTTGTTAAGGTGAGGATACCATGGTGTACAAGAAAGTAAGTGAGTAGTAGTTGTTACTATGTTGTAAGGTGATTGTCTCAAAGTAGTTGCTTTTGACTTGGTGAGAATTAAGAGAGTTGTTGGTGTTTTGTGAATGAATGACCTCAGAGTAGGAGAATAAGAATTTTGTATAAGTATTTCAGTGTTGAAGATGTTGCTAGGATAATGATGCAATGATGTATAAATTGAGTATGAGCAAGTGAAGATTGTTGCTATATTATAAGACGTTGTTTCAAGATAATGCCAAAATGGTTGGCGAGTTAGTAAGGATTATGTTACAAGAGCATTGGAAGATTGAGATATAAGTTGTGGAATTAAGCCATGGATGGGTTGTTGTTGAATCGAACGATTGGATGCGAATGTGATGTTAAGGATGGTTGTGTCGGATAGATTTTCGAGGACGAAAATATTCTAAGTGGGGAGAGTTGTAGAATTTAATTAATTAGTTAATTAAATTATTAAAAGATTTAATTATTGGAATTAGACGAAGTTTGAGAATTAATCGGAGTAATTGAATTTATTGGCATTATTTAAGAGACATATTTGGATTATTAAGTTTAAGCCGGATTATTTGGTTGGTTTAATTGGAGGGTTAATATTAAGAATAATAGTATTTATTTATTGGACTAGTTTATTTAAGTGAAATAATCAGTTTAGTCGGAGAATTATTATTATTATGAGTAGAGATTAATTAACTAGAATAATTAGTGATGAATTAATTCGTGGTAGAATATTATTGAAAATAATATTAGAAATAAGTGTAGAATTAATAGTTATTTATTTGGTGTTAGAAGTATAGAAAAGAGGTGTGAAATTAAGTTAAGTAGAAATAATAGAAATATTATTATTATTACTATTTTATTATTATTATAATAATATTATTAGTTGAATTTAATTATAAGAGAAGTAATTAGGTTTAAATAAATAAGAGATATAAAAGGAGAAATATAAGGTTAATAATTAGAATAAAAATAATACTAGAATTATTCTATTGTTTGGAATTAATAAATTAAATGTAGAATATTAATTATAGGAGAAAAATAGTATTTTTGGGGAGAATTATTTAATAAACCAATTTATTAGGAGCTACTATATAATTGAATTAACCTAGTAAAATAAGGATTTTTATGTTGTTGCTTGCAAACCAAAGAACAAGCCCTAGCCGTGGAGAGAAAAACCAGAAGAGAGAAAGGAAGATAGTTGGAAACAAGGTGCTAGTGAGGATCGTTGCTGTCCGAGAGTTCGCCAATTCCGATCGAATTTCGAGTTCCCGTCAATCCACAGGTTAGGGTGGGGTTCGGGTTTTATAATCGATTGTAGGATGGTTCGTATGTGGGGTTTAGGGCTGCTTAATTATACTGTTAATCCGATTTCGTCGATAAAATATTATTGCTGGAATATACTATTAAAATTAATTGTTTCATGTAATTGTATTAAGAAGAAACTAGATCGATTTAATTACCTGGTATGCATGTGGTCATTCTGTGCGTGGGTGTGAATTAATTGGATGAACATATAGGAGGAGGCGACCGCCTTCCTGGTGAGGAGAGTGTGGAGGCGTCCGCCTCATTGGGAGAGATGGAGAGGGAGACGATCGTCTCCAAGCCCTTAGGAGAGAAGAGGCGTCCGCCTCAGGGCCAAGTGGGGCGTCTCAAAACGTGGCTTTGTGCCACGTGGGTTGATGAGTGTTGGTTAGTGACTTGTGAATGGAATAAGCAGGTGGGGTAGAAACATAGCATAGGAGATTGTACTGCTAGTATTCCTTTATAATAATAATGGCTAAAGGGTTGTAGCAGAATAAAGCACAGAGGAATTGTAACAGGAAAATAGTGCTAGGAAGAATAAAATTGCAACAAGTAGTATAAAAACAAATATATATTAAGGAATGCTTCATATAATGCAGAAAATATACTAGCATCAGTGGAAAGAATTGCATCAGCAGAGTATGATTAACAGTGCAGGGGTATCTAGTAGTATAAGTTAATTAATAAAATGATTCATAATATTGCGGGATTATTAATAACCTATCAGAATTGATTAATAGGGTAATTAGTACTAAGTAGTAAAGTTGCAGGAAACTGAAAATAGTGCAGAAAACTACACTGTCAGTGGAATTAAGCGGGGAAAATAGTTTGTCAGAATCGAACGAAACTTTACGGGATAGTTCGAGTATACGGGTAGTTAATTAAAATAGTGTCCTTTTGTTGAATTTTGCATTAGTTGCTTGATTGTTGATACAGCCGAAACGTTGTTGTTTATGTACGAATTGGATGATTTAAGAACCGTAGAATTATGCGGCAAAAGCTGAAGATGAAGTATGGTGAATTAAATTATAATTGTATTGTTGTTAATATTGATAATTGTTGTTAAAGTTGTTAATTGTTATTGAGGTTGAATTTGATCGTGTTAATTATAAATTATATTGTGGTTGATATTACTAATTGTTGTTGAAGTTGTTAATTATTGTTGAAGTTGAAGTTGATTATGTTAATTATAGGTTGCATTGTTGTTGAAGTTGTTAATTATTGTTGAAGTTGAAGTTGATTATGTTAATTATAAGTTGCATTGTTGTTGACGTTGTTGATAGTTGTTGAGGTCGAAGTTGATCGTGTTGATTAAGTTGATGCAGTTAATGCATGATTAAGTTGTTGTTGTTTTAAGTTGTTGTTGATGCTGTGGTCGGTGTATCATACATAGCATGTGCATTATTAAGTTGGCCTGGATTGGCACCACGTTGTAAGTTGGCCTGGATTGGCACCACGTTGTAAGTTGGCCTGGATTGGCACCACGTTGTAAGTTGAAGGCTTATGCCTTGTTGAATGCCTCGATAACCTGGCATATTTTTACGTTGGGAGTTTTGCTCCAAATGGATCCACATGCATTTGCATTTGTCGAGTCGCATTGAGTCGCATTTAAGTTGTTGTTGATTCTATGTTGTTGGTGGATATTATACGTTGTTGATTCTATGTTGTTTGGTGGATATTATATGTTGTTGACTAGAATGTTGTTTGGTAGATATTATGTGTTATCGATTAAAGTAGTAATTATTGTATGTTTCTTTACTTAAGCATATGAATTATCGTACTTTCGCTTATATTATTCGATATCTCACCCTTTCTATTTTGTTGGCCGTTACCTTTATATTGGTAACGTGCAGGTATTCAAGAATGGAAGAATTAGTTGATGTTGGACCAAGTCGGTGTCTTTGCTCTGATACGTAACACTCGGGGACGTTTAGTCTATGTTGTTTATATTGTTGACTATTGTTGTTATTAGTATAATTTGTTGAATCCTAAGTGATGTTGTGAAATAAAAAGTTGTTAAGTATGTTGAAAGTTGAATAACATGTTTCAAGTTGTTATTAGTATAATATATTCAGTTGTGTAACTGTGAATTCCGCTGCGTAGTAATAAAAAGTATTTTGTTTGAAAATTATTGCAAGTTGTTATGAGATCCTCCGAATTAAAAAGTGTTATGTATCTTATTTGTTTGTGTGTTAATGTTGAAATGTGGCATCCCATGTTTTTAATTTAAAATTTCCGCACTCTGATTTTATAATAAACGTTGGGTAGAAATGGGGTGTTACACAATCCAACATCATTCATCAATTAAAAACTCAACGCCAAACAACTCAAACATAAACATAACCGACTCCATGAGACACGACTATGTTATGCATGTGGTACCCTTCGCTTTGTCCGTAATTAGGGACACTTGGCATCTTCGCTCGGCATAAAAGCCATCATCGCTTGGCATAAAAGCCTCTTCACTTGGCATAAAAGCCCTATTCGCTTATGCAATGTATGTGACTCGACAATAAAACAACACAACACAAAAACATCATCATCGCTCATCCAAATTGGCATAAAGCCCACATCGCCATAATTTATCCAAAACAAGATAAATATATCATCACATCATAATTGCATTATGCAAAACGTCACATATAACTCATCATCATCAAAATCATGCATTCACAAATCAGAAGCATTTATTAATAACATCAATATAATCATCACATTATCATGTACAAAGACATATAACCTCGCATCGCATAATCAACAAGTATTCACTAAATAATACACCGTCACAATTCTTACGTTTATTCACACCGCATCATTATTAATTACTTCACTAAATTCTGAAAACGGGAAAATAGTCAAACACCTATAATCGTCGCGAAAACCATTCTTGATTACCGACATTATTCCTAATCGTCAACATCGCAATCGGATCGTCCATACGTGTCCTAAATCCACTGAAACGAAATCCGATTCCATTGAAATGTAATTAACCTATTTCGAGTCATCTTGCAAAACTCGCAACTTCTAAAAACTAACCTCACCACTAAGTTCTACACGTCAAACTTAGCTAGCACATCAATTTTCATTGAATTCGGAGCAACTTGTTCCGTCATCGAATTTATCGAAATCGGAAAATCGGAACACAATCGGGTCCCAAAGGAAACGCGAAAAATCATAATTTTGGAGGCTACAGGAGCATCAACACGGGCCCCCGTGTGCATCAACACGGCCCGTGTTGAAAAACCATCAGAACGTGCAAAAATCACTCAAGACAGTGAATCAACATGGGCACCCGTGTGCATCAACACGACCCGTGTTGATTGGCCTGCACTAGCCAAAAATCTTAAACAAGAGGGAAACACGACCGTGTTAATCAACACGGCCCGTGTTAATGGACCTGCGTGAAAACTTCATCTTTTTGAGTTTTTCTCATTCTTCTACCATGGTTTCCTTTCCCATTTCAATACTCTTAATCCTACAAGCTAGCACCTAATACATCCACAAACCATACTCCTAATCCAACTCTTCTAAACCAATCCAACAATCAACCCACAAAACCCTATAAATCAACTATCAATTTCACCCCCAAATCCAAAATACATCTATCAAAACCTAACAATATGAGATGGAGAATCAAACCCCTTACCTCAAGTTTGGTTGATTGCAAGATGCTTCCTCACAATCCCAACTTCATGCTTGATCTTGCTCCTCTTCTTCTTCTCCAAAACCCTCTTCTCTCTCAAGTTTCTAAGTTTGGCTTATGTTGTTGGAAAGGAAAGAAAGACAAAGGAAAGGGTTTTATAATGGTGTTTCTACTAGCTTCCTTTCTATGTTTGCTTTTGTGTTTTGCAATGGAAGGAAAACAAGGAGAAGTGTTTGGATGGAAGAAAATGAGGAAAGTGGTTTTTATGATAACCTTACTAGTAAACTAAGGTGTAAACCCAATCATTCCCAATTAATCCTCACACTCCTAATTTATTAATATAAATAATTCAATCAATTAAAATAATTCCGGGGAATTAAATATCGGATCCGAATAATATTTTACCGAACCGAACGGAATAAAACCCGGACTGAACACAACGTCGCCAGATAAATTAATAGATACATTAATTAATATGAATATTCTCGTCGCAAGATAAATATCGATCGGTAATTCAAAAATATTAATATAAAATAATATTAATTAAAAACGGGTGTTACAGTAGTGACCCTGAAGAACTCATTTTGATGGCTATCACACATTTAAATCGAGACAAGCCTAATGTATGGTACCTTAACACAGTGTGCAACAACCACATGACCAACAATAATAGATGGTTCATCAAGCTTGATGAATCAGTAATAAGATCCATTAGGTTTGCAAATAACATGGTTACATTAGATGGAATGGAAAACACTTGTGTGAATACAAAAGATGGGAAAAAGTCAATCATAAGGGGAAGATATGTATGTTCCTTTAATGACAAGCAATATGATATAAGCTTAAGTCAATTTCTTAACAAGAATAATACAACGAGGTTAGAAGATAAAGAGCCCAAGGTGTTTGATGCAACCTCGAATTTAATCTTGAAGAAACCCTTGTCATGTAACATAACATCCAAGTTTATGATCAAAATGATAGACCACAAATGTCTTGGATCTACCACAAGTGAAGACCATCATTGGATTTGGTATGAGAAGTATGGCAATTTTAGTTATAAGAGTCTCAATCTGATGCGCAAGAAGAAGATGGTATATGTACTTTCAAAAATCAATATTCCAAAACAATTGTGTGAAGTGTGTTGTACTATCAAGAAGACAGGAAAGCCATTCAAACACGACTTGCCAAATACGTCAGAACAAAAGTTAGAGGTTGTACACTCTGATGTGTGTGGCCCCTTTGAAGTATAGTTACTCACTAGAAGGTAATTGTTACTTATTAACCTTTGTATATTATTTTATAAGATACATGTGGATTTATTTGTTGAAGAATACATGTTTTTGGTTGAAAAACAGGCTGGAAACGTGTCATAAAAAAGTTGAGAATTGATGGTGGAGGTGAGTACACGTCAATTGGATTTGCTCAATTTTTTGAAGAATAAATAATTGAGCATGAAGTCAAAGCACCTTTCACTTGTTAGTATAGTGGCATTATTGATAGTAAGAATATGAGCGTTTTGAACATGGCAAGAAGTATGATCAAGGCAAAGCAAATGCAAAATATTTTTTGGGTGAGGCTATCTCAATTGTAATATACATCCTCAATAGATGTCTAACAAATAAATTTAACAACAAAAAATGTTATGAAGCTTGGTATGGCTTGGAACCAAGTGTTGGATACTTCTTTGGCTTATTATGATACAAATATGCCCTTTTCAGGTTAGAATAAAGGTAGATGATAGAGTTCAAGCCATGGTCTTGATTGGTTATCTATCCATATGTGCCTAAAAATCATTCTCACCGAATTAGAATAAGCTGATGAAAAGTAAAGATGCACAATTTGATGAGAGAAAAGGTTGGAAGTGGTTTAAAGTTCCAACCAGGATAATATAAGAAGTTGGAATTTTAATCCACAATAGAACTATTCTAAGAGATGACCATAAAATTGAGACTGCACAACCTTAAGAAGTGAAGAGATATACAAGAATCATAACTTAATAATTTAGATTGAGTGACTATACATATTTTCAATCAAGCCATAAGAGATGACGGTGAAGTGATTGAAGATACCATGATGGTTGAATCAGAACTTGTTTATCACAAATAAGCCATGGCATATAATAATTGGCAAGGTGCAATGAAGAAAGACCTCAAAGCCATTGAGATGGACAAAATGTAGGAACTGGTCAAGCATTCGAGTAAGAAAGATATAGATGTGAGGTGGGTTTACAAGACTAAATTGAAGCCAAATAGTGAAATGTCTAAGTACAAGGCAAGACTTATGGCAAACGAGTTACTTCATAAAAATGGAATTAATTTTAATTATGTTTATGCATCAACGTCTAGGCTTTAAGCAATAAGGCTTATAGTGTTCGTTGCAACATATAGAGGTTGTAAGATGCATGATCTTAATGCGAAGTTAGCCTTTCTCAATAGATCTTTAGAAGAATAAGTCTCTGTTAACAAACCACTAAGTTTTGAGATTAAAATTGAAGAAGAAATGATGTACAAGCTGAGAAAGGAACTGTGTAGACTGAAGCAAGCACCTAAAGTATGAACAAAAAGATTGATAGTTTCCTGCTAAATCTAAGTTTCCATAAATACACATCAGAACATGAAATGTGTGTAAGAGGGCCAAGTGAGCAAGATGAAGTTGTCATATGCATGTATGTTGATGATATATTGGTCACATGTTCTAATAAATATGAATTGGAAAATTTTAAGGCAAACATGTAGATTGAGTTTGAAATTCAAGACTTAGGAAACCTATCATACTTCCTAGGAATGAGGATTGTGAACATGGGATGGATTTTTCTTGTATCCTAAAAAATGTATAAATGAATTTATGAATAAGTTCAAGATGAGAAATTATAATCCTATAATTATACCTATAAAAACCAACACCAGACTGAAGAAGGAATCTGATGATGAGGTGGTAGGTAACATATTGTACAAGCATATTATTGGCTCTTTAAATATCTTTACAACATAACACTAGATATTTGTCATAGTGTGAGATTTATTAGCAGGTAAATGGAGAAACCAAAACTATGCCATCTACTTGCAATAAAGATAGTCCTAAGATACATTAGAGGTACAACAGACCATGAAATACTCATGCCAGCTGAAAAACTAAATTAAGAAAAATATTAGTGTTATGATTCAATTTTACATATTGTTGTTAGTGACAATTTACAGGTTTTACAAGTAATCACCCCAATTATTTTATTTAAGTTAATTAATTTATTATTGTATTCCTAACTTATTAATGCATATCTCTTAATTCATTCAATAAAAATTCTCTATCCCAATTTTGCTTTTGATCTTTTAGTTCCTCAATTTGTGAATTACTTGAAAGTCAAGTAGTCTAACATACTTACTTATTTGGCAGCTTTTAAAGTTGAATTTATTTTTATGATCAAATTAAAATTGAATCCATGTTAAACAACTCAAAATTTTGAAATAAAAAAATATATCAGATCAAAATCATATAAATTATAGTATGAATTAAAATCATTTTTTTCTATTATTGCATAATATTTACATAGATCAAACATATTTAACCTTTATACTTTTTATTAATTATTTATCCTTTGACATATCTTTTTGCTTCCAAATAATTCATATAAGGTAAATATATAACAGCAGCAATGTAAAAAAATTGATAGAACAAAACTCAAACACAAATTAAATGAATCACATCGAATATTATTTGTTACCATTAATGAATAATGGAAGGTTATTTCACACCATTGATACCTGATGAGTATTTTACAACATTATTGGATATCTCTAGCAAAAAATCTAGAGAAAATCTAACATGGAGAAAACTCTATTTAATTGGCTTAAACTTGAAATCAAACTTGGATTGTATTCGATGTGATAATGATTTGATTTGAAATCATTACATATATTTATTCCAGAACCAATGTTGTCTCCAAACTTTGTCAGCCATATCTTCAATGGGAACATTCTTTGTTTCCGGAATCAAGAACACGGTGAAGAAGGCCATAATAAGAATCCAAGCAGAGAAGAACAAGAAGATTCCAAATTTTAGGAAACACAACATGGACAAGAAACCTTGTGCAACAATAAAGGTAAACAACATGTTTGTGAACACTGTCACACTTTGTCCAGCTGATCTTGTCTCTAGAGGAAATGTTTCACTAGGAATCAACCATCCGAGTGGACCCCACGACCATGCAAAAGATGCGACGAATGTGCATACCATGATCACAACCAATAATCCAAGGCCTTTGCTTAAACTATCTGAGTGATCTTGGAGTTTCATCCCGAGGACTACTCCAATTATGATTTGAGAGATAAACATTTGTACACATGCTTCTATGAGAAGCATTCTCCTCCCAACTTTGTCGACGGAATAGACTGACACTAAGGTTGAGAGGACATTCACACCTCCTGTGATCACAGATGAGTATAGAGAAGCGTCATTGTGAAATCCTATGGTACTGAACAATACTGGTGCATAGAACATGATCGCGTTGATACCAGTCATTTGTTGGAACACCTTTACAAAAATATGACAAAATAATCAATTAGGCAAAATACTAGCATTAGCTATAAATAGATTAACAAATATTATAATCAATGTTTTAAAATTAGACCAATCTGGTTTGGTTTGGTCCTGGTTGGTTCAACCAAATTAAACCAAACCATTTCGACTTCTGATTAGGGTTGTCTTTGAGGCTACTTAAGATGGGCTACGACACAAATCCTCAAAGTTTTCAAGATAAAATTATGCCATGGCCCTATTTATTTGTCACAAATGAAGCGTAGGTAACCAATACACGGGCCTCTAAAAACTTAAGACGACAATGTTTCTGATTATTATAGTTGTTAAGTAATTACCTGCATACAAATGGCAATAATCAAGGGAGGACGGTTGTGGGACTTCATCAGATCCTTGAAGGGACTTTTGACCTCTTTAGCCACTTTAGAAGCTCTAAGAATATCTTCAAACTCAGGTATAATATTTTCTACACCACGAATCTTTCTTAGCACGGCCTTCCCTTCTTCTTCAAAACCTCTTTCAATGAGACTGTTAGGAGTATCATCCACTATCAGTGACCCTATTGTTAGCATAACTGCAGGAATACCAGCTCCAGCTAATGATATTCTCCATCCATATCCACCTGATATTCTGTTTTCCATATAAATAATAATCATCACATTCTATTAAAAAATTAATTCATTATTAGAATGTTATTACCTATATCACTAAGAAGATTAAACTTACTGTGCTGTTTTCCAGTTCACAAGGTTTGCAATGAAAATTCCAATAGTGATGTTCAACTGAAACAAAATGTTAAGTGCTCCACGAATTCTAGTTGGTGCTATCTCAGATAGAAACACTGGCACTGCTTGATTGGCAAAACCAACGCCGCAACCAAGTAAGATTCTTCCCAAAATAAGGAGAAAAAGGTTTCCTGCTAAGGCGCTTAAGGTAGTGCCAACAATGAAAACAACTCCAGCTAGCAACATAGTTTGTTTCCTTCCTAATTGTCTTGTTACAGGAGATGCAACCATGGAAGCTACCAAAGCCGCAAGGTAAAGTGACGATGTGAACAATTGAAGTTTCTGGTTATCATATTTGCAGTAATTACTTTCAATAGCAGGTTGTTGTACTCTTTTGTATATGTCTGGAAAAAACTCTGCCAAGAAGCTAGGCATTGCTGTCACACCACCTACATTAATACATTCACATTAAATTGATACACATGTCAGATACCATACACATATACTGACACAAATAATAGATACACACATATTTTATAATACAAAAGAACAAAACAAACATCTTAAGAATAATACCTGAAATACCAATGTCATAACCAAACATAAGTCCACCGGTAGCAGCCATTATACAAGAGAGAATGACAGCACCTGTGATTCTAGCCTCAAAAACGGTTTCATTTGAACTTGATGCAAATCCTCCACCAGCCATGATCGATTTTATGAAAAAAAAACTTGATGTGATTTCTATTTAAATTAATAAATTAACTTGGATTAACCATTCATAGTTAAGATATTCAACTTTTGTACGTAATAACAAGGATATTGAATGAAATTATAGATTGGATGATCACAAGAGTTTGAAGTTTTAGTTATGACAATGTAGATATATATACATATCTAATGCAATAGTGTCGGAAGAGATAAGAGAATGATGTGGAAACACAAAGCACAAACCCATATCTTTAGATTATTGGATGGATGGATTAAAAAAAAAGTCAATTGTTATAACTATTAATAGGCTAATATTTTCGCTCAATGCATTTTTACATTAATCATTGGCAATAAAAGTATGCAACTATTCAACAAAAAACTGAAAACAAACAACAATAACAACCAAGTTAGAATAAGTCTTACATCGTCACAAAACCAACATATACCGTTTATAGCATACATAAATCAATATTTACTTTAATAATAAAAAGAAAATATGATTTCACTTTTGTCTTGATAATTTTTTTGTGCCCCTAAATAATATAGACTAGATTATGAGCAACACGATGCACGAATATAAATTAATTAATATTTTGAATTCAAAGTTTAATTAGAATCCAAATATTTTTTTCAACAAATATAGTTAGTCATCTTATACTATAATATTTTATTGTAAATTAAGATATATTGTAGTTTAGATAATTGTATAAAATTATTCACAAATAACTATATAATAGTGTTTCATGTTTTATAATTGTTATAAATTATTTCTATTTTAAATAATGAAAAAAACAGTTGTTAGTGAATTCTCTTAAAAAAAACTAAAATCAATTTTTTTATAACAATGTTTAAATACATTTATTAAAAAAATATTTCAAAAAAATATACAAAACAATAAGGGAAATAAATATTTATATTCTTACAATTCAAGTCATATATCATATTATTGAGAAATTATATACATAAATAAGTTTTAAAATATACGTTTTGAACTACACTCCAAACAACTGAAGTGTATATAGTTTTATTAATTTAGTTATGTAGGAAGATAATATAAAATAGATAAATTTAATTATAATTAAATATTTTATCTATAAAAATTATTAGAAAACAATTATAATTTTACTAATTTTTATTTGATTCTTATTTGTAAGAAGTAAAAATTAGTTTTTAATTAATGATTTAATTCTATGTTTTCGATTGTGTTTATTTCAAATGTTTTTGTATAAGTAATTTTTTAAATTAAAATAATTTAATTTATTACACATTGAATTAAAATAACTCAATCTATTAATTTTGTAAAGTCATAATTTGATTATTTTAAATTAATTTTAATGTTACATTAAAAGCTTAAAATTTGTAATTGAAAAATAATGAAGAGGTATCATACTCTTTTAATATATATGGTAATGGACTAATAATATTACATAAATATATTTTAATAAATTGAAAATCAGTAAAAATAATTTACTTCTGATTTTACACCATGTAAGATGTCAAACAATAAAGCAACATGTTAGTTTATATATATATATATATATATATATATATATATATATATATATATATATATATATATATATATATATATATATATATATATATATATATATATATATATATATAGGAGGATCAAATTACATGAAGAGTTACACCATGAGTTACAATCGCTCAAAACGTCACTGATTAATATTTTTAAAATCAACGTTGGATTGAAACATATAATCATATAGATCATACCTATAAAGTTTGAGATTAATCTATAAAGATTTACTATACGATCAAGATATCCAAAAAAGTTAAATGACATAGTAAATCGTTATAGATTAATCTCAAACTTTATAGGTATGATCTATATGATGATATGTTTCAATCCAACGTTGATTTTAAAAATATTAATGACGTTTTGAGTGAGTGTAACTCATGGTGTAATCTTCGTGTAGGATCAAATACAGAAGAGTTACATGAGTTACACTCGCTCAAAGCGTCACTTGGATTAATATTTTTTAAAATTAACCGTTGGATTGAAACATATCATCATATAAATCATACCTATAAAGTTTGAGATTAATCTATAATTATAATGATTTACTATACGATCAAGATATCCAAATATTAATGTCAAAATGGACTTTTATATAACGTTAATTTTGATGTAGTTCAATGACATAGTAAATAACTATAGGTTAATCTCAAATTTTATCGATATGATCTATATGATAATATGCTTCAATCTAACGGTTGATTTTAAAATATATTAATCCGAAGTGACGTTTTTGAACGAGTGTAACTCATGGTGTAACTCTTCGTGTATTATTCCTCCTATATATATATATATATATATATATATATATATATATATATATATATATATATATATATATATATATATATATATATATATATATATGAGGAGGATCAATTACACGAAGTTACACCATGACTTACACTCGCTCAAGCGTTACTTGAATTAATATTTTTAAAATCAACGTTGATTGAAACATACCATCATATAGATCATACCTATAAAGTTTGATTAATCTATAATGGTTTACTATACGATCAAGATATCCAAAAATTAACGTCAAAATGAACTTTCATATAATGTTAATTTTGATGTAGTTCATTGACATAGT
Organism: Vicia sativa; assembly: GCA_021764765.1. NCBI lineage: Eukaryota > Viridiplantae > Streptophyta > Magnoliopsida > Fabales > Fabaceae > Vicia > Vicia sativa. The sequence continues at coordinate 74,751,093 of CM038792.1, forward strand.
AAATCATTATAGATTAGTCTCAAACTTTATAGCAATGATCTATATGATAGTATGTTTCAATCAACGATCGATTTTAAAAATATTCCAAGTAACGTTTAGTGAGTGTAAGTCATGGTGTAACTCTTCGGTGTAATTTGATCCTCTCTCTCTCTCTATATATATATATATATATATATATATATATATATATATATATATAAATATATATATATATATATATATATATATATATATATTATTTATAATAATAACAAACGAAGATGCATTTTCTAAAAATCTTGTAATCTTAATAATTTAATAAATTTTAAGATTAAAAGAAAATAAAATAACATGTGGAAACAAACATTTCAGAAGTGACTTGTAGTAGAAAAAACACCTCCTAAAAACTCTCTTCTTGAGATCTTGACGAAGGAGATCACTAAAGAACTGATCAGACCTCAGTACTTGACAGCTTCTTCTAATCTAGCTTCTACTAGTAGTTGTTGATACTAGCAGAGTCTTCATTAAAGTAATCATACATTCATCAAACATGCTACTATAGATATGACTAGAATCTCCACATTCTAAGCCATATAGTCAGAAATTCCACTTCTGACAATAATGCTTGAGCATCCAATATGCACAATCCCAAGCATAAAAATAGCCAACAATAATCATGATGTTACAACATCATTCGGACATTAACTTCTTAATTAAGATCTCAGTTATAATGGTTCCTAAATTATAAATCAAAGGACTCATTGTGAATAGAGATCCTTTATGAAGCTCCCAATATAGCACAACTAGTGCAGCTCATCCTAGTTCTTCTAGACACCTGAATGTTATGGAGAGAAATAAGCTCTCACATACTCTCTAAACCCACAAGGTTCAGAATCCAGAATTGCATAATTCTTCAGACAAATACTTAGTCTCCCGTCAAAGTATTTATCTTTTGTTAGATAATATTACCCTTTCACACAAGGTAGGACATTTGGCCTGACACCTTTCTTCTGCATACGTCTGGCATCTGCTGACTCATTTTGATGACTATAAATCATGAATCTTATTCATACTATTTCAGATTAGGTTAGTGGCTTGATCTTATATTCCACTATGGATAGACTTCTGTGGCTGAGGAAGTAACATACTTTAAGATGATGTTCCAACATCGGATCTAACATCATTCTCAAACACATGGATTTCATCCCAAACTATGGTCTGAAGACACCATAGTAATCCATAACTCTTGTGAGGGACATAAGAGGATCAACCATCAGTAGATGATCAACCTTCATACCAAATCATCCATACATGCAAAGCATGCACACCTCAAGAATCTTCTTCTTCTAAGCACAAAATTCAGACCTCATGTATGACTATGAGGTGATAGATGCCATATTTATGAACCTATAGAGGATATTCACTCTAACATGTATCTGAAGAAGACTTTAACAGTCATGGCATTGAATGATCTTCGGACATCATAAGAAAATTGTTCAAACTAAGTCCACTTCTCTCGATACACAAGGATCCCCTTTCATCCTTGCAAACACCAATGTTATGTTATGTGAGGACACCACATAATTGAACTATAACTGAAAGAGGAACTTCCCATATAGATATTAGGGAACCATAGACCTTTGGTTCCAAAATAACTCATCCTTGTGCCAACCACTGAGATGCTCATCCTAGGTGATTTAGATTACTCTCCAAAGTGCAGATAACAACCATTTGACATAGGTTGAACCAATTCCAATGCTTACAAACCCTTGGAAGACTTTTATAGCAAAACAAGAGTTCCATGCTCTCATATACTTGATAAAAGATATCGAGTTTGAGTAAACAACCTATATCATGTCAATGAGGAACATCATCAGTCATACTGAGAAAAATAAATTCTCATTAAAAATATGTCACAATATTCCGTCTGACATGTCTTTAAGGTCTCCCAGTCTCCATATTAAGGACTCCCCTTAATAACAACTCAGAGTATCTTAGATAATTATACATTATACCCACCAATTACTGTACATATTGTGATTGGTATATCCAAGAAACTCTCCTCCAAATAGAATTTGTTTAATGGCCACAAATAAAAGTCCATAAATCTGTCTCCTTTGATCAGAAGGGCCTTCCAGGTGTTCATAGAAAATGTCCTCGTCACTTTAGATGGACCTCCATGTATAAAGGATCAGGATAAGATACATTTATCAAGTTTTCATAGAAAAAACATAGCACAACCTCTACACCTTTACTTACATGGATTAAAAGTAAACTAACCCAATATGTAAACCATATGTTGATCGTGTCCTGACCAACATACTCATCTAAGACATGTTTCTAGAAAAAAAATCTTAGATCCATATGCCTCATGTTCTAGATCAAGAGTAGGTTCCAAACATATATGAACAACACATTAATTTAGCACCCAAAGGATATGCCATATCCTAATTGTATCCAACATTATTCTGCACAATCTTCTAGTCAGATGTTCCAACATCTAGTAGGACATCATTTCCCTTTTCAAGGAACACACAAAGAGATCCTCTATCAAAGCATGGATATTTCCCTTTTTGGGTTGGAAGAAAAAATAAATTGCTTCTAACTTCCTTCAGATCTCTTTTCAACGAGCTCATACATGAGTGCCTTTATGAGTAGACTTGGGATAACCTCAAGTATCTTTGGCTACTATAATATTCTAGTTGAACATATCCTCTAGTATCATCAAATCAATAAATACACCTTCAGAGGAGAATAGAGTGTTGCAGACTTAACACACAAAACACCAGGAGTTTTCCATCAAAAATATATGTAGCATAACACAAACCAGAAAAATCCTCACCAACATTCAGACAAAATAAACCTTTGCACAAACACACCAACTCCAGGTGCAACATGTTAGGTTTGAAAATAAATCAAACCCTCAATACAGTAGATTTCCTCCAAAGCTACAGGTCTAAAATCAACAGACAGGTCCATCACTACCCTGTCATGAATAGTCCACCCTCCACCTCTAGGGACCATTCAAACAATAAATATGAACTCTCCAAGTTCAAACATCTTTTCAGTGTAACCTTCCTTTCCTATAACGAGAAATTATCATCCCAAGATCTCATCCAGATATAGAACGTGATGCTTGCTCTAATAACAATTGAAATTCTGGTATGAAATTCTAGTTACAGGAAGACTCAGGATGTTGTCACATCTGATCCGACATTGTAAAATAGATAAAGTAGAACATACAATTAACAGTGAAGAAAAAAAAAAGAACACAATGAGTTATTAACCTAGTTCGATTCTAACCAACCTACGTCTGAGGGCATACCAAGCCAGGAATGAAGTTCACTATCAGTAGTATTAATTTAGAGGGAAGCCTCCATGTTTATACTCCCCACTTCGTCAAACTACTCAATGACCCTTCTACCTAAGATACCACACTTAGATATGAGAACCTCCGCTCACTTCCAATCACCTCAGTGATGTCTACCAGTCACTATCACACCAGTAACTGCTTGGCTCCTAACACAATCAGCTTGGAGATACCTCACTCCAAACACAACTAAAATAGTTTGAAGATACCACACTTCAAACACAATATAAAACAATCACACATGTGACACAAACAAAACTTGGAATTGCTTCACAGCTTCTTCCAAGGACACAACTACATTCATTGCTTCACAGCTTCTGAGTGAGTAAAATAATCCTCTTGCCTACAGGCTTCGAGGTACAAATCAGTGACCATCCCACAATCTGGGTGGTTCACTTACATGGCTAATCCTAAAGATTACATCTTTCTAAAACCGGATAGCTTACTAAAACTAGGTTACAACGACTTAATTATAACCTATTACCCAACTGGATTTGGGCCTTCAAAATAACAGCATAAGCTGTAACAAACATCTACAGTAACAAACTTTCTGCAGAGATAAACAAGCAGACAACTTCTTCTACAATCAAGGTCCTTGTTGATCTTTCTCCTTAGCTATTGGACCTCCACGTAGCCTTTAAAATCATGCCACATAAGATGCATAATATTCCCAGAATATTCTGCTCTTATTAAAAGAAAATTGTAAAAAACTTAACAGTTTCTGTAGCGTGATGTCCTGATGTCTGATGTCTCGACATCTCATATGACATGATGTTCTAGATGTTGAAACTTTTCAATACAACATGTTAAGGCATTCTATATAGGATTATCAGTTAGGAATCCTGTTATACGAAACATTGTTGCTGCTATTATTTGTTTTATTAAAACTTTGCCAATTCATAAAATTCAGGAACTTACAATCTCCCCCTTTGGCAAATTTGAGCTAAAACAAATAAGTATAATTATAAGAAGTTTAAAGTAGCAGCAAAAATTCACAATTTAAAATTTACAATTTAAAAGAGTCTTCAGCCATCTTCAGTAGTCTTCATGTCTTGAGAGAAGGGAAGAAAACTTTAATTGGAGAGAAGACTTCAATTGCATTATTGGTTTGTTAGTTGAAGACAATGTCTCAACATCCAGTTCGGCACCTTCTCGTGTTTTTTATTTTTCTCATTAAACCAACAAGTTAAAGGGAAAGAAGGTCCAATTTGTACACGAGGAAGAATATAACTCCAACCCCCTTAAGGCAAGTGACAGATCTTGTCACAGAAGGTGGAAAAAGAGGACCATGAGAAATAAACTATATCTTGAGTGATATCTTATTATTTTCCCAGTAACTCAGAACACAAGTTACAATTGTGTTCAAAACTCAAATCACAAGTCACAAATAATTTGTTGTTCATTGTTGTGTGGCATAGCTTGTGACTCAGGCATTATTTTGCTCTCTCCCGTATCGTATTCTTATGCTGCTCTTTCTATGAGATATGATTTCTCTCCCCCTTTTTAGATAAAATTTGACAATCTAAGCCCTCACCAAACCAGATCCAGGCACAATTTACCCAAGCTTTGATAAAATGCATGGTGAAGACGAGATGAAAGCTCACTTGTTGTTTGAGGATGACTGAGAACTCCTTTAAATATGCCAGTAGTTCCTTAGGAATTAACAAAAAATTAATTCCCAGTCAATGGTGCGTTAATTTAGGCCTAAAATCTATTACATGACTAGCTGACCTCCGTCCAGGCTATTCTTGACTTCCTTTAATAACCCTTGACTGTTTCTTTTGAGATAAAAATAGTCTCAATGCATGCATAATTCACATCATTTAACATGTCCATGCAAAAACATGTTATGTATAATATCCTGACATTCAGACAGACATTACCCACTTACTTCATTTGACTCACTTTTTCAGAACAGAGGATTCTCTACTGTGATGCACTCTTCACTTTTGATCATATAGTGCCATAAATTTTTTCTAGGTGGTCATGAAAACAAATATGAACCCATCAATAATCTTTAAATTTACTTCAGATTCTCCATGATATTGATGTTTCAACATCATATGCCACATTCACACAGAGTCCATCTGCCTTGGCTCTGAGATTATAAAAATACTGGTTCTTTAAGATAAAATATCACTTCAGCTTCATAGTAGTAGAAACTTCCCTTTTCATCAGCTAATGAATAATCTCCCCCTTGACACTAGTTGGTCATCAACATATACAGAAGCAACGCCTTCTTTAATAACATATCCAATTGCACTAGACAAGGCATCTTTCATAATTGACAATAAATAATTAACAATAGACAATTGCTCTTCAAATATCCAGTTCCTCTTCATATGCATAGTTGCTTCTTCAAGTAGACTGTAGTTCCCCCTTTAATATTAGACTTCTTCCTTTTAGCTTTCAAGATGAAGCTTTTCATGATGTTATAGCTCTTACCCCCTGAGTTATACAACATAAGGACGCTTTTGATGCTGGTCCTTATAATGCTTGAAGTATTATTTATTTAGATTTACCATAATTTCCAAATAGGAATCCTTAGTTTGCTTTCTATACAAGTTTCAGATTGCTACACTCTGTAACTTATAATAGAAGAAAAATCATAGTTAACCATGCGTATAACTATAGATACGTCTTCAAAAGATAAGTTTGAACCTTATCTTCTTCTTCAATCTCTGGTGTCTTCAACAGTAGTGATGTTATAACTCCATATAGGACATTCTCTTTTATTCATCACACACTTCTTCTCATCTTGTTTCATATTACCATACAGCTATCACAAATATCCAGCTCCCATCAAGATATTTGACAACATCTTTATGTATCTCCTTAGTTGAATCAACTCTTCAAATAATCACCAGATAATATTGCCACACATTATAGTCTTGTGAAGATCATAGTGAACTTTAATAATGATATTCAGTTCACAAAATACCATGAATCCATCAGACAAATACTCAGCTCCCGACAGAGTATACGTGGTTTGGAATTCAGGTTACATACTAATAAGTACTGAGTCTCCCGTCAAAGTACTTACCCGTTTAGTCAGTTAGAATTTTCTACTCACACTAGATCATCCTGACTGATTACATCTTCACACTCACTTCTACTTCCAGGAAGTAAAATATATATTCAAAAGTAAAGACATTTAGATGATGTTCCAACATCTGATACGACATCATCTATCATAGAGTGGTTCTGGGGGTAACATCCACATTTTCTCATCCATAACATTTGGGGGAACATAGGAAGCACAATATACACCAAATTTACATCCAAACAATTAACATGATCAAGGAATAAGATGATCCACATCTTAATAAGCTTTTCTTCAGACTTTCACTTCTGATTTTGAGATGATGGATGCCATAGTGTACCTATAGAGGAGATTCACTCAACTAGGTTTCTGGAACAGACTTTATTATGGCATGGCACAAAAATATTCAGATAACAAACTGACCTCCTTGATTCTTCTTGGCAATACCCTTCCAGGATAATATTTAGGGCAGTCAACATTCATGACCATGTTTCACTGTGGTTGAGACATAGTATTTAGCTCGAATTTGTTCCATGGTCATGAAGAAATCTCCATATATCGAGTTCCTTTGATCAAATGAATGTACTAGATATAAGCTCATTTTGATCTCGCATAAAGGGATTGAGGGCTGTACCTTTATGAGTCTTTTACTTATACTAAGCTTAACTTCTATACAACCATAAGCTTAGGTAAAAAATAAACTGACATCTGGAGTATAAGAGCTTGTTGATTGTGTCCTGATCAACTAATACAGATGTCCCCTCTTCCAGATCAGGAGCAGGCTCCAAACATATGTCCTCACACTACATTTGCTTAGCACCCAGAACATCTGTTCTTCAACTGGTAGCTGCATACCAGTGGTAATGTTCTAACATCCTGTAGAACATCGATTCTATCTCCCTTGGAACACATCATCCTTGATAATATTCTAGGTCTTCAAACAACTTACAGATGTATATGAGAATCATTGATCAGTTAATACTCATCAACTGTATTAATACATGTCTTTATGAGTAGACTTGAGAGAGATTTCAAGTGTCTTTGAAACTTTTAATAACGTTGTGAAAATCTGCCAAATACTATGTTGATAAAAATAACCCTAGGATCCTTATTTCACTATAGGGGTTGCATCAGAGGCTATGCAGCGGAATATAGCCATACTTCAACAGAATGTACATAATGCTTATTCCATAATTCACTTGTAAGCATAACACATAAGGATTGAAAATAAATCAACCCTACAATAAGCTTGCCTCTCCACCAAGCAACAGACTAGACCCAACCAATATCCTGACCAATATGGAAACACATAAGCATAGAAGTATGCCCTATGGATCTCATCCAGAAACAGACAAGATGACTGCTCTAATACAAATTGAAATTCTGGTGCCATCAGACTCAGAATGTTGTGACATCTGATCCAACATTGTAAAACAAATAAAGTAGAACATAAAATTAACAGTGCAGAAAACAAAAGAACACAATGAGTTTTTAACCTAGTTCGGTTCTAACCAACCTACATCTAGGGGCATACCAAGCCAGGAATGAGGTTCACTATCAGCAGTATTAATTCAGAGGGAAACCTCCATGTTTACACTCCTCACTTAATCAGACTACCCAATTACCCTTCTACCTAAGATACCACACTTAGATATGAGAACCTCCGCTCACTTCCAATCACCTCAGTGACGCTATCAGTCACTATCACACCAGTAACTGCATCAACTTCTTGGCTCCTAACACAATAAGCTTGGAGATACCTCACTCCAAACACAACTAAAACAATTTGAAGACACCACAAAATCAAACACAATATAAACAGTCACACATGTGACACAAACAAAACTTGGATTTGCTTCACATCTTTTTCCAAGGACACAACTACACTCATTGCTTCACATCTTCTGAGTGAGTAAAATAATCCTCTTGCCTACAGGCTTCGAGGTACAAATCAATGACCATCCCACAATCTGGGTAGTTCACTTACATGGCTAACCCTAAAGATTACATCTTTCTAAAACCTGATAGCTTACTAACACTTGGTTATTTAAATGATGGTATGAAATATGAGATGTCAAAGGTATTGTCAGGACACTTATATCTGCTTAGAACACAGTTATACAAAACAGACTATAACAGTGCAGAAAGCAATACAAACTCAAAGAGTTGTGAACCCAGTTCGGTTCTAACTAACCTACGTCTGGGGGCTTCCAAGCTAGGGATGAAGTTCACTATTAGTAGTATTAATTCAAAGCTAAACCTTACCTATTTACACCTTCTCACTTAATAAAACTACCAAGTGACCCTTATACCTAATATACCACACTTAGATATGAGAATCATCCGCTCACTCCCTTAGTAGCACAACCCGTGATACTAAAAACAACTAAAAACTGAAGATACTTTTCAAAGACACATAATCACACTTGCTTTAAAGCTTATGGTGATTAAAAACTAACAACTTAAAAATGTCCTTCTCATGTAACTAAAAAGATAGGCTCACAATTAACAACTGATGAGAAAATTAGCAAGTGTACTATTTTGCCTCTTGTAATAATAGGAAACTTCCCCGAATGTCGATCTCAAGGACTGCGTATTGATATCCAGTTCAATCTATAGTTCAATTAAACAAAAACTTCTAGATTTTAGGTTTTATTTTCTAAAATAGAATAATTGCAACTAAAATAAATAAATAAATGCTAAGGACTATTTTGATAGATATGAGTAACCTGCTAGGGAAGATGTATAATTTTCCCTATAATAACCTTGAATCCTGATCTTTTCAACAAGTTCATAAACATTCAATTACCAGCCCTTTAGGTTATTTTCCCCTAAGTCCTTAGTGGGAAAACCTTTGAACCTTCAATCTTAAATCCTAAGTCCTTAGAGATTTATGATGAAATCAAGCCTTTATTTTATCAAGGGTTAGATCCAGTAACTTTAGAGTATCCCTATGTTCGCGTTAAAAAGTGACGTGTTAGAGAATTGAATATGAATTCAGATTTTCTAACTCGAAACGATTTACTCTTTTGATTTGTTTATAAAGATGCCGCGAGCATCAAGCTTTATTATTTTCAACACAATAAATGATGATTTAATGATTATGAAAAAGGGGAAAGCTGTTAATACCCTCAATTGATTATGATATGCGTAACGACTAGCGCAAACTAGACGCAACGCATTGGGGAGATTCCGGGTAAGGGGGTTTGTTATATAAAGGGAATAGATGGAGCGCCCTAAATATATATGGTTATCCATAGCTTTATATATGAATATGTTTGATATGTTTGTATGTTTTAATTGCTATTTCTATGATTGGGAAAGTTTATCCTTTGGATTTTGAGAAGGATAAATTATGAAGGATCCTAGTGTTTATTATTATTGTGCTCGCAAAGATCTTTGGATCTTCTGCATACATATCCCCTAGTGGGAATCAGAGCATTTGTAGCTCGGATCTACAGGGATCTATGGTTTGTTTGGTCTGAGGGAGAAAGAAATTTGCTCGGCAAGGATGAGACCTTGTGCCTACGTATTCTCAAAGGGATGTTGAGAAAGTCAGAGCAATCGTAGTTCCCACTTATGCTAGTGGAAGCAACAGAATGTTAGTAAGAGACACAGACAAATGTCATCTTAATGAAAAAATGTATCTAATCTATTTCATCACATACATTTTGAAAGTTTGACTGATTAAAAATCTTTCATCGTAAGTTATAGGTGTTTTGCTTGAGTGTACAAGCGTTACCACTTACAATCAAGAGATGTTTTTGTTTGAAAAGAGTTTGAAAAGTTTTTGACTGTATGTGATGTGATAGATGAGATACTTCTTTCATAGAGATGATAAACGTCTAAATCTCGAGGAGAAATTGATTGGATTAAGGGATGCTTTTAAGAAGCCCATGGGTCCTTGTATTGTTAGCCCAAGAGGAGGCATTCCGAGGGTCATCGAGGGTCCTTGTATGAAGCTCAAGAGGAAGCTATAGGGTATGGCTGGCTTTGGCTTTAAAAGGGATTTCACCGGGAAACCATCCTTTTGGAATTAAGAGCAATTTCACCGGGAAATTATACTCTCTGGGTTCTATCTTAGCGCGGGTGATTCTTTGTATTGGAAGCCCAATAGGAGGCTGTTAAGAGATTTCCTGTCTCTTTCATTGTATGATGCCCAAGAGAAGGCTAAACTCAACGAGGAGTTCTTTTGAACGAAGCCCAAGAGGAGGCTGACTCAGCAGGGGAGTGTTGTCTTATATGAAGCCTAAGCGGAGGCTGAACTTGATAACACGAATTTATATAACATATTTGACGTAATTTTCATAGACAATATTACTATTTTTATTTAATTATTCTATTTTATTTCCGTATTATGTTGGTATTTCTTTCGTTTCAGGTATTTGCATTAAATAAAGATAAATTAAGCAAAGAAGTAAAATCGAGGAAAAATCGGATTAAAAAGCCAAAGAAATGAAGCAAAAGGGGTGATATAGCAAAAAGGAGGAGTTAAGAAGAAATAAATAATTATAAGACTAAGCCCAGAAGAGAAAAGCCCAGCAGAAGTTCAGTCCACTAGCTGTGACGGTCGTCAGCCATCTGCCACGACCGTAAGACATCCATGAAGCGCGTGACGACCGTAACACCATGGCCACGACCGTAACACGGGAAAACATGAAACCTGCTCGTAACGCACCTGTGACGACCGTAATGCGCCTAATATCAGTTACAGAACAAGTGCAGAACGTGGAAAAGCTTCAGCAGAGAAACTTCTCAACCACCCACTCATGCCACGTTCAACCCACTTCCTTCTTCTGTCCCATGTTCTCCCACTTTCTGGCAGTTATGCACATGATCCCCACTAACTCTTCGTATGAAATTGGAAAAGGGAAGTTACAAGTGAAGGCTATAAATACAGCTTCAAGCATTCAGTGCAAGGGTCGGCGATTTCTTCCCGAACAATCGTTATTCCATTTCCGCATTTTTATTTTTCAGTTTTGTATTTTTATTCAGTTTGTACTTTCATTTTATTTTTCCAGTTTCTTAGTTTTTGATTTTCTATTTTAATTTCTTTGTTTCTATAATTTTCTCACAACAATTTCTATACCGGAAATTATTGTGTAATTTTCACTGATCTAACCTTACGTTAGATCTAGTGCTTTTTATTTCCTTGTTGCAATTTTATTTTCGATTCAAGTGAAGAACAAGATTATTCAAGTATTATTATATCCAGGTTCTTAATATAATTATTTTATTTTGTTTTAAATATTGTTGCTTGATATTTATTTATTTAATTATGGGAATGTTTAAATATATTGAACCTTATTATTTAGGCAAATCCGAATTAATAAATATGTCCGGCTAAACCGTTTAGGTATCGGTAAGTAATAGTAGTAAAAGTAGGAATTGAATTGTTTCTAAGCTAAGATATTAATTAACATAATTTCTGGTTATAACTTTTTATAATTAAAATCTATCTTTTTCACGAAAGTAAGTTAAGTAGAATAGGTTAGGATCGAGACCACGAAAGTGTGAGGTTTTAACCGGATAGCTAAAGTTAGGCATTTGATTTAAATACAGTGAAAGCGCTTTAAAACAAATTAGAATTAATTAAGTTTCCAAAAAGTATGTTCTAAACACTTATAGGCTAGCGAAAGCAGGTATAGGGCTTTAGACGTGTAATCCGAGATAAGACCACGAAAGTGTGAGTTGAGGGTTTTTAAACTGATTAATTCTACAGATAAATTAAGTTAACAATCTTTATACGCTTAGGTCCAATTTAATCCGCTTAGGTTCACTACGTTACATACCGATATCCGTTTATATATTTCTATTTTTCCTTAAACCAAAATCCAAAAGAATTATTCGCTTTAGTATACCGTAACTTAGGATAACAATAGATCGATTTATAGTCTCTGTGGGTTCGATATCTTTTAAAACTACGCGATAGGATGTGCACTTGCGGTCTCGATTCATAGACGATAAAGTCCTGCGATCAAGTTTTTGGCGCCGTTCGGGACTATTTAAGTCGATATTGTAACTACGGTGTTACAAGTATAGACTAAGGCATTTTTATTTTATTTACCATGTATGACCCAAATTTTTCCTCGCCCATTATCGATTTTGAGGAACCACAAGAATACCATAGATCCAACCTTGAAATACTGATGGAAGATTTCAATGCTTCACAAACTTACTCTTACCCAAATTACCTCCAAAACTACCAATCCCCACATTTTGAGGAACCACAAGAAACTTATAACTTCAACCAAACTTTTCCTCAACCCAATTTTCTCTACAATCATCAAACCCAATATTTTGAAGAAACACCAGAACCATATAAATCTGATATCGAAATATTGATGGAAAATTTTAATGAAACATCTAGGATGATAGAACGCTTCGGGGAAACGCAAAAAGAAACTTTAACTTACTTCCAAGACTCTGAAGAATCACAAGATTTTAACTTCGAAACACCAATAGAGGATTCAGATGAGATGATAACTAACTCTAGGTTAGAGTCTATGATTGAGCATTTTGTAGAGACACAAACTACCCAAAATGAAGAAGTAAGAAAACAAAGTCTTCAAAATAATGAAACCCTTAGCCAACTAAATATTGTAGTTGAATCCCTCGCGACTCACAACATTGGTTTAGACACTCAAATTTCTCAACTCGAACAAAACCTTCTAGGACCTCTACCCGAGGAAGATATGGATGTTGAAACAACCATTATAGAAAAATTATTTGAAAACCTAGAAAGTGATGATGAGTTTGAAGAGAGTGATATTGCGACCGAGGAAAGTTCTAATGAGAAAATAGTGGAGATTGAGGCAGATGCACCGACACTGTTCGAAGAGGAGGTTGTAAAAGAAGTAGAGGAGGAAGCGCAAATTGTAATCCCACATCACTACATCCCTCTGACCCCGAAATATTTTATGGGAACTCCGCTAGACCCCAAATTTAAAACGTATGTTGGATTAAATAATATCCACATTAATTCAACACTATTTGAAGTCTTGCCTACAAAGCGAAAATTAGAGGACCATAAAATTAAGGATATAATTATTGTCAATAGGGTAAGGTTAACTTATGAGGCGATGGATGAAATCACTAAGCCCAAATTCGAAAAACTTATACTTATGATAGATCCAGAGCCACCCTACAAACGTAAGAAAAGAAAAGGTGAGGGATATGTGAGATGGCTTGATAAGTGGCGATGGAAAATCAACGAGTAGTCATTCAAATTTTAAATTTTCATTTTCTTTTTCGTATTTTCAATTTTTCTATTTTATGTTAAACTTTAAATTTTTAGTCGATTATCGGTTGCACCCTTTCATCTGATGCATTTGAACTATTTCCCCATAATACTGATAATTATACTCAATTAAATAATTCACGCTAATATTTATAATTATAATTGAGTATTATTTTAATTATCGTATTTTTCCTATTAATAGACCGAATTAATATTTCCTAATAATTATTATATTAATTATAAGGCATTATATATACTAGTATTATATATATATATATATACTTATATCCTATTGTTTGAAATTATATATATAGATACGAGTATATAATATATAATATGTATGCATGTGATCTGAAAATCAATTCCCTATCTCATACCCCAAGTCACATGTATTACTAGAAAGGCATGTAATTACAATTCCCTGTTCCTTATTCTGCTTAAATTCACATCTCGCTGCCCAAGACGGTCATCTCAATAGATTCTCTGCATGTTAAAATTATTCGTGCACGCATGCCTTCAAGATTCCAATTTTCGTGCCATGCATGCTGCCTGAGACGCCCGCGTCGTGCTTCTCCCATTGTCTCGTCTTCTGTCTCCTTGACTGATTTATGTTTCGTCCGTTTCTTTTCTTTTCATTTCCCACCATAATTCCCATTCAAACTCTTCTCTTTTCGTTTTCCAAATTATAATTCATTATAATTTATTTATTCTTCCATCCTTACACCACTATAAATATTCTTCCATATTTCTTCTCATTTCACATCCCTTCCATTTACTCCTCATATATTCTTCTCTCATCCACTCCATCTTTTTCCCTTTTTACCCTTCATTTCCTTCTCTTCCTTGGCTCCACGAAACACTCATTGTCAAGTGAAACCCGGCCGACCTCGTACTAGAGGTAGAAAAGCAAGAGGACAACATTTTCTGAGCGACGAGTGATCACCCTGCTCCTTTCTGATTTCTCCTGGTTCTATCGCATTGAGGACAATGCTTACTTTAAGTTTAGGGGAGTCAGAACATTTCTTAGTTCCTTTTTATTTTCTTTGCTCTATTTAGTTTTTCCCTTTTAGTATTTCCTTTAATTTCTTTTTCCCTGTATTGCAAATTTCCATTCAATAAAATACATCTTTATGAAATTTTAGTCTTTTATGTTAAATTCTCGTGCTTATTCGAATTCCTCCTTTTTCTTGAGCCATAACGAAAAAATTCAAACGTTATATTAACATATTCAACTAGTATTAAGGTTGCGTATTTTTATAAATAAGAACTCGAGTGCGACTAAAACAAAATTATTATCGTCATAACACTTCAAAAACCCCAACGCGTTAGATTAGTTTAAGTACTTATTATACCAACACCTTAAGACTTAGTTTTAAAATAATCCCGAGTAGTTTATAAAAGCAGTCGGCACCGCCTTCAACGACAAACTACGTGGAGGATCGATGAATATAAGTGTTTGATCAAGATTTTTAAAGAGAAATTTTTATTAGAAGATGCACTTATTAAGTTAGATGATCCTTACCAGATCATTTAATCCAACAGTTGCAGAAGCTATAAATATTTATGCAAATAAACCATTATGAATTGGTTCAGTGGTTTCTGGTGCTGAACTTGGTAGGGCGGACGACGGTCCGATCCCCCGCAATTTGTAATTGGATAAAGGAGTACCAAATATAAGTACCAGAACTCCTAGCTAGATTATAAATATCAAAGTCACTAACCGGTTACTCCACTATGTGCGCGTAAGGTAAAAGGCTTAATGTGATTGCGCAAGAATGAAAACGGGTGAAACAAAACGAAAGTATTAGGTCGAGTTATAATTCATGACTTAATTTGGTCTGCATAAATGAGGTTATCTAGTGTTATTACGGTAATTTTGGTGTCAAAGTCTGAACTTGAGTTATCCAAACAAAGAATTGACCGCAACCAAATACGAATTGAATTGTGTTTTATATTTGCGTTTGACTTATCCTTGCTTGATTTTTAATTTCTAATTTTTGCTTGAGGACAAGCAAAGGAATAAGTATAGGGGAGTTTGATAACACGAATTTATATAACATATTTGACGTAATTTTCATAGAAAATATTACTATTTTTATTTAATTATTCTATTTTATTTCCGTATTATGTTGGTATTTCTTTCGTTTCAGGTATTTGCATTAAATAAAGATAAATTAAGCAAAGAAGTAAAATCGAGGAAAAATCGGATTAAAAAGCCAAAGAAATGAAGCAAAAGGGGTGATATAGCAAAAAGGAGGAGTTAAGAAGAAATAAATAATTATAAGACTAAGCCCAGAAGAGAAAAGCCCAGCAGAAGTTCAGTCCACTAGCTGTGACGGTCGTCAGCCATCTGCCACGACCGTAAGACATCCATGAAGCGCGTGACGACCGTAACACCATGGCCACGACCGTAACACGGGAAAACATGAAACCTGCTCGTAACGCACCTGTGACGACCGTAATGCGCCTAATATCAGTTACAGAACAAGTGCAGAACGTGGAAAAGCTTCAGCAGAGAAACTTCTCAACCACCCACTCATGCCACGTTCAACCCACTTCCTTCTTCTGTCCCATGTTCTCCCACTTTCTGGCAGTTATGCACATGATCCCCACTAACTCTTCGTATGAAATTGGAAAAGGGAAGTTACAAGTGAAGGCTATAAATACAGCTTCAAGCATTCAGTGCAAGGGTCGGCGATTTCTTCCCGAACAATCGTTATTCCATTTCCGCATTTTTATTTTTCAGTTTTGTATTTTTATTCAGTTTGTACTTTCATTTTATTTTTCCAGTTTCTTAGTTTTTGATTTTCTATTTTAATTTCTTTGTTTCTATAATTTTCTCACAACAATTTCTATACCGGAAATTATTGTGTAATTTTCACTGATCTAACCTTACGTTAGATCTAGTGCTTTTTATTTCCTTGTTGCAATTTTATTTTCGATTCAAGTGAAGAACAAGATTATTCAAGTATTATTATATCCAGGTTCTTAATATAATTATTTTATTTTGTTTTAAATATTGTTGCTTGATATTTATTTATTTAATTATGGGAATGTTTAAATATATTGAACCTTATTATTTAGGCAAATCCGAATTAATAAATATGTCCGGCTAAACCGTTTAGGTATCGGTAAGTAATAGTAGTAAAAGTAGGAATTGAATTGTTTCTAAGCTAAGATATTAATTAACATAATTTCTGGTTATAACTTTTTATAATTAAAATCTATCTTTTCGTTACGAAAGTAAGTTAAGTAGAATAGGTTAGGATCGAGACCACGAAAGTGTGAGGTTTTAACCGGATAGCTAAAGTTAGGCATTTGATTTAAATACAGTGAAAGCGCTTTAAAACAAATTAGAATTAATTAAGTTTCCAAAAAGTATGTTCTAAACACTTATAGGCTAGCGAAAGCAGGTATAGGGCTTTAGACGTGTAATCCGAGATAAGACCACGAAAGTGTGAGTTGAGGGTTTTTAAACTGATTAATTCTACAGATAAATTAAGTTAACAATCTTTATACGCTTAGGTCCAATTTAATCCGCTTAGGTTCACTACGTTACATACCGATATCCGTTTTATTTATATTTCTATTTTTCCTTAAACCAAAATCCAAAAGAATTATTCGCCTTAGCTGTATACCGTAACTTAGGATAACAATAGATCGATTTATAGTCTCTTGTGGGTTCGATATCTTTTTAAAACTACGCGATAGGACTGTGCACTTGCGGTCTCCCGATTCATAGACGATAAAGTCCTACGATCAGAACTCTGATTAATGAGTTTTCTTATATGAAGCCTAAGAGGAGGCTGAACTCAGTTGAAATGAGTTATCTTGTACAAAGCCCAAGAGGAGGTGAAGCAACTCGATTTTCAAAAATCATTCAAATGAATTTTCAAAACAATGAAATCGCCACCTAATTTTATTTGTTCTAAAAAGAACGGGAAAATATAGATAAAACCCACAAAAATCGGATAAGGCGGTCTACAAGACCAAAAAGCATGGATTCGGGAGTCGGTTACGCAAGAGGAAGGTATTAGCACCTCTTACGTCCATCGTACTCGATGGGACCCATTTAGTTCGAAATGTGTTTGTGTGTGTAATCGCTAATTTCTAAGTTATGAATAGAAAAAAAAAAGAGATTTGTTTATTATTATTTTGAGTTTGACACGGTTTCGAAACCACGTGCCTACGTATTCCCTCGTGCAATGGGAAAGTCAAAACTCCGTAGTTCTTGTTGAAAATGTCTTGGATTGTTTGTATTGATTTTAGAAGAAAATGTTTTTGATTTTTGATAATCGCATATGAGCGAAAAAGGATTTGAATGGGTTGAATTGATTTTAATTGTAGATGACAAGTACCAAAACGTTGGGCTATCCTCTAACGATTCAATACTCGAGATTGGTGATTGAGGTCAACCGATCATCTCTCATCCAAAATCTTTATTATGAAAAGAGTGAGGTGAAGCAAAGTTCACTTTTGTTAAGGGTATGGAATAAAGTATTTAGGTCATTGGGTTACCCTCTAATGGCCCAAATACTTTACATTTTAATTAAATCGTCGGGCGAACCTCTAACAATTTAATTAAATACCATAGCACCATGTTTTTTTGTTTTTGTAAAAAAAATTGATTTAGAAAACAAATTCAATTAATTAATTTAATTTGAAAGTGTTTTAGGGGTTATTAGGAAAACAAGCGAGCCCATACAAAGTGGCTTTATGTATGCTCCTAAAAGTGGAACTAGCGTGACACTAGTATTCTAAACGACCGATTGGAACAATCGATCGAATAGTTGTCGCTGTAGAAAAGCCCAGGACCAAACTATGAATGTGTGCAAGTGTGCATTGTGTATGTTTACCTGCTTCTTGATGAGGAGCCCAAGAGGAGGCTATGTGTTCTAATATGATAAACGCATAATTAAATGGTAATTAGAACACACAAGGAATGAAGGTACATGTTCATGAACGGGAATATATACAACCAAATCGAATTAATTTGAATAATTGAATATCTTCTATGCGGTGAAAGAATTGAGCTTCGGGTAGTCTTCAAGATCGGACAAGGCTTGATGCATCGGATGAATATCAAATGAAGGTTCCTACATCATTCAAGATACCAACAAAAACTATGCGAAGAATAGATATATTTGCGTTCGAATTCATTCGAAGGTTGAATTAAATTTGAAATTCGAAATCATAACACGAGGATCATTACAATATGATTTTATTTACAAAATGAACCAAATAAAATATATGAATAAAGTAGTATAATTGTATTTACAATATTAAATATAAAAGTAAATATGTCAAATATTTTATATATACATACTAAATATTAAACAAAAGTAGTAATTCAAAATTAAAATGCTATGAGCAAGTGTGGATATGCTAAAAGAAATTGAATGCCTTGATCGATCCTTGGAGGTCTTCACAAATAGCAAACATGTTAGTATCATAAGTGAGATAAAAATAAATGAGATAGAATTGCAATAATTAGAACATGTGTTGGTAAACAAGGTTATAAAATTGAACGAAGTTAACATGAATCTAACATGAATACATTTAAATAATCGAAAGCTTAAATGAATATTCAATTCCACATGGCATTTCGTTTTAACTTCATTCAATATCGAGTAAACACAACAATTATTCATGATTATCAATTCGAAAATGAAAACAAATGACAATGGTTCATGTTATTACTCGATTCAAGTTTAAAACATGACAAATCATATTCAATGCAAGCTTAAATCAACCAAAACAAAACATCGGGCAGCAGCTATGCTATCTCAAGAAACACTCTAAATATCGATCAAAGACCACACAAACTCAAAGGCAAATACAAATAAGTGCTAACACAAACTAAATTAACCATAGATCATCGACTAGCTTGCATTATCAACCACTTACTAACCCGGGCAGCAACTCTACATGCATCACTATACCCCAAAATTCAACCCCAACATGTTTAGCACAAAAGGAAGTAGCCGAATTAATCTTCAAGAATCGATTCAATCAAATTACACAACTCAATGATAATACAAAAGAAAATAGCTTAGCATGTATTGTTATTGTTCTAACAAACTCGAAGCATAGCAGAATGGATTTAAAACTGTCAAAAATCAACGACATTAAATCTGGGCAGCAGCTTCAGTATATTAAGAAACACTCAACATATCGATCAAAACCACATGAATTCAAAGGCAACTTGCATTATCAAACACTTACCAACCCGGGCAGCCGCTACACAAACTTAATGATACTTAAAAAGAATTCGATTTAATCATATTCAACATCAAACACAATCAAACAATATTATGATTCTCAATTCACAAATCAATAACTCGACTTTTACGCAATCCAAGCTCAAGATAAGAATAATAGAATTCACAATAAGCTCTCAACCTTTAAAACCAAATTAGGGCAGCAACTACGTGAACCTAAACATGCTTCATAAAATCATCTCAAATGGTTCAACACAAACGGAAACGCAACTTGACATTATAACCGAATCTTATCATTCGAAAAACAAATTGAATTGCGAACAGCAGCACATGATCGAAATAGCTTTCAAATTGATCCAACAACACAAAAGGAATCATGACATAAACATAATAGTTCATTCAACGTTTGTTATCACGACTTTAAGCATCAAAAATTCGCACAATGGCATGGTATCACAAGCAAATTCTGCCACAATCTAACATTAAGAACTTTGCATTTTAGCACCGATAAACCACAACATTGATCAGACTTGAATCAAAATTAACGCATCAAAATTTGAATCGAAATCAAAACAGAACACTATCATGGTGCTAATAACAAACTTCAACCTATGTAAACGACACGGCATATGATACAATAGTTTTACCAAATTCTGACACTTTCAAGACAAACACTATCAGCCCGAATCAAACACAGACTTACATCGTAACCAATACAAACCAAAACTGATTTGTCTTTCGCAAATGACAGTGAATCAAATTAAACGTTCCTAAACTATATTCATAGAGTTGTCATAGTTTAACAATTTAACAAGCAGCATAACATAGTGATATAGAATTTACCGATAAATGTCGAACTCGTCACAAAAATGCAGTAGGGAACTGTGCTGGTGCCTTTTGAGCTTCTCCGATAACTTCCTTTGATTCAACCAAACTTCTAGCTTCTAATTGTTCCTTATTTCTCACTTTCTTGAAGTCCAAAACTCAGAGGAACTTCAGCTTATGGATAACATAAAGCCATCTCAAGGCAGAATGCAACAGACGGAGGAACTGGAACGGAAGGCTGGCAGTGAGGATTAGGTTGCAGAACGGTTGAAGGGTGGTAGTTGAAGTTACAGCAGAAGGAGAACAGAGGACGAGACGGAGATTGGACACGGCGGGGAGTTTTACGATGGCTGAGATTAGATGAAGAAACAGAGGGTTTTGCGATGGGGTTACTGTGAGGAAGATGAATTGCGAGAGAATGAAGAGGAAGATGCGATGGTTGAAAGCGGCGATGGAGTTGGGGTTTCGGTGGGATTCACGGTGGGAGTTATGGTGGAAACAGGGGTATGAGGTGAGCAACAGATGGAGGTGTAGAGGATGGGTGCTGGAACGAAGAGGGAACAGGGAAGGAGCTGTGTCGCGGTTGAGGTGATGAGTAGAGAGTGGAAGAAGTACGGCAGCGGGGTTAGAGAGTGAGACAACGGTGGATTGAAGGTCGTTGATGAGGAGTGGCTGGAGGTAACGGTGGAAAGGGAATCTGTGTTGGGTGATTTCGGCGAGAGGGAGACAGAAGGTTTAGCTGCGAGGGAGGAAGGAAGAAGAAAGGGGTAGCAGCGAATAGAAGCAGGGGGTTGGAGATGATGAGAGACAGTGGACTATGCTGTTTGGATCGGAAAATGAAGAGAAAATTAATTCATTCTTCTCGGATCCCAAAACCAACCTCCCCTCTTCGTTATTGTTTTCGATTTGGCCTCTCCTCTTCCAACAAATAACAATATATATACACATAGAATTAGGTTTTACATATTTTCAAATAATGCCTAAAATACCCTTAATCATAAAATGGGCCACAAAGATGGATCGGATAAAAATAACAAACTCAATAATATTTTTGTTTGATTTTTGAGATAAAATTAGACACTTAAAATTGTTAAAATGATAAAAGTTTGGACAAAAATTTATCCGAAAAAAAAATAAAATATAAAATAAATTAAAAAACATTAAAGAAAAATTATCAAATATTTAAAATTGAAATAAACGATAATAAAAATTTTAAAACACTTACTAAAACAAAATTTCAAATGTATCGAAAAATTAGAGAGATCACATTTTCATGATCTACGTGACACGTAGATTCATAAATTGAGTTAGAGGCAAAAGTTTGAAATATTTTCCGCTAATTTTCCACACAATGTCGAATTGTTTTAGCAGCCCGAAATATTGATACCATCGACATATAATCAACTTAAAATGTCACAATAAATGTAAGGAGATAAAATGAATGAAGTGAAATATCGTATTTTATAATTATAAAATGATGCGATAACGATTTTAAACTAACTTTGGTCAATTTAAATACGACAAAATGATGCATATGTAGTGAATGAATGACGCTTAATGCCAATGCCAATGACCTAATGGACGATGCAGTGAATGCTGAAGCCTAAGCCGATAAAGCGAGATAGGAGGGCAAATTTTGGGTGCAATAGCCCCTATTTAATCGCCTTAAACCGAAAGTGAAATTGGTGATAGCCTTTTGAACTTTCAAGGTAAAAGATTAAATACTAAAAGAACCCAAAATTTGCGCTCCAAGAACAAGTAGAAATATTTATGTTTTTTCTATTTTGGAAGCCTCCACTAATAAGCTTTGGCGGAAATGATATTCCCAAAAGATTTTCCTCAAGAGAGAGGAATGATGAATATTTACAACCGGCGACTCAAAATTACTTGGTGACCACGCTTTGAAAAATAATCTTGGTAAAAGGCTCGACTTCATAGTTACGAGTCAATCAGTGATTAGAATGAAAATGATATCAAATGGCCGACGCCGTAAGGTTACCGGGGTATCACAATCAGGTGATTGGAAAAGAAAGCCATAGTGAAGTCATTATCATCGGTGAGGTCACCGGGAAATAATTATCTGGAAAGAAATTATGGAAAATTTACTAACTTTCGGTTGAAATGATATCAAAGTGGCTGATATCGGTAAGGTTACCGGGGATCACAATCAGGTGATTGGAAAAGAAAGCCATAGTGAGGTCATTATCGTCGGTGGGGTCACCGGGAAACCAAAGAGGTAGCAAGATCCATAACGTCAGTAGGGTTACCGGGGGATCACAATCAGGTGATTGGAAAACAAAATTAGCAAAGTTGCTACAACGGTAAGGTTACCGGAAGACATCGATCAGGTGATCGGAGAAACAAAATTAGCAAAGTTGCTACAACGGTAAAGACATCGATCGTGATCGGGTGAAACAAAATTAGCAAAGTTGCTACATTACGGAAAACATCGATCGGTGATCGGAAAACAAAATTAGCAAAGTTGCAACGGTAAGGTTATCAAGACATCGATCGGTGATCGGGAACAAAATTAGCAAAGTTGCTACAACGGTAAGGTTACATGAAGACATCGATCGTGATCGGGAAACAAAATTAGCAAAGTTGCTACAACGGTAAGGTTAGGAAGACATCGATCGGTGATCGGGAACCGAGACAAGAAGGTTACCGCATCGGTAAGGTTACCGGGGAGAAAAGTTTTAGTCAAAAGTGGACTTAGAAGAAAGGAGAAACGAAGAACTCCAAACATAGATCTTTAGCACGAATACGCTTGAATAAGCGGCTCCAGATCAAGGAAGACGAACTCATAGATCTTTGGAACGAGCATACTTTAATAAGTTGCTCGCATCAAAATGAGAACATCTTTGGAACGAGCATACTTCAATAAGTTGCTCGCAGATCGAAAGGTAAGAACTCATAGATCTTTGGAGCATACTTTAATAAGTTGCTTCACAGATCAAAATGAAACAGATCTTTGGAACGAGCATACTTAAATAAGTTGCTTCGCAGATCAGAAATGTAAGAACTCATAGATCTTTGGAACGAGCATACTTAAATAAGTTGCTTGCAGATCAAAATGAGAATAGCAGTATATGTCGTAAGGATATTAGACACACACAAGAAGGAGACCACCGGCGACTCACCGGGAAGATATAAAAAAATCGCGATCAAGACGAATTTACGGGAGAGGCCAAACAAAGGGATCCTAGCAAGGATCCACGTTGGACTTTGAAAGTTTGCAAATATGCAATACCCTCAAACCGGGGTAATTCTTCAAGAGTGGCAATTATATGAATTACCACACACCAAGTATGGATACTCAATAATTGAGAAGCAAGAAAGGTTAGACACCAACTCTTACTCGCACTTCAGCGACAGAGGCAAACACAGTAAGATAACCAAAATAAGAATTTGCAAAAGCAAGACGCTTGGTAAATGAATTGAATTGAACGGTGTAAGAGACAGGTCAAAAGTGCATATAGCAACAACTAGAAGACATGTCTTGAGGAAACCGGCAAGGAATACCACTTGGGATTTTTAATGGATAGACTTTCTCTTGAGATGCAAAGGTACTAGAAACACTTTAACTTTATGCTTAGATGCATGTTTTAGATTTTTTTAGCGTAATGCTCCATATCAGTGGAAATGCTACACGTTTTTTTGGATGCTATACAATGCAATGATGCATGTTTGAGATTATTATTTTTTAGCGTAATGCTCCATATCAATGGAAATGCTACGCGTTTTTTTTGGATGCTATGCAATGCAATGATGCATGTTTTAATATTTCGTCTAGGACTATAGGCAATTGTGAGCTGCCGAGGGAACATCAACCATTCATGAATTGAATATAAATCATCTGGTTTTTTATCGAAGAGATGATAGTCTGGACCCTGACTGGGGGATTGTAGAATAGAAGTATCAGCTCTCAATGATCAACATCACTGGGGAAGTAACTCTTAGAGACTGACATTCATCTGGGATGACAATCATGTTGCGTAGAGTTCCTGATTTCAATAACTCTGGATTACGAGTTCTTGCATAAGAGGGGTTAACAACATCTTCTGGCACAAGTGAGCCTTTGAAAATGATCTTGCTGGTGTAAGCCGTTCTTTGTGATCTTCCACGTCGGGGAATGGTGATAACATTTGAGGGCACACATATGCCATAGATAACTCTTGTTGGAGAGAAAGAAACTTTGTTGGTGACCAAAGCTCAGGCGTATCACTCACTTTATTTAAAAATCTTTGGATAACAAAATCTTGATCTCTGATGAGCTGAGGATAACGATTCTGACTTCCTGACATGCCATTCAAACTTAACAGTCATTTAGCTTGCGCCTGGACTTGACCTGATTAATCATGAGGTGGAGGAATGCCCCTGCATAATGCTTTGCCCCAGTCTGTAGGGACTTTGAAGAAATTAGCCTCGAGAAGGCTTCCTGAGATCTGTACCATTAAGATAATCTTCCCCAATATTATAAACTTGGAAATATTGCCCCTGACTAACCAAAAGGTAAAGATGGTTTCAACCATGCTTGGATGAATGCCCCTGATTACTTAGCACTTTGAGAGATTCTTCGAATCTCGACATAAATGCCCCAGATTGACTGAACTTTGAAGATATCACCTGCTCAGGGTGGTTTTCATCTTGAAAGTAGGCTACTTCACAACCTTACTTCTCAACTCGAGCTGCTTTGTGCTCAATCAAATATTTGAAACAATATGTACCTCAGGACAATCAAATTATCCGTCTGATGCTCAATATGCAAGCTCACTTGATGTTTAAGCACTTATCCATATGCAAAGAATGTAATATTCTACGAATGATAATTCTAATGCAAAGTTCATGTTTGTCTTGAAGTTTAAAAATCTTTTATTGAAAGAAATGTCAAAACATTGATTTTTTTGTAACAGATTGAGTGATACTAACTCAAATGTTTAGCAAACCTCCTAGGAGTCAGGTTACCGTATTCTTGTAAAAGTTTCGCTTTCGAATTAACCCATGCTTCAATTAGGACTTTTAAGGGTTGTAACGTGGTCTGATTCACGGGTTTTTAGAAAAAAAGATTTTTAGGCTCAAAATATTTGGTGCCCTCCCATTCTCCGTGATGTTCTCCATTCCTAAGTTCAGATAACTTGATGCGACCATTCATCTCTTATGAGAAGTTTATGATGCGGTTGAGGAACCACTGAGGTTTCTTGGACATGACAGTCACTCACCTTTTGCTTTTGGTGTCTGATCACACGCCTTTGTTCTTTTGCTAAGGATTTTAATTTGTTTTGTAATCCTTTTCTTTTTTATTTTCTTTTCTTTTGCCATTTTTGCCTAAGCGACTTATTATGAAGTTTCGACTTAGCGGGCTTTTTGTCATTATTTTTTTTTACTTTTTTTTTTGAACAAGTCGTGTGATCTTCCATCTTTGTTTGATTGGAGGTAATTGCGACAGTCTGAATCCTTGGCGGATGAGAGATAACAATTATGGTATCGTCATCTGTTGATTTCTTGTGCGAAGTATAACCATTACAGTTTCAACCTCTTTCGATGCACGCGAAGATTGACCATTGCGGCTTCGATCTTCCTTAACCTTTTGAAAGATAACCATTGTTGTATCCTTGGATGCGCACTCTTGACGAGTTTTGAACACCCGATCAGATTAACTGAACACTACCCTGCCCCAGGTTAAAAATGATTTTTTTTAAGTCGAGAAGGAACTCCTACTTCAAGGCTCAAAAGGGGTTAACGAGGGTTTCACTCCCTTATATCTCCGGTGTTTGGGAATTTGAAACAAGGCCTATACATCGTTAGCAGGGTTTTTACTCGAAAGCAATAATGTTTGAGATTCTAGCTAAATTGTTCATCATCCTCCCTACAGAGGTGTTGCTTTATTAATAAGAGTTGAATATCAAAAACATATAAAAACATTTAAGAGTGAAAGCGAATGGATCGATTCAAGACAAACATATTCAATGCATTATGATTAATATTCCAAAAATGAGCGAGTTTTGCATACAAGACAGTACTGAACAAAACATGAAAAATTACAAATGAGCATGCAAGATAAAACTAGAAATCTCCATGTTGAGGAGACTGGTCTCCGTATGGATTTCTTGATTCAGAAGATGCACTTCGTAATTGTGGCGTTCTCTGAGTCAAAAGAGAGTTCAATTAATGCGTAGGCCCTCTGGAGTGAACGTGATAGCTTTGGAATCAATGAGTTTCTGAACTGTGCCCTTGAAAAGGTTACATCCTTCAATTGTATGGCCAGGTGCCCCAGAATGGAACTCACAGTAGGCATCAGGATCATATCCCAAAGGATACGGATAAGGAGGCGTCCTGAGCTCCTTTAACTCCACCAAAGAATGTTGGAGTATATGAGAGAGCAACTCACGATAAGGCATAGGGATTGGATCATGCGCTTTTCTTGGCCTTATCATATTCTTCCCACCTCGCTGTTGACGATTTTGTCGATAAGTTTGTTGCTAAGGAGCGTTCTGCTGCTGGGGAGCATACTGACTTGGTGTTTGACAGATAGTTGCAGCACAGATTTGTGGAGCACATAGATTAGAATTAACTTTTGTCACTTGATTAGGAATCTGAAACGGAGGGTAAGCAGGAGCTTCTTCCTCGTCCTCGAAAATTGTACTTGTCTCTTCATCAATTTGTTCTGGAAATTCAGAAGCAATAGTGACATCCTGAATATTACCCATCTTGAGACCACGCTCAATTCGTTCCCCTACAACAACTAGGTGTGAAAATTTAGAAGTACATCCAGCAATCAGATAGGGACCCTGCAAGGTATTGGAGAACATCTCAATGAGTTCTCGTTCCAAAAGAGGAGGTTGAACTCTAGCAGGTAATTCTCTCCATCTCTGCGCATACTCTTTGAAAGATTCTTCAGTCTTCTGAGTTAAACCTTGGAGTTGAATTCTGGTGGGAGCCATGTCCCTATTATAGTCGTACTGATTGACAAAGGCTTCAGCTAAATCTTTCCAATTTTGGATGTGAGTTCGTTCAAGCTGAGTGTACCACTCGAGAGATGCTCCACTGAGGCTATCTTGAAAAAAAGTGCATGAGGAGCTTGTCATTTTCCGCATAGGGAGCCATCTTATTGCAATAGGCTTTGATGTGAGTAATCGGACAAGAGGTACCTTTATACTTCTCAAAAGTGGGGACTTTGAACTTTGCAGGAATTTTGATACCAGGCACCAAGCACAAACTAGAAGCGTCTAAACCAAGGGAATCACGACCCTCAATAGCTTTCATCCTTTTCTCAAGGAGGTGAAGCTTTTTCTCATACTCACTCTCTTCAATCGGAAACCTGAAGGTGTCAAACGAAGACTCAAAGATGTCATCACAGTGAGGAGTTCCATTGACATGCATTTGAATGGTGTTTCTGACATTTTGATTTGAAAGGACCTCCATGTGGTTAAGATTAACACCTGGTGGATTAACATGATCAGTAGTAACAACTTCAGACCTCTGAACAACTTGCTTTAACTCTTCTTGTCCGATGGCGAGGTTCTGGATAATCTCCATGAATTGATCCATCTGGGTATCTATATGAGTATTCATCGCAGCTACACTTGCCTGAAGTTGATCCATGATGACGACGGTGTCAGGAAATCAGTCTTGCAGTCTTGAGATTCTGAACAAGAAGCCAGGTTGAAATGAGTCCTTTGGTTGAAATGAATGAAATGCATGATGATGCATGGATGATAAGAGAAATAAACTCTTTTTTATGATTGATGCAAATGTAATGCAATATGATGATAATAACAGGTTCACAGAGACGTGAATCAGAGATGATATTGGTAATTAGAACAACTTATTTAGGTGGGCTCCTACAACAGGATAGCTCTAGGTTTTATACCCAATAATCCCGAACAAGGTGGTTCTAATTGTTTTTTTGCTAAATGTTTCTCGGAGTCTCAGATCCCCTTTTACAAACACTACCATCGCGCGAGAGGCCTACATGGCGATAGTATTTGTAAAAGTATACCCCAAGAAACGGCTCTTAACGGATGCTCAAATCCAAAATTTGAGCGTTTGGTCTCGGTTAGGACAACTTGAACAAACTTAGAGTTATAGGTCATTTGTCCAAAGATTGATGTCCTGCGCTATCACGGGCCAACAACCTCCTTAAAACAACCAACTCTAAGCCGGAGTCTTCGCTTCGGGCCAACAAGACAATGGAGTCAAGTGGACCTAAGCTACGCAACCCCTCTCTATTCCTAAAAGGTGACCTAGAAGCCTGGGTAGTGGGCTTATCTATGTAACAATGCCCATGAATTCCCATCACAAAAATATATCAACAGATTAATATATAAAGCATAGAGAAAAATAAGCAAATAAACAATAGATAAGCATAAAGAAGAAAGCGATAAACAAACACACAAACATGCGAAGAACTAAACTAGGGTTGACTCGCTTAGTCAAAAAAAGATTTGAAAAAGTCCCCAGTGAAGTCGCCAACTGAAGCAACTCGATTTTCAAAAATCATTCAAATGAATTTTCAAAACAATGAAATCGCCACCTAATTTTATTTGTTCTAAAAAGAACGGGAAAATATAGATAAAACCCACAAAAATCGGATAAGGCGGTCTACAAGACCAAAAAGCATGGATTCGGAGTCGACGCAAGAGGAAGGTATTAGCACCTCTTACGTCCATCGTACTCGATGGGACCCATTTAGTTCGAAATGTGTTTGTGTGTGTAATCGCTAATTTCTAAGTTATGAATAGAAAAAAAAAGAGATTTGTTTATTATTATTTTGAGTTTGACACGGTTTCGAAACCACGTGCCTACGTATTCCCTCGTGCAATGGGAAAGTCAAAACTCCGTAGTTCTTGTTGAAAATGTCTTGGATTGTTTGTATTGATTTTAGAAGAAAATGTTTTTGATTTTTGATAATCGCATATGAGCGAAAAAGGATTTGAATGGGTTGAATTGATTTTAATTGTAGATGACAAGTACCAAAACGTTGGGCTATCCTCTAACGATTCAATACTCGAGATTGGTGATTGAGGTCAACCGATCATCTCTCATCCAAAATCTTTATTATGAAAAGAGTGAGGTGAAGCAAAGTTCACTTTTGTTAAGGGTATGGAATAAAGTATTTAGGTCATTGGGTTACCCTCTAATGGCCCAAATACTTTACATTTTAATTAAATCGTCGGGCGAACCTCTAACAATTTAATTAAATACCATAGCACCATGTTTTTGTTTTTGTAAAAAAAATTGATTTAGAAAACAAATTCAATTAATTAATTTAATTTGAAAGTGTTTTAGGGGTTATTAGGAAAACAAGCGAGCCCATACAAAGTGGCTTTATGTATGCTCCTAAAAGTGGAACTAGCGTGACACTAGTATTCTAAACGACCGATTGGAACAATCGATCGAATAGTTGTCGCTGTAGAAAAGCCCAGGACCAAACTATGAATGTGTGCAAGTGTGCATTGTGTATGTTTACCTGCTTCTTGATGAGGAGCCCAAGAGGAGGCTATGTGTTCTAATATGATAAACGCATAATTAAATGGTAATTAGAACACACAAGGAATGAAGGTACATGTTCATGAACGGGAATATATACAACCAAATCGAATTAATTTGAATAATTGAATATCTTCTATGCGGTGAAAGAATTGAGCTTCGGGTAGTCTTCAAGATCGGACAAGGCTTGATGCATCGGATGAATATCAAATGAAGGTTCCTACATCATTCAAGATACCAACAAAAACTATGCGAAGAATAGATATATTTGCGTTCGAATTCATTCGAAGGTTGAATTAAATTTGAAATTCGAAATCATAACACGAGGATCATTACAATATGATTTTATTTACAAAATGAACCAAATAAAATATATGAATAAAGTAGTATAATTGTATTTACAATATTAAATATAAAAGTAAATATGTCAAATATTTTATATATACATACTAAATATTAAACAAAAGTAGTAATTCAAAATTAAAATGCTATGAGCAAGTGTGGATATGCTAAAAGAAATTGAATGCCTTGATCGATCCTTGGAGGTCTTCACAAATAGCAAACATGTTAGTATCATAAGTGAGATAAAAATAAATGAGATAGAATTGCAATAATTAGAACATGTGTTGGTAAACAAGGTTATAAAATTGAACGAAGTTAACATGAATCTAACATGAATACATTTAAATAATCGAAAGCTTAAATGAATATTCAATTCCACATGGCATTTCGTTTTAACTTCATTCAATATCGAGTAAACACAACAATTATTCATGATTATCAATTCGAAAATGAAAACAAATGACAATGGTTCATGTTATTACTCGATTCAAGTTTAAAACATGACAAATCATATTCAATGCAAGCTTAAATCAACCAAAACAAAACATCGGGCAGCAGCTATGCTATCTCAAGAAACACTCTAAATATCGATCAAAGACCACACAAACTCAAAGGCAAATACAAATAAGTGCTAACACAAACTAAATTAACCATAGATCATCGACTAGCTTGCATTATCAACCACTTACTAACCCGGGCAGCAACTCTACATGCATCACTATACCCCAAAATTCAACCCCAACATGTTTAGCACAAAAGGAAGTAGCCGAATTAATCTTCAAGAATCGATTCAATCAAATTACACAACTCAATGATAATACAAAAGAAAATAGCTTAGCATGTATTGTTATTGTTCTAACAAACTCGAAGCATAGCAGAATGGATTTAAAACTGTCAAAAATCAACGACATTAAATCTGGGCAGCAGCTTCAGTATATTAAGAAACACTCAACATATCGATCAAAACCACATGAATTCAAAGGCAACTTGCATTATCAAACACTTACCAACCCGGGCAGCCGCTACACAAACTTAATGATACTTAAAAAGAATTCGATTTAATCATATTCAACATCAAACACAATCAAACAATATTATGATTCTCAATTCACAAATCAATAACTCGACTTTTACGCAATCCAAGCTCAAGATAAGAATAATAGAATTCACAATAAGCTCTCAACCTTTAAAACCAAATTAGGGCAGCAACTACGTGAACCTAAACATGCTTCATAAAATCATCTCAAATGGTTCAACACAAACGGAAACGCAACTTGACATTATAACCGAATCTTATCATTCGAAAAACAAATTGAATTGCGAACAGCAGCACATGATCGAAATAGCTTTCAAATTGATCCAACAACACAAAAGGAATCATGACATAAACATAATAGTTCATTCAACGTTTGTTATCACGACTTTAAGCATCAAAAATTCGCACAATGGCATGGTATCACAAGCAAATTCTGCCACAATCTAACATTAAGAACTTTGCATTTTAGCACCGATAAACCACAACATTGATCAGACTTGAATCAAAATTAACGCATCAAAATTTGAATCGAAATCAAAACAGAACACTATCATGGTGCTAATAACAAACTTCAACCTATGTAAACGACACGGCATATGATACAATAGTTTTACCAAATTCTGACACTTTCAAGACAAACACTATCAGCCCGAATCAAACACAGACTTACATCGTAACCAATACAAACCAAAACTGATTTGTCTTTCGCAAATGACAGTGAATCAAATTAAACGTTCCTAAACTATATTCATAGAGTTGTCATAGTTTAACAATTTAACAAGCAGCATAACATAGTGATATAGAATTTACCGATAAATGTCGAACTCGTCACAAAAATGCAGTAGGGAACTGTGCTGGTGCCTTTTGAGCTTCTCCGATAACTTCCTTTGATTCAACCAAACTTCTAGCTTCTAATTGTTCCTTATTTCTCACTTTCTTGAAGTCCAAAACTCAGAGGAACTTCAGCTTATGGATAACATAAAGCCATCTCAAGGCGAATGCAAAAGGAACCGGAACGGAAGGTGGCGTGAGGAGGATTAGGTTGCAGTTGAAGGGTGGTAGTTGAAGTTACGAAAAACAGAGAGAGACGGAGATTGGACACGGCGGGAGTTTTACGATGGTCGAGATTAGATGAAGAAGAGGGTTTTGCGATGGGGTTACTTGAGGAAGATGAATCAGAGAATGAAGAGGAAGATGCGATGGTTGAAAGCGGCGATGGAGTTGGGGTTTCGGTGGGATTCACGGCGGGAGTTATGGTGGAAACAGGGGTATGAGGTGAGCAAATGGAGGAGGAAGGATGGGGCAAAAGGAAGGAGGGCCGTCGCGGGTGATGATGAGAGAGTGGAAGAAACAAAGGGTTAGAGTGAGACAACGGTGGATTGAAGGTCGTTGATGAGGAGTGGCTGGAGGTAACGTGGAAAGGGAATCTGTGTTGGGTGATTTCGGCGAGAGGGAGACAGAAGGTTTAGCTGCGAGCTTGAGGGAGGAAGGAAGAAGAAAGGGGGTAGCAGCGAATAGAAGGGGTTGGAGATGATGAGAGACAGAGGACTATGCTGTTTGGATCGGAAAATGAAGAGAAAATTAATTCATTCTTCTCAGGTCCCAAAACCAACTGCCTCCGCCTCTTTCCGTTATTGTTTTTCGATTTGGCCTCTCCTCTTCCAACAGTATCAATAACAATATATATACACATAGAATTAGGTTTTACATATTTTCAAATAATGCCTAAAATACCCTTAATCATAAAATGGGCCACAAAGATGGATCGGATAAAAAATAACAAACTCAATAATATTTTTGTTTGATTTTTTGAGATAAAAATTAGACACTTAAAATTGTTAAAAATGATAAAAGTTTGGACAAAAATTTAAAAAAAAAAACATATTAAAATAAATTACAGGTATCAAACATTAAAGAAAAATTATCGAAATATTTAAAATTGAAATAAAACGATAATAAAAAATACCTGATTTTAAAACACTTACGGTTAAAAACAAAATTTCGAAATGTATCGAAAAATTAGAGAGATCACATTTTCATGATCTACGTGACACGTAGATTCATAAAGCGTTGAGTTAGGCAAAAGTTTGAAATATTTTCCGCTAATTTTCTGCACAGTGTCGAATTGTTTTTAGCAGTCTGTTTATAAAACCGAAATATTGATACCATCGACATATAATCAACTTAAAATGTCACAATAAACAGGTAAGGAGATAAAAATGAATGAAGTGAAATATCGGGTATTTTATAATTATAAAATGATGCAGATAACGATTTTACACTAACTTTTGGTCAATTTAAATACGACAAAATGATGCATATGTAGTGAATGAATGCTTTAATGCCAATGACCTAATGGACGCGTATGCAGGTGAATGCGAAGCCTAAGCCAGATAAAGCGAGATAGGAGGGCAAATTTTGGGGTGCAACAGGAGGCTAACACTATGGGGAACCTATTGGTTAGACTAGTTGTTATGTTATAACTAGACAGTTGTATAAACAAGTATGTGTGTGTGTGTGATATGTATTCACAGGAGTTTATGAAGGAAATATAAACAATGCATGATGTTTATTTACAAAAGTTTATGAAGGAAATATAAACAAGTGTCTGTGAAACGAACGTTTAAAACGAACGTAACTTGATTATTTACAAGTTTGAATTGTGTACAAGGAAATAAATATGTACACAAGTGAGTAATTATGTACAAGGAGATGTGGATGTACATAGGAGGGTTGGGACTTACACCATAAGGGTAGCCCATTGTTTTAAAAGTAGTTTCACCGGGAATAAGGCTCCTTTTAATACCAATGGTATTCAGTGTATATACAATCGAAACGGAAACGAACGATCAAAGTTTATCTGTGTTTGAGTATTTATAGAGGTATATGTATTATGTACAGGTAAAAATTGGTATGTACATAAAATAATTGGATATGTACAAGGAAATAATTATGTACATAAAAAGAATTTTGGGACTTACACCGTGAGGGAGACCCGTGATCGGTTAAGAAGTTCGAGAGAAAACGAATTCGGTTTTATCGTTTAATCGGATCGATCATGGAAAAAGATGTAAGTTTGATGAAAAGTTTTGAAGAATGTTTTTGAAAGTGTTTTTGAAAAGTGAAATATACTTGTGAAAAGTTTTGAAAAGAATCGGGCTTCGAAAGTTTGAAAAAAATCACCTTTAAAGGTGCTTTGACAAGTACTCAAAAGTGTCGTTTTCGGCTTGATCAAAATATAATCGGATGAAAGTTTTTGTGAAAATTTTTGACATTATCATAAAATAGACATATTAATTGACAAGTGTACAAAAAATCACCTCAAAATGAGGAGTTTTGATTTTGTTTTGAAAAAGTCAAAGTTTGTAAAAAAACATGAATGAAAAATTAAAAAGTTTGGCAAAAAGGTCCCAAGGCTACTCGAACCCGGGACCTGTAGGCAAGGCATGGTATAAGTGACTTAAAAGTGAGCTGGCAACCGCTGGGGCGGCAATACATCCGTGTATTGTGATCAAATAATGAAATTATATATTAAACTGGATATTTGAATTCAAAAAACGCGCGCAGCTTTGATCTTCATCTTCGATCCTTCAATCAATCCTCAAATCTTCGTTTCTTGATGAAATCAAAAGATGTAAACATCAATCTTGCTCGTTTCAAGCCCAGGAACATGATGGTGTTCTTTAATTTCATTTATTTTAAGTTTATCATGATTGAATTTCTGAAGAACACAAAGAACCCTAAAACTGAAGAATCTAATTGAAATCGTGTATGGTTGATGAATTGATCAATTGATTGAGGGCTATTGATCGTGGATAGTGCAGAAACAAAACGGCCAAGAGTTTTTTTGATTTGAATCAAGAAATCACAGAGTTCGAAGTTGGTGTTCTTACCTGTTCAAGATGAGATCGAATTCTGCTTTTGAGTGTTTCCAGTTGAGTTTTAATGATTCTTAGAGCACCATCGGCCTTCAGGGATCATGTATGAATGGTCTGCTTGCTCTGAATTTGCTTGGATAGCTCTGACCAAGTCGACCTGCATACAGCTCAAAGTAAAACTGGAAATCGTGGTTAGAGGTGTTACAGTTTGTTGTTAATGGCCTGCATCATGTCTATGATGTATGTTGATGATGTTTGGATGATCAAAACTCAAATTGCTCAAGCCAAAGTCCAAATTCGAATGATAAGGCAGTTTTAGCAAGCTTATGGACATGAAATGTAAAAACTGATTTTCAGCTTGGCTTGTATTGATTTTATGTTTCAAACAAGTTTCATATTGATATTAAAACATGTTAGACACCAAATTACTCAAAGTTTTTCACAAGTTTTAAAAAATGCAAGTTTTCTCAATTATCACTATGTTTCTTGATTTTTAAGAAAGAGAAAGAAAGCATGTTCTTGCATGGCTTTGGTGTGGTTTGAAATTGAAAATAAGACCTCTATTTATAGGCCTCAAGTTCTGAAAAATAAGTGAGAAAGTTTGGCTTTGGTAGTTTCAACTTGCCTTAGAGGGCAAGGAAGTCTTTTTTGCATTAAATGCAAAAGGAAGCTTCCTTTTAACCATGGTTCAATCTCAACTTTGATCCTATCCATAATAATTACATCCAACTGATTTTTATCAGTTCTAGCTTATCTTTGCAAGGTGGCATGTGTTCTAGAAGAAGAAAATGCAAAATGACCTATAAATTTAAAGTTTTGTACTTGAAAATTATGGACTTTGGAGCTCTATGTTTCAAAATCAAAAGTATGGCTAGACTCCATGGATTTGAGAGTTCTTGGACATTTTGGAAAGCTTGTTTCAAGGGCTACAACTTTCATGTTTTGAGTTTTTTCTAATTCCAAATGGAACTATGTGAAAAAATGCCATGAAGTTTGGAAAAAGTGTGAAATTTTAACACTTGAAAAATTTTCTAAGTGTTGAAAATTTTGACTTTTTGTTGACTTTTCCAAATTTCTTGATTTTTTATGATCATTATGGATCATTCAAAGTATTTTGATAATGGAACAAGTTTTGTCTTGAAAAAGTTGACCAAAAGTCAAAGTTTGACTTTTCAGTGCAGATGAAATTTCATCAGATGATCCAGAAATTGACTGATGAATTCTGTGAACTTCTGTGATGTTTTGAATCCAGGAATTAGGTCAACATGTTGTATCTAAGATATGAAGATCAATCTCCAATCAAAAAAGCCATTCATTGATCAGAAAATCAGAGATTACTCATCCTCGACAAAAACCCAAATTGGTCGATCCTTGATAGATCAATGAGAAAAGTTGGATATCTGAAGATCAGAGGTTGATGATTTGATCAAGATAGATCAAATGAGGTGAGGGAAACTCAAACCCTAGTTTCTTTCCTTTTGAATCAGATGAAAATTTGATGAAACCCTAATTTTGACCTGAGAAAGCTACACCCGATTAATTCTGTTCTGAACTGTTAATGGTGCAATGATGCAGATGTAAGGTGGTATATTAGGTCAAAAATTGGGGTATGACACCCTAGTCCTAGGTGATATCTACTATAGTCTAATCGTACAAAAACCTAAACAACCGCAGTCCAGCTGATTGTTAACCATAAATCAATTCTTGTTGGTCCGACAAAGAAAGCATTAAAAATATTGCACGATTAAATTAAATAATAAAAACCATGAAATTGATCACTCAGGAAGTCAACATAGTTACAGAGTCAAATCAGGGACACCCCATAGCATTAGGGTTTTAGCTACTCAATCTATTCAAAGATAATAGAAGATAAATTGTAAATGTTACAAGTATTAGGGAGAAATTTGATCTTCAATCCTGTCTGTTCATGAAAATCTCCTTCCGCCGAAACCCTTGTTTTCTCCAATCTTCTCTCCTGGAATTCTCTGTCGGCAAAAAAGTCCCCTTTCTCTTTTTCAAAATTCCATTTAATAGTCTCAGCCTCATCCAAATCTTAGCCAAAGTCCAAAGTACCCTTAATGACACAGAAAAAGTCCAAAACTCAAAAGTGAAGTTTCCACACGCGTCCGTCAACACGGGCTGTGTTGATTAACACAGGTGCCCGTGTTGGTCTTCCAAATCAAAGGTTCGCTCCAGGTCAATCAACACGGGCCGTGTTGATTAACACGGGTGCCCGTGTTGATTCACTGACTTTGGTTTTTTTGCGTTTTCTAGTGGCTTTTCGACACGGGCCGTGTTGATTCACACGGGGGCCCGTGTTGATGCATCTGTAGCCTCCAATATTCTGATTTTTTGCATTTCTTTTGCCCCAATTTGTCTGTTTTATTCTTCTGACCCTGAAAACACTCAAACACATAACCCAAGAGTAAAATGCAGTAAAATGACATATAACACTAGATAAATAAAAGAAATGATAACGAAATTCAATGCTAAATATCTGTGTAAAAACCACCGATCAAACTCCCCCAAACTTAAACTGTTGCTTGACCTCAAGCGACGATTATCAACACTCATGAAAATCAAAGTAGATCGATAGTCATATGCAAGAGTTCAGTTCTCATTGCTCAGAAAGTAGTGCGCTCGACATTCACATGACACGGAAATACCTCTCCAACTATGCTTCACACTTAAGTGTTCTCTTTCCGCTTTTCCTCCTCTTTCATTCGCACAATGAGATTAAGGCACTGAGAATTATGATAATCATCACATGCACATGACTAGCCAAGAACTTCACTTATTCGGGCACCAAACGAGCAACATATGCCACTTTTTAATATCGATGAAATTTTCAAACCTTTTGGTTATTTATTGTCCTTTATCCGGACGACGTTTGGGGATCAACCCCCTTTGGGCTGAATAACCTAGTGAGGGCTACCCAACTTAGCGGGCCGGTTGCCTTTTACCGTCTTTTCATCATTTAATGCCATTTTTATTTGCTTCTCAACCAATCATACCTGCATGTGAATCTGAATTATGCCAGACTGTATAGATAACCTATTCAAGGAGTACTTCATAGACTTTAAGCACTATGGTACGAATCTATGCGTTGGACTCGTATCAATGTCACATTATTCCGAATTTCCTACCTTCAAACAATCATCCCTGCATCTCACACCATATTATTTCGACCTTATTGAAATAAAGCTCTTGTGTAAAACAAAACAAAATTTTTGGGAGAATTTCCACTAGTGTTATCACACAGCATTTAACATCAACTTAACAAAAATCAAACAAAGCAATAAAACAAAACAAAGCAATAAAACCTCCCCCAAACTTGAACTAAACATTGACCTCAATGTTTCAGAGCAAACTCAAGAGAAGTGACTCACAAAGGGTATTGCAGCACTAGTTGCTACCTCCTAGATTTCGCAAGATAGGATCCCTTTTTTATCACCTGCAAACAAAACAAAACAAAAAGAAAAAGAAAACTAAGTTATTAAAAGCGTGGGTT
The DNA here is from genome assembly GCA_021764765.1 of Vicia sativa. Classification (NCBI taxonomy): domain Eukaryota; kingdom Viridiplantae; phylum Streptophyta; class Magnoliopsida; order Fabales; family Fabaceae; genus Vicia; species Vicia sativa. The sequence goes on from CM038792.1 coordinate 74,790,027, forward strand.
GCCTCCCACGAAGCGCTTTATTTAACGTCGCATGGCTCGATGGTTCATCACCCATGTTAGGGTGGCTTATATGAAAGAAAAAACACATCATCTTTTTCCTTTCTTTTGTTTGGTAGAAATCTCATGAACTTCAAGTAGTGATGATACTGCTTTCAAATCATTTTCAACTTGATGATGTTAAACAAGGCGTAAATGTCATCCAATACTCTGTCAATTTCTTGTCTGTCATTTGCCTTGTTGTGAAAATAATTTCCGGGGAGACTCTGTTGTTGATGATTTTCAGGTTGGATGTCCACCTCTTCAAAAAATGTTAAATTTGTAGTTTCATCCAAAACTAGATCATCTTTAAGTTGTCTGATTTCTTCTTCCACATATTCCCTTTTTACCTCATATTCTTCTATACTTACCACATCTTTGTCGTCTGATGTTATGCAATCTTCTTCTGGTTTCACATCTTCTTTTTCCAACTGTAACTTTCGCCACAATCTTACCTCCCTCCTATATGCTATAAAAATTTCAGTCGCCTCTTCCAAAGTGAATCCCGAATCAGGCGTCCAACATGCAGGAGATACAGGTGGCAATGTATATAAATAATACATGACTACAAAACTCAAGCAAGTTATTAGTAGCAAAGTATAGAAGAATTCATGAAGCAAAAATAATTAGACTTTTTTTTTTATATAATTTTTTATAATAAAATAAAATTCAAAATTCAAAAATAAAAATAATAATAAAAAACAAAAATAAAATAAACTGTAATAAAATAAAATAAAAATAGAAACAAAATTTTAGTTGACGAGCAACAAAATTTTAATTGAACTCAAATTACACTTGATAACCTTGCAGTCCCCGGCAACAGCGCCAAAAACTTGATGAGAAAAATAGCAAGTGTACTATTTTGCCTCTTGTAATAATAGGGAACTTCCCCGAATGTCGATCTCAAGGACTGCATATTGATATCCAGTTCAATCTATAGTTCAATTAAACAAAAACTTCTAGAGTTTAGGTTTGATTTTCTAAAATAGAATAATTGCAACTAAAATAAATAAATAAATACTAAGGACTATTTTGAAGATATGAGTAACCTGCTAGGGAAGATGTATAATTTTCCCTATAATAACCTTGAATTCTGATCTTTTCAACAAGTTCATAAACATTCAATTACCAGCCCTTTAGGTTATTTTCCCCTAAGTCCTTAGTGGGAAAACCTTTGAACCTTCAATCTTAAATCCTAAGTCCTTAGAGATTTATGATGAAATCAAGCCTTTGTTTTATCAAGGGTTAGATCCGGTAACTTTAGAGTATCCCTAGTCCTAGGTGATATCTACTATAGTCTAATCGTACCAAAACCTTAATAACCGCGGTCCAGCTGATTGTTAACCGTAAATCAATTCTTGTTGGTCCGACAAAGAAAGCATTAAAAATATTGCACGATTAAATTAAATAATAAAAACCATGAAATTGATCACGCAGGAAGTCAACATGTTACAGAGTCAAATCAGGGACACCCTATAGCATTAGGGTTTTAACTACTCATATTATTCAAAGATAACAGAAGATAAATTGTAAATGTTACAAGTATTAGGGAGAAATTTGATCTTCAATCCTGTCTGTTCATGAAAATCTCCTTCCGCCGAAACCCTTGTTTTCTCCAATCTTCTCTCCTAGAATTCTCTGTCGGCAAAAAAGTCCCCTTTCTCTTTTTCAGAATTCCATTTAATAGTCTCAGCCTCATCCAAATCTTAGCCAAAGTCCAAAGTACCCTTAATGACACAGAAAAAGTCCAAAACTCAAAAAGTGAAGTTTCCACACGCGTCCGTCAACACGGGCCGTGTCGATTAACACGGGTGCCCGTGTTGGTCTTCCAAATCAAAGGTTCGCTCCAGGTCAAGCAACACGGTCCGTGTTGATTAACACAAGTGCCCGTGTTGATTCACTGACTTTGGTTTTTTTTGCGTTTTCTAGTGGTTTTTCAACACGGTCCGTGTTGATTCACACGGGGGGCCGTGTTGATGCATCTGTAGCCTCCAATATTCTGATTTTTTGCACTTCTTTTGCCCCGATTTGTCTGTTTTATTCTTCTGACCCTGAAAACACTCAAACACATAACCCAAGCGTAAAATGCAGTAAAATGACATATAACACTAGATAAATAAAAGAGATGATAACGAAATTCAATGCTAAATATCTGTGTAAAAGCCACCGATCAACAACTAACAACCAAAACAATGAACAACCAAAATTAAAAACTAAACTCTCTAAACTGGAACTGCCAACTACAAAATAAGGATTGCATCCCTTTAAATAGAGTAACAACAACTAGGATTGCTTTACTCACAAGTATTCAACGCCTTATGTCTTCTCTCTATGAAACCAGGAAATTAAAACTCCAAAGATATTGCTGAAGACGTTTCACCAGCTTCCTTAATCAAAGCACACAATTAATAAAAAACTGACTTCCTAAAAATGCTTCACTTTAGTCAGTTACACATGTTAGGACATTTGATGTGACATCAGCTACTTCAGTAAACTTCAAGACATTTCTTAGCATAATGTTTTACCGAAATTGCTGCCAATCAATAGAACCAACAAACTCCCCTTTGGAAAATTTTGGCTAAAACATTTTTGGGGTGCAGGCCATACAATTAAAACTTCATTCAAGTACATACATCAGAGCAGCATAGTAAAAATAGTATCACAATAAAAAACAGAGTTAGCAGCGGATAATTAACATAGATGTTACAACATCAGTTGGAACATTCAAATATGCAGTATTTTACCCCCCATGCACATAGCACACACATATGCACAATTGATAGTTAAAAACTTTGCTCCCCCTGCACAACAGCTTCTCCTCACATAGTATCTTCAGTAATACACAATCAACAATAAACATTTTAGCTTTCCTGTCAGCAATTAACATCAGCTTCTTCTTAGCATGAGAAGCACACAATTCACATCACATAAATCACAGTGAACATCACAGTGAACACAACAACAGTTCCTCCTTACCTTTCTCTTCACATCAGCTTCTCACAAATGAAAACACACACAAAACAAACACAAAACAATCATAGGCACTCATAAACGCTCACAACTGTAACAACTCACAACTGCTCCCCCTCAACTTAATGTCTAATCACTTTAAACACTCATACTCTCCCCCTTTTTAGCCATAATTTGGCCAAACCAAATACCAGAAAACCAGTCAAATTCACAGGAGGATAACAGAAATAAATACTAGTTATAACTAAGTACTTAGGATCTAGTGTTAAGTACAACCCAAAAATTCAAAGCACGTCATGCACTGATGTGCTAAAAGTTACATGGATAAGGGAGAAACAAAAAAGGAACAAATGGAAGCAAAATCAACATTTTCAGCTCAGTCAGTGCTCTGCAGAACTAACAGTCTCTCCACTTCCTGCACTTCCTCCTTCTTTTGATCCAGCTTCAAAAGAGCTTTGAGTTGCTAAGCTTCTAGCTTCTTCTTCTGGTGCCTCTTCAGCAACACTTGTAGCATCATTTTTCTTCAGAGCTAGGATGGTCTCCTCAAGTTTCAGATTCCTTGTTGTGCTAATTCTTATAAACTCATCCAATTCTCTGTACGTTGTAGTGAGTTCAGCAATCACATCCCCTTTATTTTCTTTTTTCAATGCAGCACCAGCAGATGTTGAGACAATGTATGGGACATGTGCTCCAACAAACAACTTATGATGTAGGGACAAAGGGGTAGCTCTTTTACATTCAGCATCCAACGTTGTAGATAGAATTCTAGGATGTTGATGCAAAATAATTCCACTTAGGAGAGTGGGGAAGGCCATGGGAATCTTTGTGGCATAAGTGTCAGCATGCTTGATGGTTTGCTCATAAATATAATTACCATAGTCAAATGGCATCTTCATCCTAACTGCATAGATAAATGTGCCATATCCCACTGATATGGTTGAGGTGTGGTTGGTTGGCACTGTTGTAATGCCCCGTTTTATTTAATATTATACTATATTAATATTTTTGAGCTACCGTTTGACGATTATTTTTGCGACGAGAATATATATATTAATCGATATATCTATTAATATATTCGGCAACGTTTCGTTCAGTCCGGTTTTAATTCTGTTCGGTTCGGTAAAATATTATTCGGACCGATATTTAATTTCTCGAAGTTATTTTAATTAATTGGGTTAATAATATTATTAGATATTATTAATGTTATAATTATAGTAAGACAAGTTGGGGGTGTGAGTGCTAATTAGTGAGAATTGGGTGTACACCCCTTGGCTTGTAGTAAGAACCAACAAAAACCACCATTTCCTCATTTTCTTCTATTACAACACCAAAACACACTTAGGGAGAAAACTAGAGAGTTTTGGAAGAAGAAGAGCAAGAACACAAAGCTAGGGGTTTGAGTTGGTTGGAGCATCTAAGATCATCCAAGCATTTAAGGTAAGGGGTTTGATTTTCCACTTCCTATAGTTATGGTTTGATTGATATGTTGTGGATTTGGGATAAAAATTGATGTTATAGTTTATGAATTTTGTGTGTGATTGTTGGAATAAATTAGGATAGTTGAGTTAGGAGTATTGATATTGGTGATTTATTATGGCTAGTAAGAATTAGAAGTGTAGAAAATGGAAAATGCAGAAACTGTAAAAAAACCATAAAACTCTGTCTGTATGAAACCGTGGAGGAAGAAGAAGATGTGAGGATGATACAAAGGGAGGCGCCCACCTCACTATGGAGGGCGACCGTCCCCTCTCCTCAGGCGCCCGCCCCCTTCCCTTTGAGGCCCTGGGACGTCCTTCCCTGTTATGCTAGGAGGAGGAAAATGTTTTGCCATTTTTCCGTTTTCTGCATAATTCTGTAGTTAGCTTCTGTTTCTTTCTTTTTTCCCAATTCCATATACTAATAGTTCATATTAATAAAATATAATTATGACATAAGTTAACCGATTAAATTTGGAACCTGATTATGTTCTGATTTCCCGATTTCGGTAATTTCAACGACGGAGCAAGTTGCTCCGAATTCAATGAAAATTGACGTACTAGCTAAGTTCGACGTGTAGAACGTAGTGGTGAGGTTAGTTTTTTGAAATTTCGATTTTTTATGAAACGACCTGAAATAGGCCAAGGTTAAATTGAATCGGATTGCGTTTTAGTCAATTTAAGTCACGTATGGATAATCCGATTGCGATGTTAATGATTATGATTAATGTCAATTATTAGGAATGACTTTCGCGATGATTATTGGTGTTTGACTATTTTTTCGTATTTGGAATTTAGTGAATTAATTGATAATGATGTGGTGTGATTAAACATGATGTTTGCGATGGTTTATTTATAATGAATACTTGACGATATGCGATGTGATGATATGTTTATCTTGAGGTGGATAAATATGGCGACGTGGACTTTATGTCAATTTTGATGAGCGATGATGATGTTTTGTTGTGTCGTGCTTATGATGTTATATTGTCGAGTCACATACATTGCATTAGCGACAAGGGCTTTTATGCCAAGCGACGATGGGCTTTATGCCGAATGTCCCTAATTATGGACAAACTGACGGGTACTACATGCATAACATAGTCGTGTCTCATGGAGTCGGTTATTTTTATGTTTGAGTCGTTTGGAGTTGGTTTTTTAATTGATGGCTTATGTTGAATTGCGATGTTATATGATACTTTGCTTTGATACGAGTATAATGATTATGTGATGAAATTAAAGTGTTAATTTTATACACTAAATGTTAATTTAAAGTATGTAAGATTTTGATATATGTTGACATACTCTTATTAACTTATATCATTTATAATTGCAAAACTATTTATATATTTTATCATGCCTTTAATTATATGTTTTGGAGTATCTCACCCTTTACTTATTTCTCCGTTGCCTTTATATTGGTAACGTGCAGGTAATCCACGAGGATGATGAGGATTAGCTCGAGTCTCTTTATTTTGAGTCGCTCTGCTCTGATCGTAGTAACACTCAGTTTTTGGGCGACATTATTATTTTGGATATGATAGTTTATGTATACTATCTTATGATGTTATAACTTTATGTATCGATGATAACATGATGATATGTATATTTTGTGAACACATCCGCTGTGCTGTGAATAACCATATGATTATATGATGATTTATGATATGAATCGGTATATTCGAATTTTGATTTTTGCGATGTGCATTATAATGCAAAGCGATGAAAACACGAATAAGTGATACCTCAATTTATGTTGGATGAAATTTTGAAACTCTGATTTTATTATTAATTACGAGGGGTAGAATTGGGGTGTTACATTAGTGGTATCAGAGCAGGTCGATCTGTCCGGCCAAGTTGTTGAGTTTGTTGTTGACTAACAATCAAGTATTTTTCTTTGTTGATTCTAATCCTTGTTTTGTTGTGAGCAGAGGTTGTTATGGCTGGAAGGAACGCTGGTAGGAATGATGAGGCTCTTGCTGCTGCTATGCAGGCAATAGCTCAGGCTTTCCAACACTCGCCGAATACTGACGAGAACGCTGGGTCTCGTAGTTTGGCAACCTTCTAGAGAGAGAATCCTCCTACTTTCCAAGGAAAGTATAATCCTGAAGGTGCTTTAGCGTGGCTGAAGGAGATTGAAAAAATCTTTCGTGTGATGGATTGCACTCATGTGCAAAAGATTCGTTATGGTACTCATAAATTAAGTGATGAGGCTGATGACTGGTGGGTTGACACCCGTCAGAGGCTTGAGGTTGTTGGTGAGGAAGTGACGTGGGGATTTTTCCGTAGAGAATTCATGAGGAAGTATTACCCGGAGGATGTTCGGGGAAAGAAGGAGATAGAGTTCCTTGAGCTAAAACAAGGGAATATGTCTATCACTTATTATGCTGCAAAGTTTACCGAGCTGGCTAAGTTCTATCCTCACTATGATGGAGAGAATGTGGAGTTTTTGAAGTGCATTAAATTTGAGAATGACTTGCTTCCTGAGATAAAGAAAGCGATTGGATATCAATAAATCCGTGTCTTTGCAGATTTGATTGATAGTTGTAGAATCTTCGAGGAAGATAGTAATGCACACTACAAGATTATGTCTGATAAGAGAAACAAGGGTCAATAGAGCCGTGGAAAACCATATGATACTCCAGCTAGTAAAGGGAAACAGAAAGCGTTTCAAGGGCGAAGGACTAGTGGGGGAGATGCTCCTGCTAGTATTGTTTGTTACAAATGTGGGAAACCTGGCCACAAAAGTAATGTTTGTCGAAGTGATGTGAGAGCTAAGGAGAATCAGGTGAGATGTTTCCGATGTGGAGAAGTGGGTCATATGACTAGTGATTGCAAGTATAAGGATGTGGTTTGTTTTAATTGTAGCGAGGGAGGTCACATTAGTGCTCAATGTAAGAAGCCTAAGAGAACTCAAGGAGCGGGAAAGGTGTTTGCTTTGTCGGGTGCTCCGACGGCAAATGAAGATGGTCTTGTTCAAGGTACTAGTTTCATTAATAACATTCCTCTTATTACTATTATTGATACTGGTGCTACTCATTGTTTTATTGTTGCTGATTGTGTAAAGAGATTGGATCTCACTTTGTCATCTCTAGATAGAGATATGGTGGTAGAAGTTCCGGCTAAGGGAACGGTTACTACTTCTTTTGTGTGTGCAAGTTGTCCTTTATCAATCTTTGATAGAGACTTTGTGGTGGATCTTGTTTGTTTACTGCTTGTCGGGTTGGACGTGGTTCTGGGTATAGATTGGTTGAGAGCTAATTATGTCCATATCAATTGCTATGACAACACTGTGAGGTTTTCTTCCTTAGTAGAAGACGATCAAGCTATGCTGATGTCGACGAAACAATTGAATGAGTTCATGAAAGATGAAGCGTTGGGTTTCTTGTTGATGGCGACTCTTTCTATGGAGAGTCAAGCTGTGATTGCAAACTTTCCGGTGGTGTGCGACTTTCCCGAAGTATTCCTTGATGAGATTCCTAGTGCACCTCCAGAAAGAGAAGTTGAATTTTTTGTGGATCTTGTCCCTGGTACCAGACCTATCTCTATGGCATCATACAGGATGTCTGCATCTGAGTTAGCAGAATTGAAGAGCCAATTATAAGATTTGCTTGAGAAGAAGTTTGTTAGACCAAGTGTGTCACCGTCGGCAGCTCCTGTGTTATTGGTGAAGAAGAAAGACGGTAGCATGAGACTTTGTATTGATTATCGTCAGTTGAATAAAGTAACTATCAAGAATAGGTATCCACTTCCTAGAATTGATGATTTGATGGACCGATTGGTTGGCGCTCGCATGTTTAGCAAGATTGATTTGAGATCGGGTTACCATCAAATAAGGGTGAAAGAAGAAGATGTGTAGAAAACTGCTGTCAGAACGAGGTATGGACATTACGAGTATTCGGTGATGCCTTTTGGTGTCACTAATGCACCGAGAGTAATCATGGAGTACATGAATTATATTTTCCATCCTTACTTGGATCGTTTCGTGGTTGTTTTCATTGATGATATTCTGGTTTTTTCTAAATCGGAAGAAGAGCACGCAGAACATATGCACATTGTGTTGGAAGTCCTGAAAGAGAAGAAGCTTTATGCTAAGTTGTCAAAGTGTGAGTTCTGGTTAAGTGAAGTGAGCTTTTTGGGGCATGTCATTTCTGGTGATGGCATTGCGGTTGATCCTTCTAAGGTTGATGTTGTGTTAAGATGGGAAACTCCTAAGTTTGTTACTGAGATTAGAAGTTTCTTAGGTTTGGTTGGTTACTACAAAAGGTTCATTGAAGGTTTTTCTAAGTTGGCACTTCCTTTGACAAAGTTGACTTGTAAAGGAGCTGCTTTTGTGTGGGATGTCAAGTGTGAAGAAAGTTTTGTTGAATTGAAGAAAAGGTTAACAACGACTCCGATCTTGATTCTACCTAATCCTGAAGAACCGTTTGTTGTTTATTGTGATGCTTCTAAGATGGGTTTAGGTGGTGTGCTTATGAAAAATGGCAAGGTGGTTGCTTATGCTTCTAGGAAATTGAAGATTCACGAGAAGAACCATCCTACTCACGATTTGGAACTTGCAGCGGTTGTTTTTGTGCTTAAGATTTGGAGGCATTATCTTTATGGTTCTAGATTTGAAGTATTTAGTGACCATAAAAGCTTGAAGTACTTGTTCGATCAGAAAGAGCTTAATATGAGGCAAAGGCGGTGGCTCGAATTGTTGAAAGATTATGATTTTGGATTGAATTACCATCCTGGTAAAGCTAATGTGGTGGCCGATGCTTTAAGTCGAAAGACTTTGCATATGTCACTTTTGATGATGAAAGAGTTGGAAATGATTGAGCAATTTAGAGATATGAGTCTTGTGATAGAAGTGATGCCGAAGAGTGTTATCTTGGGAATGTTGAAGATCAATAATGATTTCCTTGATAGCATTAGAGAAGCTCAGAAGCTTGATGTGAAACTTGTTAATTTATTGGTTGGTATTGGACAAACTAAAAATGAAGATTTCAAGTTGGATGCTCAGGGTGTTTTGAGGTTCCGAGATAGGATTTGTATCCCGGATGATGTGGATTTAAAGAGAATGATCTTGGAGGAAAGTCATAGAAGCAATTTGAGTATTCATCCCGGAGCGACCAAAATGTATCAAGATTTAAGGAAACTATTCTGGTGGTCGGGCATGAAAAGAGAGGTGGCCCAGTTTGTTTATGCTTGTTTGACTTGTCAGAAGTCTAAAGTGGAGCATCAGAAACCTGTAGGGTTGATGCAACCGTTAGAGATCCCGGAATGGAAATGGGATAGTATTTCTATGGATTTCGTAACGGGGTTACTGAATACACCAAGAGGACACGATGCAATTTGGGTGATTGTTGATAGGCTTACGAAGTCGACTCACTTTATTCCTATTAACATCACTTATCCCGTATCGAAGTTGGCAGAAATTTATACGCATGTGATTATTAGATTACATGGTATTCCTTTGTGTATTGTTTCAGATAGAGATCCGAGGTTCACTTCTGAATTTTGGAAAAGATTGCAAGAGGCTTTGGGTTCAAAGTTGAGGTTGAGTTCAGCTTATCATCCTCAAACTGATGGTCAGACGGAAAGGACGATTCAATCGTTGGAAGACTTGTTACGAGCATGTATTCTTGAACATGGTGATTCATGGGATACATACCTTCCTTTGATTGAGTTTACTTATAACAACAGTTTTCATGCTAGTATTCGAATGGCGCCTGAAAACATCGGCCGAACCTCCGACTGATAACTGGTATCAAATAGAGTCGCCATCGAACGTCTTTTATCCCACGAGGGAGAAAGGAAAACATCGAGTAAACCTGAGGGGAGAAATCGCGGCCCTATGACCTAGAAATCGAGAGAATCTAGGTAAGGGAGTTAGTTACACAAGGGGAAGGGATTAGCACCCCACACGCCCGTAGTACTCTACGGTATCCACTTTCTATTTCTAGCTAAAGGGCGTGTCATATCTATGCTTAATCACTATCATGCATGTAAAAGAAAAGAGAAAATAAGAAACCACGGGGAAAAGAAAGAAGTATTTACAAAGTTTGCTCGATCGAGCCCCGTGACAAGATGTCTACGTATTCCCGCGTGCAATGGGAAAGTCAGAGCGTCGTAGTTCGGCTCACTTGTTTTGGTGGGTTTTGTGTTTTTTACTTGTGAAAAAGGTTTTAAACACAAAAAGAAAAGAAAGCGCACAAAGGCGAAAAGGTTTGTGTTGGTTGGTTGTTTTTACCTTGAGAAAGGAGTTTAAACCATTATTAAGTGTTTTTTTTTCAAAAGGAAAAGAAAAAAAAAACAAGTTTTAGTTTTAATCACATGCAAAAATGCAAAAAGAAACTAGCAAAAACAAGAGGGAAACTAGCTAAGAACTAAACCCTAATGTTGTCATGCAAAAGGTTGGACCTATGGTTGAGGATGGAAGGGAAATCTCTACCTATTGTTGACATGCAAAGGATGTGGATCCTAATGTCTAGGCTAAAGAATCAAACCTAACCAAGGGAACCTGCAAGAAACAAACAAGTAAACATACTTCACAAGTAGAATTGCCCTAAACGGGTCTTTAAATAAACCAGAGGGGTTCCTGAACATGCTCCAACTTCGGAAGCCCCATCATGCATCTCTATTCCTACTTCTCATGGCAAAAGAAAGTCAGAAGCCCTACTTCTCATGATATCTAGGAAAGCTGTAAGAGAATGTAATAAACAGTGTAGAAACTACCGAACGGATATAGAATCCGAAGAGCACTGCGAGCTATAGAAATACTCCGGAAAACTTCAAGTACTGCAGCCATGCAACAAGAATAAATCAGTGAGAATTGTTCAAAGCATCGACACAAGCGGAATACGTGTCGATACGCATCCGAAGCGAAAATTCCTGCAAGAACTAGATTAAGGCAAGCAAAACAAGATAGGAATGTTGTACACGTGGGTGTACAAGCTCAAGCAACGCCTGCCAGAAGGGAGTTAGACTCAAAAAGCAAGTAGAAGAAAAGTATGTGAGTATCGACGAAATGTGCCAAATGTATAGGCAACACAGGTCCCTGCATGAAATGGAGCACAAACAGTAGCTAGGCATAGCTAGAGTGGCTACTGTTTGCCATTAGAATCGAGAAAATCAAGAAAATGCACCAGTAGACCGCGCTGAGCGCGGCCCAAACAGAACATTTGACGCTTAGCGCGCTCTGGACCGCGCTAAGGGCGACCTACAAAACAAAAGTCAGAATATTTGGCACTTAGCGCGCTCCTGGTGGCGCTAAGCGCGACCTGCAACCTGCAGAAAAGTTACTTTTGAACCAGGCCACCTTTTCTTGATGTTTCCATGCAATAATACAGTCTCTACTGTTAGGCCACAGTCCCGGAGCAAGTGAAAATCGAATGAACACGCAAGGAATGCGAATCGAACGATAAAACCAATGTTCATGTATATGTAGAAATGTATGAACATGTGAGGAATGCAAATCGAATCGATAAAACCAATGTTCATATGCATGTTAAGTGCATGAACACGCAAGGAATGCAAATCAAATTGATAAATCCAATGTTCAAATGTGAAGTTAAATGCATGAACATGCAAGGAATGCAAATCAAATTGATAATTCCAATGTTCAAATTGTGAAGTTAAATGCATGAACATGCAAGGAATGCAAATCAAATTGATAATTCCAATGTTCAAATTGTGAAGTTAAATACATGAACATGCAAGGAATGCAAATCAAATTGATAATTCCAATGTTCAAATTGTGAAGTTAAATGCATGAACAAGCAAGGAATGCAAATCAAATTGATAATTCCAATGTTCAAATTGTGAAGTTAAATGCATGAACATGCAAGGAATGCAAATCAAAATGATAATTCCAATGTTCAATTGTGAAGTGATGCAAGCTAGTCATGGCATTTAGAGGTTTTCCCTCAAGGAATCTAAGTCATGCATTGACACAAACACTTGGAGTGCATGTGCAACAAGTTCATGCACAATGCACTAATGCTTGGATATCTACATGTTGAATGCAAGTTATGCTTTAAATCACCATGAATCAATGTAAATCGATCAAGCTAGATACTCACCAATGTATGAACATGCGATGGATGATGAAAAACGTATGAGTTTATGTCCTATGTGCAAGGGGAAAGCAAATGTACAAGTGTATATACATGTTATCTACAAAAAAATCCTCACTCCGACACGAATAAGGCGGCAAAATTCAATTCAAATCAAGGAATTCAAGAGTACAAGTTCTAGAATCAGAATCTACATTGAATTTGCATGCAATTTCAGTATTCAATTTCAAGAAAAGCTGAAAATCAGAAACAGCTTAAAATAAGTGCTTATTTGAACCTAACACTTACTTGTACTTGAAGTTTGAATCAAATCGAAGAGGAATTCCTTGTGCTCTTCAAAGAAAATACCAAATCAACAGCGAATTGATGATAATCTTTGAAATTAGCCTTGAATTCTTGAGGAAAACTTTGAATCTTCAATGGAGAATTGAAGAAGATAAAGGAGAAATCCTTGAATCTTGCAATTGGAGAGAAAATCAAGATGAAACCGTTCCTTCCATATCAGATTCGAGTAGAAGGCAGAGAGTAGGCTTGAGATTGAAATAGGATGTCCTGCGAAGAAGAAAATAAGAAATCGTAGGGCGTGCTTAGCGCGGTCTGTGGCTGAGGCTGGTGGTGAACAGAGGTCCGGTGGCGGCCTGTGGCGGTTGCTTGGAGGGAAGGTTGGAATTTGAACTTTCTCTGAATTTGTGCTTTGGAATTTGAGAGAATTGGAGTGTGAGTGGTAGTGGAAAATTAAGCAAATGATTGTGTTGTTCTGATTTGTGAAGAGGAAAATCTATTTATAGCTTTGGATCCATAATCAAGCCCAAATTATGATTATCCGAATAATTTTCGTAATTAATCCAAAACAGCCAAATCCGTGCGGAATTCGGAGTCGGAATGTAAACGAAAAGTGTCCGAAATGCGATTTTACTTGCATAAATAAAAATCCTGACTTGATCCGATGAATGGTCAAGAAAATAGGAATTTTTGAAGTTTCAGCATCAATTTTGGACTACTGACACATGCAGAATTTCGTTCGCGCTCTGTGGGGAAAATGCCTCGGACGAGGATCTTTCGATCGAAATTTGCACGTGCATATCTCTGGGACATTCGAAGCTAACGGGGTTTGAAAACTTTTGGCACTAGTCCCATCCCGTTTCGATGAAAATCGAGTGAGATATGACTTTTCAAACTTCACGTATCAGATGAGAATTACTCGGTTCGGCTTGAAATCAACCTTTAGTGAATAAAATTCTGGTATTGATCGGCGAGGAATCAGCTCCCGAGTTGCAAATGAGAGTTGTAGAGGACTTCGATACGGAATTTTAGAAATCATATCTGCTTGATTCTGAGTTTCCAGCTAGGAGATGAAGCCTATTTAGCGAGCAAAGACGCACGGTTCAACACTAAAGTATAGCGCGATCTACTGGGGAAAACTGTTTCTTTGAGGACCTTCTCCACAAAATATTCTCTCAGCCTTCAAACGAAAGTTGTAGATAATAGCGGGAGGGACCTGCTCGACGAATATCAATAGAAAATACCCAAGAGAACGAGAGATACGCCTTCCGGTGTGTCCAAAATGCGCCGCAAACCCGAAATCCACTTTATTGAGAAATGAACGAGCAAACTCTTTTTTGAGTGACATTTAGAATACCTTGAACATAGTAACCTCATGATGAATGCTATGCATGCCACTACATGTATGTTTTATGCAATGGAATTATAAGCCAAAAAATGCAGAAAAGAAGAGGGTAAATTTTGGGGTACAACAGCTGCCCCTATTCAATCATCCTCAAGTCTTGAGAGCAAGGTTGGCATCCGCCTTCCGGGCGAAAAGATATGAGGTGATTGAATACTGAAATGGACTCGAAAATTTACGCTCTTAATTTCAACGTCTGCTGAGGAAAGGATATGCTGCGCCAGGGCTTAACTGGGTCACAACAAAAGGAGTACAACATAAACGCTGAATTCTGCAAAAATAGGTACAGGTGTATTCCTGATCTGAAAGGAGAATTGGCCTCTACCCAATTCGATCCACAATATCAGGCGATAGATGACATGCAAGCGGAAGCAAAGACTAGATATGCAAACTAGGCTAACCACATTACGCCGACGGATTGGGTGGGTTTGTGATGCAAAGACTAGAAAACGCCGATTAGGCTTTATAGAGGAGAGAAGCAAGAGCAATCTTGTTCCCAAAAGACCCACAATGCCAGGGGAGAGCTGGCATGCTAGTGGAAATAAAGACTGGATACACCAATTAGACTAACCACATTACGCCGACGGATTGGGCGGGTTTGTGATGCAAAGGCTAAAAGGTGCCGATTAGGCTTTACTGACTCAGAACGCTATACTCTGAGGGAAAAGTCAAGTGTAGGGCTTGCTTTCAAAGCTAAAGACGTGTTGCACCAGGGTAAGAACTGGCAGTTTCAACACTACTCAAAAGAAGATGGACATATTGCGCCGGAACAAACCGGGACACAACGGATTCCAAGAGAAACAGGACATCGATGGGGATGAGATTTGCGTTTCTGGCTAATAATCCTATGAGATGCATAACTCTCCTAGGGAATAATGTCAATGTAATGATGCATGTTTGCAACAAATTTATAAAGCGAATGAAATAGGAACTCAGCCGGGAATTAGAGCATTAAGGAATGCCCGAAAATCACTCAAAGCAATCTGAATCTCGCTTGATAAATCTGTTGAGGAGCTGATGCCATGGGAAATTTGTCGGTTAGACATAGATCCGCTGGGGAATAAGGGAGATGCTTGAAGAAGGTCTTCCACCATTACCCATCACGACTCTAATTGGGGAGACAGAGGTACGCCGAACTGCTAGGGAGAATGCGTGACCAAGCAACAACCGACACTCGCGCTCTGGAAGAGTCAGGAAAGGCAGGCTTCAACCCTACTAGGGACAAGCCAGGGTGCACTGGCATTCATGTCGGACGTATCATAGAAGGCGAACCCGCTGAGCATAACCGTCTGAAGTCGAGGGTTCAAAAACTGCCTCCAAAGGGAATAAGAGAAAGTAGCACACTTGAAACTCTGGTGAACATCCGCTGGGGAATTTCCACTGGGATGGACATGACTGACCATACTGGGGATCAGCGTTGTATGGTGACAATACTGAGGATAAGAAGAAAGGACTCCGATGAGGATGATGAACTTCCGATGATCTCCTTTGTTCAGAGATGGACCCACCGGGAGACGCAGCTGGGGAGAAAATCAAGGAGAACCCTGATCCATCTCCAAATTAATGCATCCAGATATCCTGCAATATAGTGTTAGCGGAGTGTTCCTGGCATGATGCGACAAGTCCGTCTTCCATCCAGACCACTCAAGCCTTAAAGCAATATTCAAAAGTTTTTGATCACGGTAAAACCAACAATGTTTATATATGCAAGATTTTACCACAAAAATTTGAACGTCTTTTGCAAACAAATCAGTAAATGCAAGAAATTAGTTGACAAGTAAAAACTCATTTTATTGATTGAAAGTGAGCCTGTAAATAGGCAAGTACAATAAGAGGCAATTCTTGAAATAAGGCAATTGCAAAGGTAAAATAAGAGGAAAACTAAAACGCATGGCAATGCGACAATGAATCCTCATTGGGTTCCAACCCTACTATCAGTCTTATAACTCCAACTATCTCATCACTTCGCTTTTCCCAAGAAAGGTGATTGGTTTGATCACTGCCCTTCGGAGTAGCTCGAGATGTTGCCGTAGAGTGCGACCACTAATCTGATAAGCATGTCTATGCATAGTATCTCTTGACTACATCCGCGTTCACGGGTAGTGGGAAATCCTCTCCGTCCATCGTTGCGAGCATCATGGCGCCACCCGAGAAGACTTTCTTCATAATAAACGGCCCTTCATAATTTGGTGTCCACTTTCCCCGTGGGTCTCCTTGGGGAAGGATTATCCTCTTTAGCACTCGTTTTTCATATGCTCTTTTCATCCTCTGTTGGTAAATCTGCCCGTGATTGACAGCTACCAACCGCTTTTCATCAATGAGGCATAGCTGGTCTAAGCGGTTCTGTACCCACTCGTCTTCATCAAGCTCGGCATCTTTCATGATTCTTAACGAAGGGATCTGAACTTCGATTGGAAGCACGACTTCCATGCCATAAACAAGAGAAAATGGAGTTTCCCCCGTTGAAGTGCGAGCGGTAGTCCTGTATCCATGCAAAGCGAAAGGCAACATCTCATGCCAATCTCGATAGGTTACTACCATCTTCTGCACAATCTTCTTAATGTTCTTATTCGCCGCTTCAACAGCTCCGTTCATCTTCGGGCGATACGGGGACGAATTGTGGTGCTTGATCTTGAAGGACTCACAAAGCTCCTTCATCATCTTGTTGTTAAGATTCGACCCATTATTTGTAATAATCTTGTCGGGAATCCCGTAACGGCAGATGATATTGTGCCTGATAAATCGAGCAACCACCTATTTGGTGATGTTTGCATAGGATGCTGCTTCAACCCATTTGGTGAAATAATCTATTGCAACCCGAATGAAGCAATGTCCGTTGGACGCTGTCGGTTTAATCTTCCCGATCATGTCAATGCCCCACATAGCAAACGACCAAGGAGAAATTAAAACATTCAAAGGCGATGGTGGCACGTGCACCTTGTCAGCATATACTTGGCATTTGTAACAAACCCGGTCATGATTAAAACAATCAACCTCCATGGTTGACCAGTAATACCCAGCTTGCAAGATCCTTTTAGCCATAGTGTGCCCACTAGAATGAGTTCCGAATGAGCCCTCGTACATCTCTTCGATGATCTTTGCAGCCTCATCTTTACCCACACATCTGAGCAACAGCCCATCATGATGTCAACGGTACAACACACCATTGTTGAGGAAGAACTTCGCCGAGAATCTTCTCAAGAACTTCTTATCTGTCACGGAAGCTTCCTCAGGATACTCTTGAGTTTCAAGATATCGCTTGACATCGTAGAACCAAGGATTGCCATCTTTCTCTACTTCAATCTCAAAACAAAAGGATGGCTCATCCAATCTCTGAATGGTTATCGAAGGCGCTTCATTAGCCCATTTAACTTTAAACATGGATGCTAGAGTGGCCAAAGCATCAGCTAGGTTGTTCTCTTCTCGTGAGATGTGGTCGAAAGTGATTTCTTTGAAGTAAGGAATCAACTTCATCACATTCTCTTTGTAGGGAATCAAATTCAGGTGACGAGTCTCCCAATCGCCGTTAATTTAGAAAATCACAAGTGCAGAGTCTCCATACACTTTTAGATGCTTAATTCTCAAATCAATCGCCGCCTCGATATCAAAGATGCAAGCTTCATATTCGGCCATGTTATTGGTGTAATCAAAGCAGATTCGAGCTGTGAACGGGATATGATGACCGTCCGGAGTAGTAATTACTGCACCAACACCATTGCCTAATGCATTGGAGGCTCCATCAAAGACCAAAGACCACTTGGGTCCTAGTTCGGGTGCCTCGTATGGACCTAGGATGTTACAATCCCGAATGTACATAATATCCTCATCAGGAAATTCGAACCTCATCGGCTGATAATCCTCCACTGGCTGGTGGGCAACATAGTCTGCCAACACACTACTCTTGGTAGCTTTCTGAGTAGTATACTGGATGTCATATTCTGTCAAAATTATTTGCCACCTGGCGATCCGGCCTGTCAAGGATGGCTTCTCAAATATGTACTTGATCGGATCCATCTTGGATATCAACAAGGTTGTGTGAGTCAACATATACTGCCTTAGTCGGCGCCACGCTAAAGCACAAAAGTTTTCTCGAGCAAAGGAGTATTTTGTTTCACGGTAAACGCTTCGCTTAGGTAGTATATTGCATGCTCTTTTCGACTGCACTCGCCATGTTGGCCCAAAGACGCACCCCATCGAGCCAAGCATTGTCAAATACATGATCAACGGCCTACCTCCATGGGAGGAGAATCGGAGGTTCTTGCAGATACTTTTATCTTGTCGAATGCGACTTGACAATCGCCATTCCACCGACCATCTCGATCCTTTTTAACAACTTGAAGATAGGTTCTGATGTGGCGCCATGTGAGATGAATCTAGCGATGTAGTTTAACCTCCCTAGAAAGCCACGGACCTCCTTCTCGCTATTGGTTCTGCATTTCTTGAATTGCTTTTACTTTAGCGTGATCAGCCTCAATACCTCTTCCACTTACAACAAAGCCTAATACATCGCACGAACGTACACTTGTTCGGATTCAACCTCATCAATTTCCTCAACCTATCAAACAACTCAGAGGTGTACCGATGTTCTTTTCATCCCGAGATTTAGCAATCATGTCGCCGATATACTTCAATCTCTTGTGGATCATATCATGAAAAAGGGTTACCATTGCGTACCGGTACGCTGCCATTCTTCAATCCAAAAGGCATCACCTTATAATGTAAAGTTCCATGGGTAATGAAATTTGTTTTAGCCATGTCTTCCGGTGCCATCTTAATCTGATTATACCCGGAAAAACCATCCATGAACGAAAAAACTTTTGCATGAGCCGTATCATCCACCAATATGTCAATATGGGGGAGCGGAAAGTCATCTTTCGGAATGGCTCTATTCAGATCCCTGTAATCCACACACATTCTAACCTTGCCGTCCTTCTTGGGCACAGGAACAATGTTGGCAACCCATGGGAGATAAGAAATGACTTTCAAAAAGCCTGCATCAAGTTGTTGCTAGACTTCCTCTTTGATCTTCTTAGACATCTCAGGGTGAGTTCTTCGAAGTTTCTGCTTAACAGGAGGACATTCCTCTTTCAAAGGTAGCTTGTGCACAACAATATGAGTGTCCAACCCAGGCATGTCTTCATAAGACCGGCGAAGATATCAGAATACTCTCGGAGTAGTTCAATCAATCTTTGCTTCACACCGTCTTCTAAAGTGGCCCCGATTTTAACCTCTCTAATCACATCAGAATTGCCTATATTCACTTTCTCAATCTCTTCCTGATGCGGTTAGATGACCTTCTCCTCTTGCTCTAACATTCTTGCTATCTCTTTAGGGAGTTCACAATCTTCCTCACCTTCTTCTTCGGCTTGGTTGATCGGATTATAAAAGTCATAAAGAGTGATAGCAGAGTCGTTATCAAAGGGATCCATTAGGAGTGTGGGATTATATCTGCATGATTGATTTTAATGCCTATTTTAGTTTTTTTTAGATGATAAAAGAAAAATAAAGCATTGCCATTTTGCGTTTCAAAATTGTGATGTAAAATTGAATGAAAAGAAACAAAACATTTGAATGAAAAGACGTTCTTTATTTCATGATAGAAACATTGCATGTGCAAACATGGTGGCCCTACATATGATTCATTGTGCCTTGGGCAGAGCACAAGAGTTATTGCATGATAACAAAAACAAAAGAAAAATTACTCTTCGGCCATCGTGACTGGGACACAGTCTTCCGAGGTCCAGTTGTTGAGCTCCATGCCAGGGACACTGGGACGGATCCACTTGTCAATATCAAACTCATTTTCTGAATCATCCACAACGTTTGCTTGTCCGGGACCAATGCTAGAACTGGAAAACTTCACAGGAGTAGTCAAGTTGGGTGCTTTCAGAATCTGACGGCGCAGAACAGGGTCAAAGCCCAACCTGAACTTATTGAATTTAGGTGCTACCTCCACCACACGGCCCCAGCCTTTAGGGCGTCCAGCCTCAACCACAGCTTTTGCATCTTTCAAAGATGCCATAGAAGATTCCGACTTGTCTTTCTTAACCTCCTTCTGCAATGGTGTCTTCAACATGTGTACCGTCTCAAAGCCTTGAAACGGAGTCTCATGAATCTCGCCATCGACCTCAACATACTGAAAGGAAGCAAGATGGCTCACGATGTACTCTTCTTCAGCACAGACTGTGATAGTTTTCCCTTCCACAGGGTATTTCAGCTTCTGGTGAAGAGTAGATGTGACCGCTCCAGCTTTGTGGATCCATGGACGGCCCAAGAGGCAGCAGTAGGCAGGCTGAATGTCCATGACAAAGAGCTGAGGGCCGACTTTGATGGGGGAGATCCACTTCTCCAAAAATAGATCGTCTTGAACCATCAAATGCTTTTATAATCAGATCACTTAGTCGGAGTTCGAGACCACCATAGTCAATCTTCATCAATGCGGATTTGGGGATTACGTTGAGCGAGGAACCAGTATCAACCAATACTCGGGACAAAGTGGTGCCCCGGTATTCCATGGAGATGTGTAATGCTCTATTGTGGTTCCGACCTTCTGGCGGAAGATCACAATCAGTAAACCCCAATCCGTTATTGGCCGATATGCTCGCGCACACATTTTCAAATTGTCCAACAGAGATCTCTTGTGGCACAAAAGCGATGCTCAACAGCTTCATCAAGGCATTTTTGTGCACCTCTAAATCTCGCAACAAAGAGAGAATGGAAATTTTTGCAGGTGTCTGAGCAAGCTGGTCAATTACCCGGAAGTCACTCTTGCGGATAAACTTCATGATTTCCTCTATATCCTTCTCCAGGTCAGGATTGGCACTTTGCAAATCTGGTTGCTTCATAGGCTTCTTGCCCTTGGCTTTGGCAACAACTTCTACCTTAAGTTGTATCGTCGGATCAGAGAAAATTCGCCCGCTTCGGGTCATACCACTGCCACCAGCAATATCACCAGTATTAGCAATGTCCAACATGTTACCTTTCTCAGTTGGGGAGGAGACATTTTCCTATTTCACACCATGATAATAGAAATCCTATCCATAATGCCATGGTATAGCTTTATCACTTTCGTATGGAAAAGGACCAGGCTTGGTAATCGCCAATGGAACAGTTTTTGTTGGTGCAGATATCACAATCGGAGAATAAGGAATGGTGATCACAGATACATCATGTATTCCAACCTTCTTACCCTTCATGATCCTATCAAACTGCAATTGGCCATCATCAATCAAACACTGAATGCCGACCTTCAAATTTGCATAACCATTCGAACAGTGTTCACACCTTTCGCACACAACTCCACACCCAGGAAAGACACCTCTCTTGATCAAGTACTCTTTGACAAAAGGCAACGGTGTTTTCACTAGATCAACATCCATGATCAGATCAAGGACCTTCCCATCTTCCATTATAGCTTGGACAGCCCCATGACGTGGCATCGGATTTTGTGTAACATTGGGTCCAGCAACTTGTGGTCGAGCCTCTAATTCAATAGTCTTTGAATCAATGAGGTCTTGCACTTTGCACTTAAATGCATAACAATTCTCAATACTATGCCCCAAGGTTCCGGAATGGAACTCACAACTAGCATTAGCATCGTAGTTTCTGGGCCGCTTATCCAGAGGAGGAGGTGCAAATGCAGGCTTGGGAATAACCAACTTAAGATCATTCAAACGGACAAACAAATCAGCATAGCTCATAGGAATAACATCAAACCTCCTAGGAGCACGGTTCTCTTGTTGCCTCTGGTTTTGCTGACGTGGTGCTTGCTGAGTTTGTGGTTGAGAAGCAGATATAGTCACTGCATTGACATGAGTTTTAATTCTTCCACCAAATACGGAGTTGGCTTCTCCCTTTGCCTTCTTGGGATGGCCGCCGTATGCCTTTTTAACACCAGAGGAACTTCCTCCCTCAACCTGTTGAATTTTTCCAGACTTCAGCCCACTTTTTATCCGTTCACCATAATGGACCATTTCAGCAAAGCTCGCAGAAGTGCTACATGCAACATAATAATGCCCAGACAGAGTGCTGGTGAACATGTCAATCATTTCCCGCTCGACCATGGGTGGTTGAACTCTAGCAGCAAGTTCCCTCCACTTCTGAGCATACTCTTTGAATGTTTGCCCCGGTTTCTGAGACAAACCCAACAATTGCGTGCGATTGGGAGCCATATCAATGTTGAACTGGTATTGCTGGAGAAAAGCATTCACAAGATCACACCATGTTTTGATGTGACCTCGTTCCAGATGCATATACCATTCTAAAGACGCTCCAGTCAGACTCTCTTGGAAGAAGTGCATCAGCAACCTTTCATCTTCAGTATAAACCGCCATCTTGCGAAAATATGCAGTGATATGAGTCTTGGGACAAGTTGCCCCATTGTATTTATCGAACACTGGCACTTTGAACTTCGGAGAAAGCCTCACTCTAGGTGCCAACCTCAAATTTGATAAATCCAGCCCAGAAAATTTTTGACCCTCAACAACCTTCAACCGCTCTTCAAGAAAACAGTATCTGTGGTTGTCTGCAGGGAGGTCAACTTCACTGTCGTTCACAGAATAAGCTTCATCATTCTGATCAAAATCTAGGCCCTGGGAGCGAGGTCGACCCCGAACACGATGCCCTTGCATCCCATCATCAAAGAAAAACTGCCCCTGAGGTGGAGTAGGTGGTGGAGGCGGAAACCGACCAGCGAGATGTACACCTGGACCACGAAGGTGATCATTGACACCCAAGTTAGCATTGTTTGCCTCAACACGGGGTTGACCCACAGAAGCGTCATCAAAAGGATTGCGTCGGCCATCCTCTAAACGAGACCTCTCAACCAAAGCCCTTAACTCTTGCTGACCCTGATTCATATTAGTGATCACTTTCATGAACTGAGCCATATGCGCCTCCATTTGAGCTTTCATCGCGGCCATGTTTGCCTGAAGTTGTTCCATCTGTCGTTTCTCGTTGCTCTGAGTCGGGTAACGGTGGAAGTTTGCAATCTTTCTGCTAAATAAAAGAAGAAGCCGAGGATGAGAACTCCGGACAAAACCTGTTATGCATGGTATGTACATATATGAATGATATGCATGTTATGCATGTAATGGCATATTTGAACATTTCTAGGACTCTTAACACTTTGACTCAATTTTTAGGATTTAGCAAGATAATGAATACTAAAAAGTCTAATTATCATTGAATCAAAGAAGATTACAAGCATTCGAACAACTGTTTTTTTGCAAATCACAGAAAAAGGAGTAATCCCATCAACAAGCCTGATGGTGATTTCCGCACAAGACAAATAAAGCATAAATCTAGACATCAGACATAGGAAATCCTTCTGCCTCTGGTACACCCGACTGACCCGTGAGACGTTCCAACTCTCTGACAGCAAGGGATAGTTGAACTTCTTTCTCTTGGATATGGGACTGATATGTCAACCTCTGATTATGCATTTGCTTTTTCAAGTCTTTGATTTGAGCCTTGTACTTCTTTTCCAAGCCGATGACAACCTTTCGGTGTTCTTCCACGGGAATGGAGAAATCTTCAACTCTAGACCTCTTCTTGGTTGAATCAGATGCCTCTCCTTTGAAATACCTGAGCTCATGAGCCAACTGGTTCTTTGTTTGAGTTGCGACAAAACAGTTTACTGCTAACGTCTCCTTTTCTTCAAGCAAAATGTGATTCTGAGCAAGCACTCGCTCATAATCTTCTCTAGAAACAACATCTGGAATTGACTCTGGAGGATAAAAAGTTGCAGCTCCGGTAATGGAGGCCACTAACGATCACTATTCTTGTCTTTGATCCATTGGATGTAAGAAGCATAGGCCGTGGGATCCATCTTGCCAAAATATTGTCCTCCTTCAAGACGGATGCTCTTCCATGCTTGAGCAGCTTTAGTCATCATCCCAGTAACATCAAGCACGTCATAGTATAGAGTTTCTCGCACAAAACTCACATCAGGAGGCCCAACCAAAGCATAACCCAACTGTCTCAAAACAAGAGTCGAATTGTAATTGATGCCTCCCCTTATGCCCATGAGAGGGACATTAGGAAAGTCTCCACATCGGATAATAATCCTCTCACTCTCAATCTTGGACATCTCGCGTCGACTCCAGTTGATGTCATGAGATGTGAGGCCCATCAATCTTGGAACCCACCTTATAGTATACCGAGTGTCAACAAAAGCACAGTTTCGAGGAAGAAAACCTTGAAACCAGTGATATAACAATGGCGCACAACAATCTACAACTCCACCTTTCCCTTTGAAGCTTCAGGCTTGGATGGAATGATAAACATCTCCCAATAAATTCGGAATTGGATTCCGCTGGACGAAAATGAAGATAGCGTTCATGTCAACAAATTTGGGCTCATTCGGGAACAAGCACATCCCGTAGATACAACAAGCTAAAATGGCATTAAAGCTCTTCCAATCCTTCTTGACAAATTTGGCATTACCCTCCTGGAGAAGAAAACCCAAATGAAAGCCTTTCACGGCACCCTTGCTTGCGACATTGGTGGACACCACAGATTTTTGCAGATGAAGAGCCTTAGCAATCTAATCATCGGTCAGTCTCTCCATGGAGGCATGAAAAGGCACCTGATGCGAAATAGGAATGTCCAGGATACTGGAATACTCTTCCAATGTGGGCATCAACAAATAATCAGGAAGTACAAAGCACCTTAACTCACAGTCATAGAACTGGAAAAGGGCCTGGAGCCCGTCCTTCTGGTAATCGGTCAAAGGAGATTTCAACCATGTCAGAATCCTTCCATAATCCTGGGTAAATGTAACAACATTCTCTGGTGTCGATTTGTTAGCCATCAAGAGGAGATTCTCAAGAGCAGGAGTGGGAAATTTGTACACTGGATGACGTCTCTAATTTCTCTTCTTTTCAGTATCCATCTTCCATAATCCTGGAAACAGACAAACATGCATGCTAAAATATGCAAAAATAAAAAGTTTTCATGAATGCAATGTTTTTGAATCATGTATCCTGTATGTTAAGCCACTGTTGTACTGAAATCTCGGATAACTGTAACGAGGTCTGAAGCTTGTCACCCAATCAAGATATCATACAGAAACCAAATATCACAGGTTCAAAGGTTCGACATCAAACTGGAATTCCATAGAAAATACCAGAAAATACCAGAAAATACCAAGTCACCATCAATAACCAAGTCACCGACAGCAACGAGTCACCAACAATCACCAATAGTACCTGTAGTAATGATATCCCGCCCCAACTCACAGGGTAATTCTAGACTCAACAGGGGGTCCCTAATGATAATCAGAATCGACGATCCTTTATCGAGCACTTCGCTGACTACACAACAGGGAGTAGGGCGAAAGCACCATCAATCGAATCTTGTCTGAATTCGGTACTCCATGCCTCCTCACACGCAATGCGGGATGCGGGATTCGACATGGACATCCATCTAGCCTATGTGTCACTGGCCGGGGTAGTTGGCCTTTTACCTCAAGTAACACCCACCCAATCAAGAGATCAACCAGCACAGCAGCAGTCCAGATACAGGATATATGAAAGCAGTAAATATGCCACATAGAATGCACTGCAAAGCATACAAAGGATGATAAAGCGATAAAGCAGCTAAAAACCCAATAAACATGGAAAACAAAGCTAGGATCAACTCCTGATCGGACCAGCAAGAGGTCTGTACGATCCCCAACAAAGTCGCCAGCTGAAAACACCGGCCGAACCTCCGACTGATAACTGGTATCAAATAGAGTCGCCATCGAACGTCTTTTATCCCACGAGGGAGAAAGGAAAACATCGAGTAAACTTGAGGGGAGAAATCATGGCCCTATGACCGAGAAATCGAGAGAATCTAGGTAAGGGAGTTAGTTACACGAGGGAAAGGGATTAGCACCCCACACGCCCGTAGTACTCTACGGTATCCACTTTCTATTTCTAGCTAAAGGGTGTGTCATATCTATGCTTAATCATTATCATGCATGCAAAAGAAAAGAGAAAATAAGAAACCACGGGAAAAGAAAGAAGTATTTATAAAGTTTGCTCGATCGAGCCCCGTGACAAGATGTCTACGTATTCCCGTGTGCAATGGGAAAGTCAGAGCGTCGTAGTTTGGCTCACTTGTTTTGGTGGGTTTTGTGTTTTTTACTTGTGAAAAAGGTTTTAAACACAAAAAGAAAAGAAAGCTCGCAAAGGCGAAAAGGTTTGTGTTGGTTGGTTGTTTTTACCTTGAGAAAGGAGTTTAAACCATTATTAAGTGTTTTGTTTTCAAAAGGAAAATAAAAAAAACAAGTTTTAGTTTTAATCACATGAAAAAATGCAAAAAGAAACTAGCAAAAATAAGAGGAAAACTAGCTAAGAACTAAACCCTAATGTTGTCATGCAAAAGGTTGGACCTATGGTTGAGGATGCAAGGGAAATCTCTACCTATTGTTGACATGCAAAGGATGTGGATCATAATGTCTAGGCTAAAGAACCAGACCTAACCAAGGGAACCTGCAAGAAACAAACAAGCAAACACACTTCACAAGTAGAATTGCTCTAAACAGGTCTTTAAATAAACCAGATGGGTTCCTGAACATGCTCCAACTTCGGAAGCCCCATCATGCATCTCTATTCCTACTTCTCATGGCAAAAGAAAGCTGTAAAGCCCTACTTCTCATGATATCTAGGAAAGTTGTAAGAGAATGTGATAAACAGTGTAGAAACTACCGAATGGATATAGAATCCGAAGAGCACTGTGAGCTATAGAAATACTCCGGAAAACTTCAAGTACTGCAGCCATGCAACAAGAATAAACCGGTGAGAATTGTTCAAAGCATCGAAACAAGCAGAATGCGCGTCGATATGCATCCGAAGCGACAATGCCAGCAAGAACGAGATTAAGGCAAGCAAAACAAGATAGGAATGTTCTACACGTGGGTGTACAAGCTCAAGCAACGCCTTCCAGAAGGGAGATAGACTTAAAAAGCAAGTAGAAGAAAACTATGCGAGTATCGAAGAAATGTGCCGAATGTATAGGCAACACAGGTCCCTGCATGAAATGGAGCACAAACAGTAGCTAGGCATAGCTAGAGTGGCTACTGTTTTCCATTAGAATCGAGAAAATTTGGAAAAATGCACTAGTAGACCGCGCTAAGCCCGATATACCGCGCTGAGCGCGGCCCAAACAGAATATTTGGCGCTTAGCGCGCTTTGGACCACGCTAAGCGCGACCTGTAAAACAAAAGTCAGAACATTTGGCGCTTAGCGCGCTCCTGGTGGCGCTAAGCACGACCTGCAACCTGCAGAAAAGTTACTTTTGAACCAGGTGTCATACCCCAAAATTTGTCCTCCTACTTCTCAAGAGATTTCTCATATCCATACTCAAGGATTTCACAAGGGTTGACCAGACAAACCCTCTCCTAAGCAATCAACCCAAACTAGGGTTTGGCCATCCTCAAATCAAGGTGGTTTCCAACATCTCCAATGGTCATCATGCCTCATCATATGCTTCAAATAATCTCCATGTCAAGTTTCAAGCCTTACAAGTCAAGTTTTCTCAGACAATTGCTCAGATGGTTGAAAATCAACTGTATTGGACAAAAAGTCAACTGTGGTTAACATACAGTCAAACTTCATAATTTTTGGTCAACATCAATATTTTGAAGTTATATTCACCATTTGATCAAGGGTTGATCATGATTCATCAAGAAAAGTCAAGAGTTGATCAAAAGTCAAAGTTTCCAAATTGGGCTTTCTTAGGCAAAAGTCAACAGAACTTTGACCAAGCATAACTTTCTCATACTTTATCAAAAAAATTTCCAACACCTCTCCTTTTGAAGAGAATTCAATTCTATACAACTTTATGTCTCACAAGCTTGGTCAGAAAATGCTTCATTTGGAAGATATGGGTCAAAATATTACAAGTCCTTTTCAAAGTCAACAAAAAGTCAACTTTTTGTAAAGAAGTGTTATTGAGCATGGAAGCTTCAATTGAGATGAAACCAAAGAGGTTGTTTAGAGGACATCTAGAGCTTTCTAAAAAGTCCAAGAACACCCAAAAATGTTAAAAATTAAGCAAGATACACCTTGCACAAGTTGGGCATTTTTGAAGAGGTGCACAAAGAGAAATACTTGAAAAAATACAAAATTTTGCAAATAGGCCTAACTTTTCTTGGTTCAAACTTGTTCCTTAGCTGATTTGGAACCTCCAAGCCCAAGGCCACGATTTTATCTTTTATTTTTCTATTTATTTTGGACTTTATTCATTTAAAAGCCAATTTAATTAAAATAAAAGATAGAAAATCAAAATTAAATGCAAATTGGATTTTCTCTCATTCTTGAGGTCCAAGCAAGCCATACAAGCTGTCAATTTCGAAATTGCATTGATTGGCAAAGGAATTGAATGAGATTTGATCAAAAAAGGCAATATTTTGTTTCATACCAAATCAAATATTTTCTCATTGATTGGGATATAATTTCTTCATGATTCTTGACCTAAATCCATCCACTATAAGTACACAATGCATTCACAAGCATAGAGGATGAAAATATGACCTCTAAGAACCCTAATAAAGCTCAAAAAATCCGTGTTACTCAAGCAATTGGCAGCCTTGGTTTTGCTTCGATTCAAGCAATTCTAAGCACTCCAATACGTTCCAGGAGGTTCTCTGATCCATTCCAGACACTCACAAGCCATTCAAACGTGCAGAATCACAAAATCACGATTTCGGTTTGCTCTAAAACTTTCAAAATCGATTTCGATTATTCATGCATATTTAACCTATTTTGGTTGTTTGTTCATGTTTAGAATGATGTTTGCAAGCTATCTGGGTGGTTCAATTCGACTCTAGATGCAGGAATACCATGATGCCATTGTTAGGGTTTCAAAGCTTCAATTTGGGATCCTTCGATTTAGGAAAAATTGGCCAAAACTAGGGGTATATTCTTGATCAGGGGACAAAACCGAATCGAACCATGGCTTCATTATGAATTTATATTGCTTGTATCATGTTTTGGAAAATTGCAGGTGCTATAGTGACGAACGAATCCGTCGCTATATGTTTTAGCTACGAACCAAATCCGTAGGTAAAAGTTCAAAAATTCAAATGGGGACGACGGTGTTCTTCGCGCGTGTTTTTGTTTGGATACCCAGAAATTAATTTCGCTTATAATTATTTCGTTCCATGTCACTAACACAAATGCAGGCTAGCTCAGTTGGCAAGCAGCGCGCGTATAACCCAGGGGACCTTGGTTCGATCCCTGGCTCCTGAAAATCCTTTTTTACCACTTTCCAAACTAACACCTTTTTTCTTATTTCTTTTCATATTTTCTTTCTTAATTTAATTTCTTTTCAAACAATTTTCTCATGCATCAAAAAATCACCAAAAATAATTTCTTTTTTCATTTAGGTCAGAAAAATGTTTATTTAATTTTTGACATAAAAATTAATATTTTTGCATGCATATTTTAATTAATTGTTAATTAACCATAAAATTGACTTTTAATTATTTTTCTCTATTAAAATCAATCCAGAAAATTCCCAAAAAATTATTCTATCATCTAATTAAGATTACTAACCTAAAATCTTTTTCCTAACTCAAAAATCTTTTTTTTACTAACATATTTTCTCTTATGCGAATTTCTTATTTTTCCCGATTATTATGTATCTGCTTACAGGTTGTAATAGTTAGGATTTATTTTCTCGCATTCTTTTCCAATATTATGTAACTGCTCATGGGATGTAATAGTTTAATTAGGATTTACTTTTCCGCACTCCTATATTATGTAACTGCCCCAAAGCCATGTAATAGAGTAGGACATTTACTTTTCCGCACTTTACTTTCCGCAATTTACTTTCCGCACCATATAAACTGCTAGTAACTAGGCGTGTATGGCAAGATAAAAAACGAACGTAGATCACTTCTAATTGCAAGATAAAATATCTGAATTCTACACACTCTTTTCACACATGCACCCCTTAGGGTAATTCTCTTCGTTGCCTTCAATAAATGGTCAAGTCCTCGAACGAGGTATCCTAGCACCGTTGCCTTCAAACATATCATCATAGTCCCTTCGATACAAAGATCATAGACCCACGATGTCGCCTACGAATACATGATCTCGTCCCTCGATTGTTGCCTACGAAAAGTGATGATCGTCCCTTTGAATGTGCTAGGATACTCCTACAAGTTGCCTTCTACGACCATCCGATGTCCCTTCGAATGTCCCTTTTACATCCAACGAATAGGGTTACCTACCAACTAAATGGTATGGATAGCGCTATTCTAAAGGAACGTAAAACACCACGAAAACGACCATTCTAAGTAGGTAATAAGACTTTTAGTTGCTTGCTCTATCAAAATACTTTTCACATCTCACACTTTTGTCAAAGTTCAAACACTTTTCAAAAATGAAACATTTCCGAACACTTTGTATACGTTCCAGCGTGAATCATTACAAAGTTAAAGCGAAATGCCTTTTCAAAAACATTTTTCAAACACACACACATAGAAAGCAATTTTTAAAGATGAGCTAGAAGCAACTAAGAGCCCGTAGATAACTACGGATGGAAATGGGTGTTAATACCTTCCTTTTTCATAACCTTCTCCCTTACTCAGAATCTAACGAAGGTCCTTTTATATTCTTTTCACCTTCCCTTAATTGGATAAAAGACAAGTCGGTGGCGACTTTTGCTATCCGCAACATTTGCGATAAAAAGCAAAACAAATTCCAAAGTCGGCCCCACCAGACACACTGTGCCACCGTTTGATGTTTCCATGCATAATACGCCTCATCGTTAGGCCACGCCCGAGCAAGTGAAAATCGAATGAACACGCAAGGAATGCGAATCAAACGATAAAACCAATGTTCATGTATATGTAGCAATGTATGAACATGTGAGGAATGCAAATCGAATCGATAAAACCAATGTTCATATGCATGTTAAGTGCATGAACACGCAAGGAATGCAAATCAAATTCATAAATCCAATGTTCAAATGTGAAGTTAAATGCATGAACATGCAAGGAATGCAAATCAAATTGATAATTCCAATGTTCAAATTGTGAAGTTAAATGCATGAACATGCAAGGAATGCAAATCAAATTGATAATTCAAATGTTCAAATTGTGAAGTTAAATACATGAACATGCAAGGAATGCAAATCAAATTGATAATTCCAATGTTCAAATTGTGAAGTTAAATGCATGAACATGCAAGGAATGCAAATCAAATTGATAATTCCAATGTTCAAATTGTGAAGTTAAATGCATGAACATGCAAGGAATGCAAATCAAAATGATAATTCCAATGTTCAATTGTGAATTTAAATGCATGAACATGCAAGGAATGCAAATCAAAATGATAATTCCAATGTTCAATTGTGAAGTTAAATGCATGAACATGCAAGGAATGCAAATCAAAATGATAATTCCAATGTTCAATTGTGAAGTTAAATGCATGAACATGCAAGGAATGCAAATCAAAATGATAATTCCAATGTTCAATTGTGAAGTTAAATGCATGAACATGCAAGGAATGCAAATCAAAATGATAATTCCAATGTTCAATTGTGAAGTTAAATGCATGAACATGCAAGGAATGCAAATCAAAATGATAATTCCAATGTTCAATTGTGAAGTTAAATGCATGAACATGCAAGGAATGCAAATCAAAATGATAATTCCAATGTTCAATTGTGAAGTTAAATGCATGAACATGCAAGGAATGCAAATCAAAATGGTAATTCTAATGTTCAATTGTGAAGTTAAATGCATGAACATGCAAGGAATGCAAATCAAAATGATAATTCCAATGTTCAATTGTGAAGTGGTGCAAGCTAGTCATGACATTTAGAGGTTTTCCTTCAAGGAATCTAAGTCATGCATTGACACAAACACTTGGAGTGCATGTGCAACAAGTTCATGCACAATGCACTAATGCTTGGATATCTACATGTTGAATGCAAGTTATGCTTCAAATCATCATGAATCAATGTAAATCGATCAAGCTAGATACTCACCAATGCATGAACATGCGATGGATGATGCAAAACGTATGAGTTTATGTCCTATGTGCAAGGGGAAAGCAAATGTACAAGTGTATATACATGCTATCTACAAAGAAATCCTCACTCCGACACGAATAAGGCGGAAAAATTCAATTCAAACCAAGGAATTCAAGAGTACAAGTTCTAGAATCAGAATCTACATTGAATTTGCATGCAATTTCAGTATTCAATTTCAAGAAAAGCTGAAAATCAGAAACAACTTAAAATAAGTGCTTATTTGAACCTAACACTTACTTGAACTTGAAGTTTGAATCAAATCGAAGAGGAATTCCTTGTGCTCTTCAAAGAAAATACCAAATCAACAGCGAATTGATGATAATCTTTGAAATTAGCCTTGAATTCTTGAGGAAAACTTTGAATCTTCAATGGAGAATTGAAGAAGATAAAGGAGAAATCCTTGAATCTTGCAATTGGAGAGAAAATCAAGATGAAACCGTTCCTTCCATATCAGATTCGAGTAGAAGGAAGAGAGGAAGCTTGAGATTGAAATAGGATGTTCTACGAAGAAGAAAATCAGAAATCGTAGGGCGCGCTTAGCGCGGTCTGTGGCTGAGGCTGGTGGTGAACGGAGGTCCGGTGGCGGCCTGTGGCGGTTGCTTGGATGGGAGGTTGGAATTTGAACTTTCTCTGAATTTGTGCTTTGGAATTTGAGAGAATTGGAGTGTGAGTGGTAGTGGAAAATTAAGCAAATGGTTGTGTTGTTCTGATTTGTGAAGAGGAAAATCTATTTATAGCTTTGGATCCATAATCAAGCCCAAATTATGATTATCCGAATAATTTTCGTAATTAATCCAAAACAGCCAAATCCGTGCGGAATTCGGAGTCGGAATGTAAACGAAAAGTGTCCGAAATGCGATTTTACTTGCATAAATAAAAATCCTGACTTGATCCGATGAATGGTCAAGAAAATAGGAATTTTTGAAGTTTCAGCATCAATTTTGGACTACTGACACATGCAGAATTTCGTTCGCGCTCTGTGGGGAAAATGCCTCGGACGAGGATCTTCCGATCGAAATTTGCACGTGCATATCTCTGGGACATTCGAAGATAACGGGGTTTGTGAACTTTTGGCACTAGTCCCATCCCGTTTCGATGAAAATCGAGTGAGATATGACTTTTCAAACTTCGCGTATCAGATGAGAATTACTCGGTTCGGCTCAAAATCAACCTTCAGAGAATAAAATTATGGTATTGATCGGCGAGGAATCAGCTCCCGAGTTGCAAATGAGAGTTGTAGAGGACTTCGATACGGAATTTTAGAAATCATATCCGCTTGATTCTGAGTTTCCAGCTAGGAGATGAAGCCTATTTAGCGAGCAAAGACGCACGGTTCAGCACTAAAGTATAGCGCGATCTATTGGGGAAAACTGTTTCTTTAAGGACCTTCTCCATAAAATCTACTCTCAGACTTCAAACGAAAGCCGTAGATAATAGCGGGAGGGACCTGCTCATCGAATATCAACAGAAAATAACCAAGGAAACGAGAGATACGCCTTCCGGAGTGTCCAAAATGCGTCGCAAACCCAAAATCCACTTTACTGAGAAACGAACGAGCAAACTCTTTTTTGGGTGACATTTGGAATACCTTGAACATGGTAACCTCATGATGAATTATATGCATGCCACTACATGTATATTTTATGCAATGGAATTATAAGCCAAAAAATGCAGAAAAGAAGAGGGTAAATTTTGGGGTACAACAGCGCCGTTTGAGGCTTTGTATGGTCGGAGGTGTAGAACTCCTTTGTGTTGGCATGAGTCGGGTGAAAGTGTGGTGCTTGGACCCGAATTAGTTAGAGAGACTACTGAGACGGTGAAGATGATTAGAGAAAAGATGTGAACTTCTTAAAGTCGGCAAAAGAGTTATCATGATAAAAGGAGAAAAGACTTGGAATTTCAAGATGGTGATCATGTATTTTTAAGAGTTACTCCTTCAACCGGCGTTGGGCGAGCATTGAAGTCGAAGAAGCTAACTCTCCTCGCTTTATTGGGCCTTACCAAATTACTAGTAAAGTGGGAAAAGTGGCTTATAGAGTGGCGTTACCGCCAAATCTTTCAAATTTGCACGATGTATTCCATGTGTCGCAACTTCGGAAGTATGTTTCGAATCCTTCACATGTGATTGAGATGGATGATATTCAAGTTCGAGACAATATTACGGTGGAAACGATGCCTTTAAGGATTGGAGATCGTGAGATAAAGTCTCTTCGTGGCAAAGAGATTTCCTTGGTCAAAGTTGTTTGGATAGGAGCAACTGGTGAAAGCGCGACGTGGGAGTTGGAGAGCAAGATGCGGGATTTCTATCCCGAGCTTTTCTAGTCAGGTAATTTCGAGGACGAAACTTTTATAAGTGGAGGAGAGTTGTAACGCCCCGTTTTATTTAATATTATACTATATTAATATTTTTGAGTTACCGTTTGACGATTATTTTTGCGACGAGAATTATTTTTGAGTTACCATGGAGAAAACTCTATTTAATTGGCTTAACTTGAAATCAAACTTGGATTGTATTCGATGTGATAATGATTTGATTTGAAATCATTACATATATTTATTCCAAAACCAATGTTGTCTCCAAACTTTGTCAGCCATATCTTCAATGGGAACATTCTTTGTTTCCGGAATCAAGAACACGGTGAAGAAGGCCATAATAAGAATCCAAGCAGAGAAGAACAAGAAGATTCCAAATTTTAGGAAACACAACATGGACAAGAAACCTTGTGCAACAATAAAGGTAAACAACATGTTTGTGAACACTGTCACACTTTGTCCAGCTGATCTTGTCTCTAGAGGAAATGTTTCACTAGGAATCAACCATCCGAGTGGACCCCACGACCATGCAAAAGATGCGATTTAATGTGCATACCATGATCACAACCAATAATCCAAGGCCTTTGCTTAAACTATCTCGAGTGATCTTGGAGTTTCATCCCGAGGACTACTCCAATTATAATTTGAGAGATAAACATTTGTACACATGCTTTATGAGAAGCATTCTCCTCCCAACTTTGTCGACGGAATAGACCGACACTAAGGTTGAGAGGACATTCACACCTCCGTGATCACGTATGAGTATAGAGAAGCGCCATTGTGAAATCCTATGGTACCGAACAACACCGGTGCATAGAACATGATCGCTTGATACCACCATTTGTTGGAACACCTTTACAAAAATATGACAAAATAATCAATTAGGCAAAATACTAGTATTAGCTATAAATAGATTAACAAATATTATAATCAATGTTTTAAAATTAGACCAATCTGGTTTGGTTTGGTCCTGGTTGGTTCAACCTAATTAAACCAAACCATTTCGACTTCTGATTAGGGTTGTCTTTGAGGCTACGTAAAATAGGCTACGACACAAAGCCTCAAAGTTTTCAAGATAAAATTATGCCATGGCCCTATTTATTTTTCACAAATGAAGCGTAGGTAACCAATGCACGGGCCTCTAAAAACTTAAGACGACAATGTTTCTGATTATTATAGTTGTTAAGTAATTACCTGCATATAAATGGCAATAATCAAGGAGGACGGTCAGGACTTCATCGTGTCCTGAAGGGACTTTTGACCTCTTTAGCCACTTTAGAAGCTCTAAGAATATCTTCAAACTCAGGTATAATATTTTCTACACCACGAATCTTTCTTAGCACGGCCTTCCCTTCTTCTTCAAAACCCCTTTCAATGAGACTGTTAGGAGTATCATCCACTATCATGACCCTATTGTTAGCATAATCATAGAATACCACTCCATAATGATATTCTCCATCCATATCCACCTGATATTCTGTTTTCCATATAAATAATAATCATCACATTCTATTAAAAAATTAATTCGTTATTAGAATGTTATTACCTATATCATTAAGAAGATTAAACTTACTGTGCTGTTTTCCAGTTCACAAGGTTTGCAATGAAAATTCCAATAGTGATGTTCAACTGAAACAAAATGTTAAGTGCTCCACGAATTCTAGTTGGTGCTATCTCAGATAGAAACACTGGTACTGCTTGATTGGCAAAACCAACACCGCAACCAAGTAAGATTCTTCCCAAAATAAGGAGAAAAAGGTTTCCTGCTAAGGCGCTTAAGGTAGTGCCAACAATGAAAACAACTCCAGCTAGCAACATAGTTTGTTTCCTTCCTAATTGTCTTGTTACAGGAGATGCAACCATGGAAGCTACCAAAGCCGCAAGGTAAAGTGACGATGTGAACAATTGAAGTTTCTGGTTATCATATTTGCAGTAATTACTTTCAATAGCGGGTTGTTGTACTCTTTTGTATATGTCTGGAAAAAACTCTACCAAGAAGCTAGGCATTGCTGTTACACCACCTACATTAATACATTCACATTAAATTGATACACATGTCAGATACCATACACATATACTAACACAAATAATAGATACACACATATTTTATAATACAAAAGAACAAAACAAACATCTTAAGAATAATACCTGAAATACCAATGTCATAACCAAACATAAGACCACCGGTAGCAGCCATTATACAAGAGAGAATGACAGCACCTGTGATTCTAGCCTCAAAAACGGTTTCATTTGAACTTGATGCAAATCCTCCACCAGCCATGATCGATTTTATGAAGAAAAAACTTGATGTGATTTCTATTTAAATTAATAAATTAACTTGGATTAACCATTCATAGTTAAGATATTCAACTTTTATACGTAATAACAAGGATATTGAATGAAATTATAGATTGGATGATCACAAGAGTTTGAAGTTTTAGTTATGACAATGTAGATATATATACATATCTAATGCAATAGTGTCGGAAGAGATAAGAGAATGATGTGGAAACACAAAGCACAAACCCATATCTTTAGATTATTGGATGGATGGATTTAAAAAAAAGTCAATTGTTATAACTATTAATAGGCTAATATTTTCGCTCAATGCATTTTTACATTAATCATTGGCAATAAAAGTATGCAACTATTCAACAAAAAACTGAAAACAAACAACAATAACAACCAAGTTAAAATAAGTCTTGCATCGTCACAAAACCAACATATACCATTTATAGCATACATAAATCAATATTTACTTTAATAATAAAAAGAAAATATGATTTCACTTTTGTCTTGATATTTTTTTTTGTGCCCCTAAATTATATAGACTAGATTATGAGCAACACGATGCACGGATATAAATTAATTAATATTTTGAATTCAAAGTTTAATTAGAATCCAAATATTTTTTTCAACAAATATAGTTAGTCATCTTATACTATAATATTTTATTGTAAATTAAGATATATTGTAGTTTAGATAATTGTATAAAATTATTCACAAATAACTATATAATAGTGTTTCATGTTTTATAATTGTTATAAATTATTTCTATAGTAAATAATGAAAAAAACAGTTGTTAGTGAATTCTCTAAAAAAAAAAAATCAATTTTTTTATAACAATGTTTAAATACATTTATTAAAAAACTATTTCAAAAAAATATACAAAACAATAAAGGAAATAAATATTTATATTCTTACAATTCAAATCGTATATCATATTATAGAGAAATTATATACATAAATAAGTTTTAAAATATACGTTTTGAACTACAGTCCAAACAACTGAAGTTTATATAGTTTTATTAATTTAATTATGTAGGAAGATAATATAAAATAGATAAATTTAATTATAATTAAATATTTTATCTATAAAAATTATTAGAAAACAATTATAATTTTACTAATTTTTATTTGATTCTTATTTGTAAGAAGTAAAAGTTAGTTTTAATTAATGATTTAATTCTATGTTTTCGATTGTGTTTATTTCAAATGTTTTTGTATAAGTAACTTTTTAAATTAAAATAATTTAATTTATTACATATTGAATTAAAATAACTCAATCTATTAATTTTGTAAAGTCATAATTTGATTATTTTAAATTAATTTTAATGTTACATTAAAAGCTTAAAATTTGTAATTGAAAAATAATGAAGAGGTATCATACTCTTTTAATATATATGGTAATGGACTAATAATATTACATAAATATATTTTAATAAATAGAAAATCAGTAAAAATAATTTACTTCTGATTTTACACCATGTAATATGTCAAACAATAAAACAACATGTTAGTTTATATATATATATATATATATATATATATATATATATATATATATATATATATATATATATATATATATATATATATATATATATGAGGATCAACATTCGAAGAGTTACACCATTACACTGCCAATTACTGGATTATTTTTAAATCAACCGTTGGATTGAACCATATCATCAATATCATCATATAGATCATACCTATAAAGTTTGAGATTAATTATAATTATAATGATTTACTATACGATCAAGATATCCAAATATTAACGTCAAAATGGACTTTTATATAACATTAATTTTGATGTAGTTCAATGACATAGTAAATAACTATAGATTAATCTCAAATTTTATCGATATGATCTATATGATAATATGTTTCAATCTAACGGTTGATTTTAAAAAATATTAATCCGAAGTGACGTTTTTGAGCGAGTGTAACTCATGGTGTAACTCTTCGGGTGTAATTTCATCTAAAGAACTGATCAGACCTCAGTACTTGAAGCTTCTTCTAATCTTGCTTCTACTAGTAGTTGTTGATACTAGCAGAGTCTTCATTAAAGTAAACATACATTCATCAAACATGCTACTATATATATGACTAGAATCTCCATATTCTAAGCCATATAGTCAGAAATTCCACTTCTGACAATAATGCTTGAGCATCCAATATGCACAATCCCAAGCATAAAAATAGCCAACAATAATCATGATGTTACAACATCATTGGGACATTAACTTCTTAATTTAGATCTCAGTTATAATGGTTCCTAAATTATAAATCAAAGGACTCATTGTGAATAGAGATCCTTTATGAAGCTCCCAATATAGCACAACTAGTGCAGCTCATCCTAGTTCTTCTAGACACCTGAATGCTATGGAGAGAAATAAGCTCTCACATACTCTCTAATCCCACAAGGTTCAGAATCCCGAATTGAATAATTCTTCAGACAAATACTTAGTCTCCCATCGAAGTATTTATCTTTTGTTAGATAATATTACCCTTTCAAACAAGGTAGGACATTTGGCCTGACACCTTTCTTCTGCATACGTCTGGCATCTGTTGACTCATTTTCATGACTATAAATCATGAATCATATTCATACTATTCCAGATTAGGTTAGTGGCTTGATCTTATATTCCACTATGGATAGACTTCTGTGGCTGAGGAAGTAACATACTTTAAGATGATGTTCCAACATCGGATCCAACATCATTCTCAAACACATGGATTTCATCCCAAACTATGGTCTGGAGACACCATAGTAATCCATAACTCTTGTGAGGGACATAAGAGGATCAACCATCAGTAGATGATCAACCTTCAAACCAGATCGTCCATACATGCAAAGCATGCACACCTCAAGAATCTTCTTCTTCTAAGCACAAAATTCAGACCTCATGTATGACTTTGAGGTGATAGATGCCATATTTATGAACCTATAGAGGATATTCACTCTAACATGTATCTGAAGAAGACTTTAACAATCATCGCATTGAATGATCTTCGGACATCATAAGAAAATTGTTCAAACTAAGTCCACTTCTCTCGATACACAAGGATCCCCTTTCATCCTTGCAAACACCAATGTTATGTTATGTGAGGACACCACATAATTGAACTATAACTGAAAGAGGAACTTCCCATATAGATATTAAGGAACCATAGACCTTTGGTTCCAAAATAACTCATCCTTGTGCCAACCACTGAGATGCTCATCCTAGGTGATTTAGATTACTCTCCAAAGTGCAGATAACAACCATTTGACATAGATTGAACCAATTCCAATGCTTAGAAACCCTTGGAAGACTTTTATAGCAAAACAAGAGTTTCATGCTCTCATATACTTGATAAAAGATATCAAGTTTGAGTAAACAACCTATATCATGTCAATGAGGAACATCACCAGTCATACTGAGAAAAATAAATTCTCAATAAAAATGTCACAATATTCCGTCTGACATGTCTTCAAGGTCTCCCAGTCTCCATATTAAGGACTCCCCTTAATAACAACTCAGAGTATCTTAGATAATTATACATTATACCCACCAATTACTGTACATATTGTGATTGGTATATCCAAGAAACTCTCCTCCAAATAGAATTTGTTTAATGGCCACAAACAAAAGTCCATAAATTTGTCTCCTTTGATCAGAAGGGCCTTCCAGGTGTTCATAGAAAATGTCCTCGTCACTTTAGATGGACCTCTATGTATAAAGGATCAGGATAAGATACATTTATCAAGTTTTCATAGAAAAAACATAGCACAACCTCTACACCTCTACTTACATGGATTAAAAGTAAACTAACCCAATAAGTAAACCATATGTTGACCGTGTCCTGACCAACATACTCATCTAAGACATGTTTTTAGAAAAAAAATCTTAGATCCATATGCCTCATCTTCTAGATCAAGAGTAGGTTCCAAACATATATGAACAACACATTAATTTAGCACCCAAAGGATATTCCATATCCTAATTTTATCCAACATAATTCTGCACAATCTGCTAGTCAGATGTTCCAACATCTAGTAGGACATCATTTCCCTTTTCAAGGAACACACAAAGAGATCCTCTATCAAAGCATGGATATTTCCCTTTTTAGGTTGGAAGAAAAAATAAATTGCTTCTAACATCCTTCAGATCTCTTTTCAACGAGCTCATACATGAGTGCCTTTATGAGTAGACTTGGGATAACCTTAAGTATCTTTGGCTACTATAATATGCTAGTTGAACATCTCCTCTAGTATCATTACATCAATAAATACACCTTCAGAGGATAATAGAGTGTTGCAGACTTAACACACAAAACACCAGGAGCTTTCCATCAGAAATATATGTAGCATAACACAAACCAGAAAAATCATCACCAACATTCAGACAAAACAAAACTTTTCGCAAACACACCAACTCCAGGTGCAACATGTTAGGTTTGAAAATAAATCAAATCCTCAATACAGTAGATTTCCTCCAAAGCTACAGGTCTAAAATCAACAGACAGGTCCATCACTACCCTGTCATGAATAGTCCACCCTCCACCTCTAGGGACCATTCAAACAATAATATGAACTCTCCAAGTTCAAACATCTTTTCAGTGTAACCTTCTTTTCCTATAACGAGAAATTATCATCCCAAGATCTCATCCGAATATAGAACATGATGCTTTCTCTAATAACAATTGAAATTCTGGTTACAGGAAGACTCAGGATGTTGTGACATCTGATCCGACATTGTAAAACAGATAAAGTAGAACATACAATTAACAGTGAAGAAAACAAAAGAACACAATGAGTTATTAACCTAGTTCGGTTCTAACCAACCTACGCCTGAGGGCATACCAAGCCAGGAATGAAGTTCACTATCAGCAATATTAATTTAGAGGGAAGCCTCCATGTTTATACTCTTCACTTCATCAAACTACTCAATGACCCTTCTACCTAAGTTACCACACTAAGATATGAGAACCTCCGCTCACTTCTAATCACCTCAGTGATGTCTATCAGTCAATATCACATCAGTAACTGCTTGGCGCCTAACACAATCAGCTTGGAGATACCTCACTCCAAACACAACTAAAATACTTTGAAGATACCGCACTTCAAACACAATATAAATCAATCACACATGTGACACAAACAAAACTTGGAATTGCTTCACAGCTTCTTCCAAGGACACAACTACATTCATTGCTTCACAGCTTCTGAGTGAGTAAAATAATCCTCTTGCCTACAGGCTTCGAGGTACAAATCAGTGACCATCCCACAATCTGGGTGGTTCACTTACATGGCTAATCCTAAAGATTACATCTTTCTAAAATCGGATAGCTTACTAAAACTAGGTTACAACTGCTTATTTATAACCTATTACCCAACTGGATTTGGGCCTTCAAAATAACAGCATAAGCTGTAACAAACATCTACAGTAACAAACTTTCTGCAGAGATAAACAAGCAGACAACTTCTTCTACAATCAAGGTCCTTGTTGATCTTTCTCCTTAGCTATTCGACCTCCACGTAGCCTTTAAAATCATGCCACATAAGATGCATAATATTCCCAGAATATTCTGCTCTTATTAAAACAAAATTGTAAAAAACTTAACAGTTTCTGTAGCGTGATGTCCTGATGTCTGATGTCTCGACATCTCATATGACATGATGTTCTAGATTTTGAAAATTTTCAATACAACATGTTAAGGCATTCTATATAGGATTATCAACTAGGAATCCTGTTGTACGAAACATTGTTGCTGCTATTATTTGTTTTATTAAAACTTTGCCAATTCATAAAATTCAGGAACTTACAATCTCCCCCTTTGGCAAATTTTAGCTAAAACAAATAAGTATAATTATAAGCAGTTTAAAGTAGCAGCAACAATTTACAATTTACAATTTAAAAGAGTCTTCAGCCGTCTTCAGTAGTCTTCATGTCTTGAGAGAAAGGAAGAAAACTTTAATTGGAGAGAAGACTTCAATTGCATTATTGGTTTGTTAGTTGAAGACAATGTCTCAACATCCAGTTCAGCATCTTCTCGTGTTTTTGATTTTTCTCATTAAACCAACAAGTTAAAGGGAAAGAAGGTCCAATTTGTACACGAGGAAGAATATAACTCCAATTCCCCCTTAAGGCAAGTGACAGATCTTGTCACAGAAGGTGGAAAAAGAGGACCATGAGAAATAAAATATATCTTGAGTGCTATCTTATTATTTTCCCAGTAACTCAGAACACAAGTTACAATTGTGTTCAAAACTCAAATCACAAGTCACAAATAATTTGTTGTTCATTGTTGTGTGACATAGCTTGTGACTCATGCATTATTTTGCTCTCTCCCGTATCGTATTCTTATGTTGCTCTTTCTATGAGATATGATTTCTCTCCCCCTTTTTAGATAAAATTTGACAATCTAAGCCCTCACCAAACCAGATCCAGGCACAGTTTACCCAAGCTTTGATAAAATGCATGGTGAAGACGAGATGAAAGCTCACTTGTTATTTGAGGATGACTGAGAACTCCTTTAAATATGCCAGTAGTTTCTTAGGAATTAACAAAAAATTAATTCCCAGTCAATGGTGCGTTAATTTAGGCCTAAAATCTGTTACATGACTAGCTGACCTCCGTCCAGGCTATTCTTGACTTCCTTTAATAGCCCTTGCTTGTTTCTTTTGAGATAAAAATAGTCTCAATGCATGCATAATTCACATCATTTAACATGTCCATGCAGAAACATGTTATGTATAATATCCTGACATTCAGACAGACATTATCCACTTCATTTGACTCACTTTTTCAGAACAGAGGATTCTCTACTGTGAGGCACTCTTCACTTTTGATCATATAGTGCCATAACTTCTTTCTAGGTGGTCATGAAAACGAATATGAACCCATCAACAATCTTTAAATTTACTTCATATTCTCAATGATATTGATGTTTCAACATCATATCTCACATTCACACAGAGTCCATCTGCCTTGGCTCTGAGATTATAAAAATACTGGTTCTTTAAGATAAAATATCACTTCAGCTTCATAGCAGTAGAAACTTCCCTTTTCATCAGCTAATGAACAATCTCCCCCTTGACACTAGTTGGTCATCAGCA
Source organism: Vicia sativa (assembly GCA_021764765.1). NCBI lineage: Eukaryota > Viridiplantae > Streptophyta > Magnoliopsida > Fabales > Fabaceae > Vicia > Vicia sativa. The sequence continues at coordinate 74,833,986 of CM038792.1, forward strand.
TATACAGCAACAACGCCTTCTTTAATAACCCAATTGCACTAGACAAGGAATCTTTCATAATTGACAATAAATAATTAACAATAGACAATTGCTCTTCAAATATCCAGTTCCTCTTCATATGCACAGTTGCTTCTTCAAGTAGACTGTAGTTCCCCCTTTAATATTAGACTTCTTCCTTTTAGCTTTCAAGATGAAGCTTTTCATGATGTTATAGCTCTTACCCCCCTGAGTTATACAACATAAGGACGCTTTTGATGTTGGTCCTTATAATGCTTGAAGTATTATTTATTTAGATTTTCCATAATTTCCAAATAGGAATCGTTAGTTTTCTTTCTATACAAGTTTCAGATTGCCACACTCTGTAACTTATAATAGAAGAAACATCATAGTTAACCATGCGTATAACTATAGATACGTCTTCAAAAGATAAGTCTGAACCTTATCTTCTTCTTCAATATCTGGTGTCTTCAACAGTAGTGATGTTATAACTCCATATAGGACATTCTCTTTTATTCATCACACACTTCTTCTCATCTTGTTTCATATTACCATACAACTATCACAAATATCCAGCTCCCATCAAGATATTTGACAGCATCTTTATGTATCTCCATAGTTGAATCAACTCTTCAAATAATCACCAGATAATATTGCCACACATTATAGTCGTGTGAAGATCATAGTGAACTTTAATATTGATATTCAGTTCACAAACTACCATGAATCCATCAGACAAATACTCTGCTCCCGACAGAGTATAAGTGGTTTGGCATTCAAGTTACATACTAATAAGTACTGAGTCTCCCGTCAAAGTACTTACCCGTTTAGTCAGTTATAATTTTCTACTCACACTAGATCATCCTGACTGATTACATCTTCACACCCACTTCTACTTCCAGGAAGTAAAATATATATTCAAAACTAAAGACATTTAGATGATGTTCCAACATCTGATACGACATCATCTATCATAGAGTGCTTCTGGGGGTAACATCCACATTTTCTCATCCATAACATTTGGGGGAACATAGGAAGCACAATATACACCAAATTTACATCCAAACAATTAACATGATCAAGGAATAAAATGATCCACATCTTAATAAGCTTTTCTTCAGACTTTCACTTCTGATTTTGAGATGATGGATGCCATAGTGTACCTATAGAGGAGATTCACTCAACTAGGTTTCTGGAACAGACTTTATTATGGCATGGCACAAATATATTCAGATAACAAACTAAACTCCTTGATTCTTCTTGGCAATACCCTTCCAGGACAATATTTAGGGCAGTCAACATTCATGACCATGTTTCACTGTGGTTGAGACACAGTATTTAGCTCGAATTTGTTCCATGGTCATGAAGAAATCTCCATATATCGAGTTCCTTTGATCAAATGAATGTACCAGATATAAGCTCATCTTGATCTCGCATAAAGGGATTGAGAGGTGTACCTTTATGAGTCTTTTACTTGTACTAAGCTTAACTTCTATACAACCATAAGCTTAGGTCAGAAATAAACTAACATCTGGAGTATAAGAGCTTGTTGATTGTGTCCTAATCAACTAATACAGATGTCCCCTCTTCCAGATCAGGATCAGGCTCCAAACATATGTCCTCACACTACATTTGCTTAGCACCCAGAACATATGTTCTTCAACTGGTAGCAGCATACCAGTAGTAATATTCTAACATCCTGTAGAACATCGGTTCTATCTCCCTTGGAACTCATCATCCTTGATAATCTTCAAGGTCTTCAAACAACTTGCAGATGTATATGAGACTCATTGATCAATTAATACTCATCAACTATATTAATACATGTCTTTATGAGTGTACTTGAGAGATATTTCAAGTGTCTTTGAAACTTTTAATAACGTTGTGAAAATCTGCCAAATATTATGTTGATAAAAATAACCCTAGGATCCTTATTTCACTATAGGGGTTGCATCAGAGGCTATGCAGCGGAATATAGCCATACTTCAACAGAATGTACATAATGCTTATTCCATAATTCACTTGTAAGCATAACACATAAGGATTGAAAATAAATCAACCCTATAATAAGCTTGCCTCTCCATCAAGCAACAAACTAGACCCAACCAATATCCTGACCAATATGGAAACACATAAGCATAGAAGTATGCCCTATGGATCTCATCCAAATGCATGTGATGACCGCCTAATACCAATTGAAATTCTGGTGCCATCAGACTCAGAATGTTGTGACATCTGATCCAACATTGTAAAACAAATAAAGTAGAACATACAATTAACAGTGCAGAAAACAAAAGAACACAATGATTTTTTAACCTAGTTCGGTTCTAACCAACCTACATTTAGGGGTATACCAAGCAAGGAATGAGGTTCACTATCAACAGTATTAATTCAGAGGGAAACCTCCATGTTTACACTCCTCACTTAATCAGACTACCCAATTACCCTTCTACCTAAGATACCACACTTAGATATGAGAACCTCCGCTCACTTCCAATCACCTCAGTGTTGTCTATCAGTCACTATCACACCAGTAACTGCATCAACTTCTTGGCTCCTAACACAATCAGCTTGGAGATACCTCACTCCAAACACAACTAAAACAGTTTGAAGATACCACAAAATCAAACACAACATAAAACAGTCACACATATGACACAAACAAAACTTGGATTTGCTTCACATCTTTTTCCAAGGACAAAACTACACTCATTTCTTCACATCTTCTGAGTGAGTAAAATAATCCTCTTTCCTACAGGCTTCGAGGTACAAATCAATGACCATCTTACAATCTGGGTAGTTCACTTACATGGCTAACCCTAAAGATTACATCTTTCTAAAACCTGATAGCTTACTAACACTAGGTTATTTAAATTATGGTATGAAATATGAGATGTCAAAGGTATTGTCACGACACTTATATCTTCTTAGAACACAGTTAAACAAAACAGACTATAGCAGCGCAGAAAGCAATAAAAACACAGAGAGTTGTGAACCCAGTTCGGTTCTAACTAACCTACGTCTGGGGGCTTCCAAGCTAGGGATGAAGTTCACTATTAGTAGTATTAATTCAAAGTTAAACCTTCCCTATTTACACCTTCTCCCTTAATAAAACTACCAAGTGACCCTTATACCTAATATACCACACTTAGATATGAGAATCCTCCTTTCACTCCCTTAGTAGCACAACCCGTGATACTAAAAACAACTAAAACTGAAGATACTCTTCAAAGACACATAACCACACTTGCTTCAAAGCTTATGGTGATTAAAAACTAACAACTTAAAAATGTCATTTTCATGTAAATAAAAAGATAGGCTCAGAATTAACAACTAACAACCAAAACAACGAACAACTAAAATTAAAAACTAAACTCTCTAAACTGGAACGGCCAACTACAAAATAAGGATTGCAGCCCTTTAAATAGAGTAACAACAACTAGGGTTGCTTTACTCACAAGTCTTCAGCTCCTTATGTCTTCTCTCCATGAAACCAGGATATTAAAACTCCAAAGATATTGCTGAAGACGTTTCACCAGCTTCCTTAATCAAAGCAAACAATTAATAACAAACTGACTTCCTAAAAATTATTCACTTTAGTCAGTTACACATGTTAGGACATCTGATGTGACATCAGCTACTTCAGTAAACATCAAGACATTTCTTAGCATAATTTTGGCTATCTGATGTGCCAATCAATAGAACCAACAAACTCCCCCTTTGGAAAATTTTGGCTAAAACATTTTTGGGGTGCAGGCCATACAATTAAAACTTCATTCAAGTACATACATCAGAGCAGCATAGTAAAAACAGCATCACAATAAAAAATAGAGTTAGCAGCGGATAATTAACATAGATGTTACAACATCAGTTGGAACATTCAAACATGCAGTATTTTACTCCACATGCACATAGCACACACATATGCACAATTGACAGTTAAAAACTTTGCTCCCCCTGCACAACAGCTTCTCCTCACATAGTATCTTCAGTAATACACAATCAACAATAAACATTTCAGCTTTCCTGACAGCAATTAACATCAGCTTCTTCTTAGTATGAGAAGCACACAATTCACATCATAGAAATCACAGTGAACATCACAGTGAACACAACAACAGTTCCTCTTTACCATTCTCTTCACATCAGCTTCTCACACATGAAAACACACACAAAACAAACACAAAACACTCATAGGCACTCATAAACGCTCACAGCTGCAACAACTCACAACTTCTCCCCCTCAACTTAATGTCTAATCACTTTAAACACTCATACTCTCCCCCTTTTTAGCCATAATTTGGCCAAACCAAATACCAGAAAACCAGTCAAATTCACAGGAGGATAACAAAAATAAATACTAGTTATAACTAAGTACTTAGGATCTAGTGTTAAGTACAACCCAAAAATTCAAAGCACGTCATGCACTGATGTGCTAAAAGTTACATGGTTAAGGGAGAAACAAAAAAGGAACAAATGGAAGCAAAATCAACATTTTCAGCTCAGTCAGTGCTCTGCAGAACTAACAATCTCTCCACTTCCTGCACTTTCTCTTTCTTTTGATCCAGCTTCAAAAGAGCTTTGAGTTGCTGAGCTGCTAGCTTCTTCTTCTGGTGCCTCTTCAGCAACACTTGTAGCATCATTCTTCTTCAGAGCTAGGATGGTCTCCTCAAGTTTCAGCTTCCTTGTTGTGCTAATTCTTATGAACTCATCCAATTCTCTGTACGTTGTAGTGAGTTCAGCAATCACATCCCCTTTATTTTCTGTTTTCAGTGCAGCACCAGCAGATGTTGAGACAATGTATGGGACATGTGCTCCAGCAAACAACTTATGATGTAGGGACAGAGGGGTAGCTCTTTTACATTCAGCATCCAACATTGTAGATAGAATTCTAGGATGTTGATGCAGAATAATTCCACTTAGGAGAGTGGGGAAGGCTATGAGAATCTTTGTGGCATAAGTGTCAGCATGCTTGATGGTTTGCTCATAAATATAGTCAAATGGTATCTTCATCCTAACTGCATAGATAAATGTGCCATATCCCACTAATATGGTTGAGGTGTGGTTGGTTGGCACTGTTATAACGCCCCGTTTTATTTAATATTACACTATATTAATATTTTTGAGTTACCGTTTGACGATTATTTTTGCGACGAGAATATCTATATTAATCGATATATCAGTTAATATATTCGGTGACGTTTCGTTCAGTCTCGTTTTTATTCCGTTCGGTTCGGTAAAATATTATTCGGACCGATATTTAATTTCTCGGAGTTATTTTAATTAATTGGATTAATAATATTATTAGATATTATTAATGTTATAATTATAGTAAGACAAGTAGGGGGTGTGAGTGCTAATTAGTGAGAATTGGGTGTACACCCCTTGACTTGTAGTAAGAACCAACAAAAACCACAATTTCCTCATTTCCTTCCATTACAACACCAAAACACACTTAGGGAGAAAACTAGAGAGTTTTGGAAGAAGAAGAAGAAGAGCATGAACACAAAGCTAGGGGTTTGAGTTCGTTGGAGAATCTAAGATCATCCAAGCATTTAAGGTAAGGGGTTTGATTTTCCACTTCCTATAGTTAGGGTTTGATTGATATGTTGTGGATTTGGGATAAAAATTGATGTTATAGTTTATGAATTTTGTGTGTGATTGTTGGAATAAATTAGGATAGTTGAGTTAGGAGTATTGATGTTGGTGATTTATTATGGCTAGTAAGAATTAGAAGTGTAGAAAATGGAAAATGCAGAAATTGTAAAAAAAAACCATAAAACTCTGTCTGTATGAAACCGTGGAGGAAGAAGAAGATGGGAGGATGATACAAAGGGAGGCGCCCACCTCACTATGGAGGGCGACCGTCCCCTCTCCTCAGGCGCCCGCCCCATTCCCTTTGAGGCCCTGGGACGTCTGTCCCTGTTATGCTAGGAGGAGGAAAATGTTTTGCCATTTTTCTGTTTTCTACTTGTTTCAGTTTCTGTAACCTGCATAATTTTTACCTGCATAATTCTGTAGTTAGCTTCTATTTCTTTCTTTTTTCCCAATTCCATATACTAATAGTTCATATTAATAAAATATAATTATGACATAAGTTAGCCGATTAAATTTGGAACCTGATTATGTTACGATTTCCCGATTTCGATAATTTCAACGACGGAGTAAGTTGCTCCGAATTCAACGAAAATTGACGTACTAGCTAAGTTCGACGTGTAGAACGTAGTGGTGAGGTTAATTTTTTGAAAGTTAGAGTTTTTACGAAACGACCCGAAATAAATTATGGTTAAATTGAATCGGATTGCGTTTTAGTCGATTTAAGTCACGTATGGACAATCCGATTGCGATGTTAATGATTATGATTAATGCCGGTTATTAGGAATGACTTTCGCGACGATTATTGGTGTTTGACTATTTTTTCGTATTTGGAATTTAGTGAATTAATTGATAATTATGTGTTGTGATTAAACATGATGTTTGCGACGGTTTATTTATAATGAATACTTGATGATATGTGATGTGATGATATGTTTATCTTGAGGATAAATATGGCGACGTGGACTTTATATCAATTTTGATGAGCGATGATGATGTTTTGTTGTGTCGTGCTTATGATGTTGTATTTTCGAGTCACATACATTGCATTGGCGACGAGGGCTTTTATGCCAAGCTGTTCGCGTTAAAAAGTGACGCGCTAGGGAATCGAATCTGAATTCGGATTCTCTAGCTCGAAACAATTTACTCTTTTGATTTGTTTATAAAGATGTCGCGAGCATCAAGCTTTATTTTTTGCAACACAAGAAAAATGATTATGAAAAAGGGGAAGCTGCAATACCCTCAATTGATTTGATATGCATTACGACTAGCGCGAACTAGACGCAACGCATTGGGGAGATTCCGGGCAAGGGGGTTTATTATATAAAGGGAATAGATGGAGCACCCTAAATATATATAGTTATCTATAGCTTTATATATGAATATGTTTGATATGTTTGTGTGTTTTAAATTGCTATTTCTATTGTTGGGAAAGTTTCTCCTTTGGATTTTAACAAGGGTGGATTATGTGGGATCCTAGGTTTTGTTATTATTATGCTCGCAAAGATCATTGGGATCTTCTGCATACATATTCCTTAATAGGAATCAGAGCATTTGTAGCTCGGATCTAAAGGGATCTATGGTTTGTTTGGTTTGAGGGAGAAGTTTTTCTCGCCAAGGATGAGACCTTGTGCCTACGTATTCTCAAAGGAAAGCTGAGAAAGTCAGAGCAATCGTAGTTCCCACTTATGCTAGTGGAAGCAACGGGATGTTATTAAGAGACAAAGACAAATGTCATCTTAATGAAAAATGTATCTAATCTATTTCATCACATACATTTTGAAGGGTTTGATTGATTGAATCTTTCATCGTAAGTTATAGGTGTTTTGCTTGAGTATACAAGCGTTACCACTTACGAGTTAAAAAAGATGTTTGAAAAATGATTGAATCTTTTAATTGTAAGCATTGGGTGTTTTTCTTGAGTGTACAAGCGTTACCACTTACGATTAAGAGATGTTTTTGTTTTGAAAAAGTTTTTGATTGTATGTGATGTGATAGATAAGATACTTCTTCCATAGAGATGATAAATGTCTAAATCTCGAAGAGAAATTGATTATGGATTAGGGGGATGCTTTTAAGAAGCCCAGGGGTCCTTGTATTGTAAGCCCAAGAGGAGGCATTCCGAGGGTCATCGAGGGTCCTTGTATTATTAGCCCAAGAGAAGGCATTCTGAGGGTCATCGAGGGTCCTTGTATGAAGCTCAAGAGGAAGCTATAGGGTATGGCTGGCTTTGGCTTTAAGAGTGGTTTCACCGGGAAACCATCCTCTTAGGATTCTATCCTAGCGCGGGTGATTCTTTGTATTGGAAACCCAATAGGAGGCTGTTAAGAGATTTCCTGGTCTCTTTCTTGTTTGATGCCCAAGAGAAGGCTAAACTCAATGAGGAGTTCTTTTGAACGAAGCCCAAGAGGAGGCTGACTCAGCAGGGGGGTGTTGTCTTATATGAAGCCTAAGTGGAGGCTAAACTCAGTAAATGAGTTTTCTTATATGAAGCCTAAGAGGAGGCTAACTCACTAAATGAGTTTTCTTATACGAAGCCTAAGAGGAGGTTATAGGGGAACCTAGTTATTAGGCTAATTGTTATGTTATAACTGAACAGTTATATGAACAAGTGTGATATGTATTCACAGGTGTTTATGAAGGAAATATAAACAAGTGTATAAAACAAGCGTTTTAAAGCTAGTGTAACTTGAATATTTACGAGTTTGAATGTGTACAAGAAAATAAATATGTACACGAAGGGGTATTTATGTACAAGGAAACGAATATGTACATAGGAGGATTGGGACTTACACCGTAAGGGAGGCCCATTGATTTAAGAGGAGTTTCACCGGGAATAATTCTTCTCTTAATACCAATGGTAACGGTGTATAGACAAGCGAATGAAAACAAACGAACAAGGTTTGTTTATGCTTGAATATTTACAAAGATGATTGAATATGTACAAGGAAAATTGAATATGTACATAAAAAGGATTAGATATGTACAAGGAAATAAATATGTACATAAAAAGGATTGGATATGTACAAGGAAATAAATATGTACATAAAAATGATTGGATATGTACAAGGAAATAAATATGTACATAAAAAGGATTGGGACTTACACCGTGAGGGAGGCCCATGATCGATTAAGAAATTCGAGGAAAAAACGGTTCGGCTTTATCTTCAAATTGAGTCGATCGTGGAAAAAAGGTGTGTAAGTTTGATGGAAAGTTTTGAAAAGGTTTTGAAAATGATTTTGAAAGGTGAAGTATATTCACAAGAAGTTTTGAAAAGTTTTAAGTTTTGAAAGTTTGCAAGAAAACATCTTTGAAAAGTATTAAGAAATACTTAAAAATGTCTCGTTTTTGACTTAATAAAAATATAATCAAAAGAAAATATTTTTGGATTTTTTGACATAATCATAAAATAGGTATATTAAATGACAAGTGTGCAAAAAATCATCTCAAAATGAGAAGTTTTGATTGGTTTTTGAAAATGTTGAAGTTTGATAGAAAATGTAAAAAAAACAAGTGATAAAAATTTGTTTTTGGTTTCAAGGAGGTTTGAACCCATGACCTTTGGCTTGGAATTGAAAAGTTTACCACTGAGCCAAGTGTTTATCTTGTTATTTACACGCTTCCAATTAATTATATTTAAAAACAAGTGTTTGAAATGTTTAAAAATGAAGGGATGTGAAAAAATGACAAAATGGTCTCAGGGGGATTCGAACCCTGGACCATAGGCAAGGCAAAGGAAACATGAAAACGTCGGCAAATCATGGGTAATACATCCGTTCATTTATTTACTTCCATGTTATAATATTATAAACGAATCATTTGAATTTTTGGAAAAAAACAAAAAACACGCGCGCAATGTTCTTCTTCTTCCTCAATCCTTATCAATCCATAGATTCTTCATTTCTTGATGAAATTAAAAGTTGTAAACATCAATCTTGCTCGATTTTTAACCAGGAACACGATGGTGATGATTAATTTCATTTATTTTCAGTTTAAGATGGTTAATTTTAAACATGACCAGATGAACCCTAATTCTTAAAAATTAACATGAAATCATGTATGGTTATGGAATTAAGCAATTGATTGAGGGTTAATGATCAGTGATGGTGCAGAAACAAGATGGCCAAGCCATTTTTGAACTGGAAGTTAGAAATTATAAAGTTCAAGTTCTTACCTCTTCAAACCGAAATCGAAATTCCTTTTAGAGTGTTTCCAGTTGTATTTTGATGATGGCTATAGCTTCACTGGACCCTATGGAAGGTATCTGAACACTATGCTTGCTTTGAAACAGCCTGGATTACTCCACCCAAGTCCAACTGCATCTACTTGATGTGAGTTTCGAATTCGAGCTTGGAGGTGTTACAGGTCAGGGATAATGATCTGGATCACTTATATGAAGTATGTGGATGATGATTGAAGTGTTAAACCTTAGCTAGCTCGAGCAAATTAGCAGTTTGGATGTTAAGGCATAAATTGCAAGTTTGGAAATTTTGAATTATGTTTCTGAGTTTGATCACTTCTTATGTTGTTTTTAAGTTTTAGACAAGTTCTATTTAGTGTTTAGAACATGTTAGACACCTAGTTTCTCTCAGATTTTGCAAGATTTGCAAATTGCAAAAATCCCTCACTTTGAACTATGAAACTTGAAACTTAAGCAAGAAAGAAGGAAAGCTTAATTTGGATAGCTTTGGTGTAGTTTGGAAATGAGTAAATGACCTCTATTTATAGGCCAAGAATTCTGAATGATTTGGCAAAGATATCATTGAAGGAAACTTGCAACTTGGTTAAGAGGTAATAATGGAATCTTTTGCATTTAATGCAAAAGTTACTTTCTTTAACCATGGTTAAATTTTCTTCTTTGATTCAATCCACTTCTCAATCATTCAAACTGATATTTATCAGTTACAAGCTACCTTTAAGTGATGACAAGGCTTCTAGAAGGAGAAATTGCAAAAAATGACTTATAATTTTGAAGCATGTACTTGAAATTCCATGGTTTTGGAGCTCTATGTTTCAAAATCAAAAGTATAGCTAGACAAAGTGTTTTTGCAAGTTCTTGGACATTTTGGAAAGCTTGTAACACGGGCTACAAATTTCATGTTTTGAGTTTTTTCTGAATCCAAATGGATCTAGGTGAAAAATGTCCATGAAAGTAGGAAAAAACCATATTTTTTAACACTTGAAAATTTTTTTAAGTGTTAGAAAATTTTCAAATCTTGACTTTTTGTTGACTTTTTCACATTTCTTGATTTTTTATGATCATGATGGATCATTTAAAATGTTTTTATGATGGAAAAAGTTTGGTCTTGAAAAAGTTGACCAAAAGTCAAAGTTTGACTTTTCTGAGCAGATGAATTTTTATCAGACGATTTAGAATTTATCTGATGAAGAAACATGGATTTTTGTGATGTTTTGAATCAAAAAATTAGGTCAAGATGTTGCATTGAAGATGTTAAGATCAATCTCCAAGCAAATAGGTCATTCATTGATCCGAAATCAATGATTCACTATCCTCGATAAAAACCCTAATTGGTCGATTCCTGATAGATCATGAGAAAAAGTTGGGAATCTGAAGATCAAATGTTGATGATTGATTAAGATAGATCACTTGAGGTGAGTGGAAACTCAAACCCTAATTGATCACATCTTGAACAGATGAAATTTTTAAGAAACCCTGATTTGGACTTCTAGAAGCCACACACAATCTATTTTATTTTGAAACTGTTAGTGATGCAGTGATGCATATGTGAGGTGGTATATTAGGTCAAAATTTGGGGTATGACAGATGCCCCTATTTAAGTTTCTTTAACCTGAGATATGAAGATGAAGATCTTCGTCTCGATAGGTGTGAAGAGACTTAAATATCAGAATACGCAAATTTTGGACCTAAGATACCAAAAAATGCGGATGATGCAAAATGGTTGCAAAAAGTTCACCCAGGATGTATCAAAGAATGATATGCCGGGGGAAAGATTATGAGGATATCTCAATCTTTCTAAGAAAGGAGAATCCTGTTTGTTGGGAAACAAGCAATATGTTTCACTGGGAAAATAGATTCACAAAGCATGTGAATATCTGTTTCGCTTTGGGAAACGAGGAGATTACCTTCTGCCAGCCTTGTGACAATGTTTAAGGTAAGTGAAGAAGATATTACCAATTATCAGCCTTGTGATAGTTTATGGTAACAAGTTCTGAAGATATTACCAATTATCAGCGAAGTGATAACTATTAACAAGGTAATTCTTGAGAAATTTACTGAGTATTCAGCCTTGTGAATAACAGACAATGATGGAAACAGATCTCAGATGAGTTTCTATTTTCACAGCTACAATCTTGTCGGGGATCTCTCTTTTGAGAAGATGCGAGCATTTTGATTGAAAAGACACAGGTTTTCTTTAGACAGAAAGACACCTGTGGAGATTTCTTGAACTTTCATGATTGGACTTGCTAGGAAGAACAATCTTTTTATGATAAGTTTTAAGATGAAAAGGAAATAAGCAGCTCGAATGACGAGGCTATTTCTTATTGTTTGCAGGTAGATTTTTTGTGAAATCTAAACCTGAATTGATTAAAGACAAGATTCTATCCAGGAATGAACTGGAAAGAAATGGTCAATCAAGACTTTATTCCTAATGAGGAATGATCTCAGCTGGGGAGCAGGAAAAAATATGTATTTTTCTGCTTGGGATAATCTACTAGAGAGATGACATACCCACACTTGTTTTTTGGGAGTAAAAGCAACCTAAAAAAGTGATGTTGAAGCAAACATTTGAGAAATGCAGGAATGCATTAATGATGCTATTATGTATGAATGATGAATGTCATGAATGTCATATGCATGCTGACGATACTTGACAAGACAACAAAAGGGTATTTGGAAAAGGACTACGTCACAGTTCCACAAATACTTAGCAAAATCTGCAGCAATGGTGTAGACGTTTACTGATGATGAATTTGAGTTGCATGCTTTAAACTTTTCTGAAAAAAGGCATTTCATTGGCAACCTTGTTGGGGATTCTTTTTGGATAAGAATACCATCCTTTGATGATCTCTTCTGAGGAGAAGAAAACTTCTTTAGTAGTTGTTGTATCTTTCAGAGGTCGAAACACTTATGGAAAAACTATTGAAGTTCTTTCTGTGTTCATAGTTCAAAGGAAAATTTCGCTATTATTTCAAAATTTTAAAGTAAAAATTCATTTCAAACTTTTTTTTTTTAGTTTTAAAAGTGATTTTCACAATAAAAGCGTTATTTTGCAAAATAGAATAAATCAAGAATTGCAAACAAATGGGCACAAGGCTCAAATTTTATTGATAGAATGGTAATCAGCCAAAGGCGTGATTCCATGAACTATTTACAAGAGTTGGGAATGATAATTTATTGGGAAAAGGCTACATTGAAAGCAATAACCACTATTATCCCTAACAACTTTGAATTCCAACTGTGCTTGTTGCTTTAGAAGATTTGATTGAAGGTCCTTTGATGGAAGATTCTTCAGATTGACGAAGTACGGACCGATGCAGTTACTTTGTCATTTTTTATCCTTACTTTTTGCCTAGATTGCCTTTTCAAGTTTTCAATCTACCAGGATATTTTCTGTTTATTGTCTCTAATTTTTGCCTGGACCGTCTTTTCAGGTTTTCAGTCCACCGAGACGCTCATTTTTGCCTAAGCCGCCCTTTTCGGGTTTTCGACTTACCGAGTTGTTCTTTTGTTTTTTTAGGCAAAGTATTTCTTGACTGCATCAGCATTTACAGGATGCGGGAGTTCATCACCGTCCATGGTTGTGAGAGTCATAGCACCGCCGTAAAAGCTTCTTTGACGATGTATGGGCCTTCGTAATTAGGAGTCCATTTGCCCTAGAATCAGTTGAAAAGACATAATCTTTTAAGCACGAGGTCGCCTTCTTGGAATTCACGAGGTTGAACCTTTTGTCAAGGCTTTCTTCATCCTTCTTTGATATAGTTGTCCATGACACGAGCGGTCGACGCTTTTCTTCGATTAAGTTCACCGGTCGTATCTTCTTTGACACCATTCGCCTCGATAACTTAGTTTCCATGAGAACCTCATTGACGGAATCTCAACTTCCACGGGAGCACTGCCCATGCCGATACTAGAGAAAAGGAGTTTCCTATTGACGCGATCAAGTACGATACTATGCAGAAATGGCAACATTTCGCCGCCTTTGTAAGTGATGACCATCTTCGGACGATCTTTTGATGTTCTTGTTGGCGCTTCAACGGCGCCATTCATCTTGGCCGGTAAGGAGATGAGTTATGATGCTCAATCTTGAATTCCTCACACGCTTCTTTCATCATTTTGTTGTTCAAGTTCGATCCATTGTCCGTAATGATCTTACTTGAACTCCATATCGGCAAATGAGGTTGTTCTTGATGAACCTCACAACCACTTGTCTTGTGACGTTGGCGAAGATGCCGCTCACCCATTTGGTGAAGTAATCAATAGCCACTAGAATGAAGCGATGTCCGCTGGACGCTTTGGTTCGATCATCCCAATCATGTTGATGCCCCACATGGAGAAAGGCCACGGAGAAGAGAGAACGTTGAGTAGAGTCGGTGGCACATGGATCTTATCTCGCGAGATCCGCACTTGGACATCTCTTGACGTGTTTACAGAATCGATTCCATTGTTATCCAATATTATCCTGCTCTCAATATTTTTCTGGACATTGCATGCCCATTTGAATGGGTTCCAAAGGACCCTTCATGCACTTCGTGAATTATCATGTCTGCTTCGTGTCTGTCCACGCATCTAAGCAAGACCATGTCGAAGTTTCTTTTGTATAGCACATCTTCATTCAGGAAGAAATTTCTAGAAAGCCTTCTTAGAGTTTTCCTATCTTTGTGTGATGCCCCGAGTGGGTACTCTTGAGTTTGAAGGAAGCGTTTGATGTCGTGGAACCACGGTTTATCATCGAAGACTACTTCAGTTGCAAACACATATGCAGGTCTTTCAAGGCGTCTGATACGGATCTTAGGCATATTGTTCCAATGGTTGACTTTGAACATGGAAGATAAAGTGGCCAAGGCGTCTGCCATTCGATTCGATCTCGAGGATATGATGCGCTCAACTTTGTCAAGAAAGTCAACAAACGCCTTACATAATCTCTAGGGAATCAAACCAAGATGATAAGTTTCATACTTGTCTTTGATTTGATTGATCACAAGGGTGAATCTCCATATATGTCAAGGATCTTGATCTCAAGTCGATGGCTTCTTCGATACCCATGATACAAGCTTCATATTCTCGATGTTGTTGGTGCAATCAAATAGCATCATGGAAAACGGGATATGAGAACCCTCGAGTAATGATGACTTCCCAATTCCATTTCCAAAAATTTAACCGCTCCATCAAAGATTAAGCCCCATCTAGATTCTGGATCAGGACCTTCTTCGGGTAACGGTTCGTCACAATCTTTCATCTTTAAGTGCATAACATCCTCGTCAGGGAAGTCAAACTTGAGAGATTGGTATTCATTGATTGGTTGATAAGCCAAGTGATCAGCGAGAATGCTTCCTTTGACCGCTTTTTGGGCGCGGTACTGGATGTCATATTCAGATAATAGCATCTTCCATCGAGCAATTCTTCCTGTTAAGGCAGGCTTTTCAAAGACGTACTTGATTGGATCCATTTTGGAGATTAACCAAGTCGTGTGATTGATCATGTACTAGCGAAGACGTTTTGAAGCCCATACCAAAGCACAACATGTTTTCTCGAGCATGGAGTAACGAGTTTCACAATTTGTGAACTTTTTACTTAAGTAGTAGATGGCATGCTCTTTCTTACCGGTTTCATCTTGCTGTCCAAGCACGCAGCCCATGGAATCTTCTAGCACGGTAAGGTACATGATTAATGGTCTTCCTTCAACTGGAGGAATCAGTATTGGAGGTTCTGATAGGTATTCCTTAATACTGTCAAACACTTTTTGGCAATCTTTCCACACAACCTCTTGATTTTTATGAGAAGCTTGAATATCGCCCACAAGTAGCAATATTGAGAGATAAACTGAGATGTAATTCAAACTTCCAAGAAATCCTCTTACTTGCTTTTCTATATGTGGCGAGGCATTTCTTGAATAGCCTTGACTTTTCAACAAACGCCAATACCTCTTTGACCGACGATGAAACCTAGGAGTTTTCCATCTTACCCCAAAGGTGCATTTGTTAGATTCAGCGGTTGAAATTTCCTTAGTCGTTGAAACAACTTTAAGAGATATTCTATATGCCTTCTTCGGTCAAACTTTGCTATCATGTCGTCCACGAGACTTCGATCTCTTTGTGCATCATGTCATGAAAGAGAGTAGTCATCGCCTTTGGTAAGTCATACCGCATTCTTTAATCCAAACGGCATTACTTTGTAGCAAATGTGCCCCATGGCGTGATGAAGGATGTCTTCTCCATGTCTTCGGGAGCCATTCTGATCTGATTGTAGCCAGAGAAACCGTCCATGAAGGAAAAGACGTTGAACTTTGCAGTGCTATCCACTAGCATGTCGATATGCGGTAGCAGAAAATCATCTTTTGGACTAGCTTTGTTCAAGTCCCGATAGTCAACACACATTCGGACCTTTCCGTCTTTCTTTGAGACAGGTACTATGTTGGCTAGCCATTGAGGATATTTAGAGGTGACGAGGAAACCTGCGTCGAGCTGCTTTTGAACTTTCTTTTTGATTTTGTCGGCCATGTCTGGGTGAACTCTTCTCGCCTTGTTTAATCAAGGACACCCGGTTTTAATGGCAAGTGATGCTCTACGATGCTGGTATCTAAACTTGGCATGTCTTGGTAGGACCAAGCAAACACAATGACATATTTTTTGAGAAGATCTATCATTTTTCCCTTGACGTTGCTGTCGAGTAGAGCTCCGATGTTCACTTCTTTTTTGTCTTCTTCAGAACCTAAATTGATTGCTTCCAAAGGTTCTTTGTGAGGTTGAATGATTCTTTCCTCGTGCTTAAGTAATCGAGAAATCTCATCCGGGATCTCTTCTTCAACTTCTTCCTGGCCGAACACGGGAATTCAAAGTCGGGAGAGAGCATAGAGTTATTGCGTTCAATGGATTTGTCCATCTGCTAATCTGCATGTTTGATTTATGTTTGATTAATTAACTCTTCTTTTTTTTCGTTTTCTTTTTTTAGAAAAAGTTAATGTGAAAGTGTATGCAGATCTTTTATTATATATTTTTTGAAGATTGTTTGTTTTTTATTTGGGTTTTTTAGGATTACCATTTCCAAGAAAAGGGCAAAAACGAAAAACAAACACAAAATGTGGAATCAAAACAACGCTTTTATTTATGATTCACAATATGAAACAGGGTCCTAAATACAAACTCATTTATCTTGGGCAAGACAAAGAGAAATTATTTAAAAGCTAAACCCTATAAAACATCTCTTCGCTTTGGGCGAGGCGAGAGTTCAAAACAAAAGCAAGATAAACTACTTAGAACTATGAACATCAGTCTGAGCTTTAACAGGCTTCCAATAATGGCAACTCCTTGAAAGTCTAGATACTCTGGTAGTTTTCCTTTTGGCTTATTTCTTGTGTAGACTTTGGTCATTGGTCGAACAGGCTTGGAAGACTCTGGACGG
Source organism: Vicia sativa (assembly GCA_021764765.1). NCBI lineage: Eukaryota > Viridiplantae > Streptophyta > Magnoliopsida > Fabales > Fabaceae > Vicia > Vicia sativa. The sequence goes on from CM038792.1 coordinate 74,851,181, forward strand.
TTGACCTTGCCTTTTGTGCTGCTGAAGCGATCTTCTTCTGCTTGATGGACAGATTGAGGAGCATAATATGCAGCATATGTGTTTTCAAGTGGCATGTACCCTGGATTCTTGGGATGTTTCTTCCAATCTTCTGAGTGGAGCGACTCATTGTCTGCGACGCTTTCCAATTCCTTTCCAGAGTTGTATTCCTGATAATTACGTTGATGTAGTGATAGTTAAGATCTGGCTTAACAAACTCGGCGGGTGTGTTAAAGCAGAGATCTTCGTTTGGGATCTCAATCTGATGATGAGATCAAGAAGATGTGTATAACTCTTCTGGTTGACTACGATACTCAAAAGGATCGTCCCATCCAGCTTATTGGATGTCTTCAATTTTGATTTTTGAGCTTTCAGGTGCAGTGTATTTCACCATGTTGTCAAATTTTCCACTTGGTTCTCCCAAGGTATCCCAAACGTTAGAAGGGATAGGTGGATTTTCATTCTCATTGTTTTGTAGGGACATGTCTTTGAATTGGTCAGTCGGAGGATAGAATGGAGCGTACGATTCTTCCTGGGACACATATTCAGAGCTAGTAAGATAAGTGCTCCACTCTTCAGATCCGGAGAGATCGTCTTCATCACCTTCATCGGTAAGAACGTTAACCTCTTGAAGAACAGGGTTTAAGAAACCCCCACTGTGGAATACTTCTTTGATTGGGCGAAGAGTTTCATCCCTTTGATTGTCTTTTGGAAATACTGGAGCAAATCCGAGCCCGGTTTTTGTCTCGTTGTTGACAGGTTTTATTACTTGTCCCTAACCTGCGGCATTACCGTGTTTCACTATCTGCGCTGCTTCTTTGTAAGAGGAGATAGACGATCTGCTTTTCCTTGTAGATTCACCTTCTAACGAAAGTCCTTGGAACTGTGTTCCTTCAACGTCGTCGGTGGTGATGAAAGAAAAGCCTGGACAAATGGCTTATTAGTAAAGCTTGTTCACCGATGATGGTTACTAGCTTCCCATTTGCTGTGAATTTCAGCTTTTGGTGGAGAGTGGATGTCACTGCTCCTGCTTCGTGTATCCATGGTCTTTCTAGCAAAAAAACTGTAAGCAGCTGGCACGTCCATGACCTGGAAGGTGATTTGGAAGGTATGCGGACCGATCGTCATTGGAAGGTCGACTTCCCCAATAACAGATTTCCTTGACCCATCAAAAGCTTTGACCACTATATCATTGGATTTCATCAGCGTTCCTTTGTAAGATAAACGAGCGAGAGTCGTTTTTGGCATCACATTCCAGGATGAACCGGTGTCTACTAGCACATTGGACAAAGAGTCTGATTGGCAAATCATAGAGATATGTAGAGCAAGATTGTGATCTCTTCCATCCTCTAGGAGTTCTTCATCACTGAAGCTTAAATTGTTGCAAGTTGTTATGTTGCCTACAATTCCACCAAATTGATCTGTAGTCACGTCATGATCTACGTAAGCTTGATCTAGCACTTTCATCAAAGCTTCTCGGTAGGCTTCGAAATTCAGAGGTAGAGATAGTATTGAAATTTTGGAGGGAGTCTGCATTAGTTGATCTACAACTCTGTACTCGCTTTTCTTGATTAGCTTTAGAATCTCGTCGAAATCTGAGTTGACGTTGGTTCCATCAGGTGGACCAACGTTTATGTTTGGATTTCCAACGGGAATCCCCATGGGATTCTCGGGAGTTGTATTAACTGGATTTTGTCCAACAGCGGGAACAACGGGTTGCTTTGGCGGTAACGGGGTGTACACACGTCCACTTTGCGTTACTCGTCCGACTTCAGCGATATTATCAATGGTTGAAAGAGTTGGTATGGTTTCTCCTTCCCGTCCTTTACCATAGTTGTATTGTACTGATAGGGAATTGCTTTGTCAGAGCTGTAAGGAACAGGACCTGGTAAACAGATCACCAAAGGAGATTCTGGAACTTTTGGGCCGTTGTACTCGACTTCTACGCACTTGGGCACATTGAAGTAGGGGATGATGACGTTTACTTTGGAAATTTCCGAGTTGATATCTGAGACTAAAAGCTCATGCAGACAATGCCCTACCATATTCACGTCATAATCGTTTCTCTTTCTAAAGATCTGGATATCGCCAATGTCTATTAGTCGTTGAATGTCTGCTCTCACAGTTGGACATCCTCGAAAATCCCCTGAAGCAGATTATGCAGGTTGTGTAGTCATGTTTAGCGAAGGCGCCCATTGTACTGTATGTATCATGGAGTTGTACCAAGCTTTCTCTTATCATACTTATGTCAGTGATAAGATATCGATCTGTATTCCTTAGTATCAAATTCATGGTATGTCCACTATGATTGGGAAGTGGATTTGCTTGCACGTTTGGATTTGCATTCCTGAAGGAGAGAAGATTAGTCCTTACTAACCTTTGTACTTCAGCTTTTAGTGCTATACAGTGCTCGAGATCATGACCCGGTGCCCCTTGATGAAAAGGGCAAGACATATCTGCTTTATACCACCATGGTAATTTGTCCGGTACCAAAGGTGGTGACCTTGTTTTCACAAGATTCATTTCTATCAATGCAGGATATAATTCCGTGTATGTCATCGGAATTGGATCAAACTGCGAGACCCTAGGTGCACGGTTCTGATTGTTTAATTGTTGAGCATGTTGTCGAGGCTGTTGAGTTTGCTGGAATTGCGGGGTAATACCCACATTTGAACTTGCATTAACAACTGGTGCTATTGTGGCTACCTGTTGTCGGCGACTGACATTTTTCCTTGGTTTCCCTTGGGATACCATTCCTATGTCATGTTCCTTTTTCTTCGAGAAGCTGGTTCCGACCCTCTTGGTTCCACTTGAAGACCCTACTTCTCTGGTTAGGCGTCCTGTTCGGACTCCTTCTTCTAGTCGCATCCCCATGCTCACCATTTCGGTGAAATCTCCGGGAGCGCTGGCGATCATGCGTTCGTAATAGAATGGGCCAAGAGTGTTTAGGAAAACCTTGGTCATTTCTTTCTCCTCTAATGGCGGATTGACTTGTGCAGAAATTTCCCTCCAACGTTGGGCGTATTCTTTGAATGTCTTTTTTTCCTTTTGAGACATGGAGCGGAGTTGATCTCGATCTGGAGCCATGTCCAAATTGAATTTGTACTGTTGGACAAAGGCTTCGCTTAGGTCATTGAATGTCTGAATATTTGCATTGTCTAATCCCATGTACCACTTCAGTGCGGAACCGGTGAGACTATCTTGGAAATAGTGAATGAGCAATTGGTGATTGTCATTATTTATAGACATCTTCCTAGCGTACATCGTAAGATGACTCTGCGGGCAGGAATTTCCTTTATATTTTTCAAAGTCAGGGACTTTGAACTTAGCGGGTATCCTTACACGAGGAACTAGGCATAGATCGTGGGCGTTCTTCCCAAACAATTCCTTTCCACGGATTGTTTTGATTTCAAGCTGCATCTTATGGAATTGTTCCTGGAGATTCTCCATCTGGCCACGAGGATTCGTGTTGTCTCCTGGATTATGATAGACTTCTTCGTCCGCAGTAGCGTGAACTACAGAAGCTGAGTTGGTCATGATCGGTTGAGAAACCGTCATAGTGACGTGTGGAAAAGTTACTCCATGCTGTAGAGTAAATGCTGAGTTTTGTAAAGTAGGAACCTCAATCGTGGTTACCTGTACTTCAGAAGTGGGTTGACGAAATCCGATGCCGAAATTGAAAGGCATGCCCCATGGATAACCTTGTGGCATACTGAAGAGAGGATTACTGACTGCAACAGCTGAAATTGGAGTAGTAGTGACCTCTGAAATTGTCGCTTGATTTTGACTGCTTAATGTTGCTCGCTGACTTTGCGTAGTTGCCAATGAACTTACTAAAGAAGTGAGTCTCTACACCTCTTCCTGAAGTGTTGTCACTGTGCTACGAAGCTCAACATTTTCTTGCTCAAAATCTTCCATTGCTTTTCTCCTATTTGCACGAGTATTGTATTTGCGAGTTGGCTGTGAACGTAGTCGAGAAACTCTAAGATGCGACAGCTTGACGATCTTTCTCTCTCTGGAAAAAATTCCAAAAGATAAGACTCTAAACAGCAAACTCGATATGCAAAGTATGATGCATGATTATGAATGCAAAAAGAAAAGAATTTCCAAAGAATTTATACTAAAAGAGAAATTTCTTGCAAATATTTGGATGGAAAACACTTATTTTATTAATTATTGAAAGAAGATTACAACAATTTTTTTTGTTTTTGAGCTTAGCTCTTATAATGATAAAATAAATGATAAAGCTAAAGCTAAACTAATTAATCGTCTTCTTCGGATGAAGAACCAAAGGCTTGATGTAGCTTCAACATCAGGATTTCTTTCCCATAGTGAGCTTTCAGTTCAGCTTTCTCAGCTTTAAGCTTGTTGATGACTTTCTTCCACTCGTCAGGAGCAGGATTGTTGGTTGTTATTTCCTCAAGCTTCCTTTTTCTTTCTTTGATGTATCTTTTGATCGCATTATCTTTTTGACGGATCTTCTCATCTTTCTCCATGAGCCATTCATCTTAGAAATAGAGCGTCTTTTCATGATCTTTGACCTGTTTCTTAAGCTTCTCGTTTTCGAGGTCGGTCTTAAAGAAATTGTCTTC